>CM046441.1:77768560-78293560 GCA_025506515.1 Flaveria trinervia | reverse complement strand
GAATCACGTAAACGAAACGGTTTGGGTCGGTTTGTGTGTGAAAACCGAGTTTTGAGGCGTTTTGACGCTCGCCGGAGCCATAGCCGGCGGTAGCCGGAGGCTTGGCCGGAAAAGCGGGGTTAGGGGGAAATGGTTTGGGTTGTTTTTTCAAAAATTACACAAATGGTCCCTCAAGTTAAGCATGTTTATTATTTTATGCAAAAACTCCCATATTAAGTTTCTAAAATGGCAAAAACACCCCCTCAACTTTATTACTTTAAGTTTTAACATTTTTAAGTTTAATGATTTTTTTTATAAATTATTATTATTATAGTTATCATTTATTGTTGTTATTATTATTAATATTATTTTTATTATTAACGTTGATATTATTTTTATTATAACATATATTTTTACCATAATTCTTATGTTCAAAACAATAGATAAACTATAATCTTATATTAAGGATTAAGAATAGATCACACAAACACCCACAAGTTTCATGAAAAGGCATTAATAGTCCCTACAAGAATAAACGAGATTAACTATTAGTTAACCAAAAATACAAGATGTTACAGTCCCCAACTTAAAAGAGTTTCGTCCCGAAATTAGAAATAAGCTAAGAGAATAAATGCGGGTATCTCTCCTTCATATGATCCTCACGTTCCCAAGTGAACTCAGCTCCACATTTGTTTTCCCAACGAACTTTAACGATAGGTGTGGTAGTTGTTCGGGTCTTCTTCAGGTACGATCCATAATCTCAACAGGCTTCTCAACAAAGTGCAATGACTCATCAACTTGAATTTCCTCTAGTGGAACATGCAAGTTTTCATCAGCCAAGCACTTCCTCAGGTTGAAACATGAAAGACAGGATGAACTCCGCTAAGTGCAGCAGGTAACTCCAGTTTGTAAGCCACTTTCTCAATTCTTTTCAAAATCTTGAAAGGTCCTACGAAGCGTGGGGCTAACTTACCCTTCTTCCCAAAACGTACAACACCCTTCCATGGAGAGACTTTAAGAAGAACCATGTCGTCGACTTGAAACTCCAATGGTTTGCGTCTTTTATCGGCATAACTCTTTTGGCGACTTCTAGCCACTTCAAGGTTATTTCGAATTTTGGAAACCTTGTCAGTCGTTTCCTGAATAAGTTCCGGACCAGTGATAAGATTTTCCCCAATGTCAGTCCAACAGATAGGAGAACGACATTTACGACCATACAACGCCTCGAATGGTGCCATCTTAATACTTGAGTGATAACTATTGTTATACGAAAATTCCGCGAGCGGTAAATGCGTATCCCAATCACCACCAAAATCAAGGACACAAAGACGTAGCAGATCTTCAAGGGTTTGGATTGTTCGTTCGGTTTGACCATCGGTTTGAGGATGGTAAGCCGTACTTAAATCCAATTGAGTTCCCAGGAGTTCTTGCACCGAAGACCAGAAGTGCGAAGTGAAACGGGCATCTCGATCGGAAATGATGTGTAAGGGCACGCCATGACGACTCACAATTTCATCAATATAGATTCGGGCTAGCCTTGAAACTTTGTACGTATCTCGTATGGGTATGAAATGTGCTGTCTTGGTCAAACGGTCAACGATGACCCAAATACTATCATGACCACGAGGTGTACGAGGTAACTTGGTTATGAAATCCATGGATATATGTTCCCATTTCCACATAGGGATTTCGGGTTGCTCAAGTAAACCACTTGGTCGTTGATGTTCGGCTTTGACCCTTGCGCACGTGAGGCACTTGGAAACATAAAAGTCGCGATATCTTTCTTCATTCCAGGCCACCAATATTGACCACGCAGGTGCATGTACATCTTATCGGAGCCAGGATGAACGGAGTATCAGGTTTGATGAGCTTCGTTCATAATAAAGTGCCGAAGGTTGTCGCGATTCGGGATCCAGAGTCGATTCAAGAAATACCACATGCCGTTCGGTTTTGTCTCCAATTGTGACCGTACGTTAGTCATCAAATCTTCATCTTTCCTTCGTCAGTTAGTGTGCCGCTTGTTGAGCCTCGCGAATGCATAACTCGATGTCACTATCGATCCTTATGTTTTGGAGCATGATAGTAGCCTCGTTGACATCCACGTGAATCTCGGTATCAAATTCTCCTAACGTATCAAACCATTGCCTTCGATCTCGGATTTCTTGAAGTGAGACAGTCTTGTTATGGACCTTGCGACTTAGTGCGTCGGCTACAACATTCGCCTTTCCAGGATGATAGCGAATGTCGCAGTCGTAGTCACTAATCAACTCAATCCAACGTCTTTGTCTCATGTTGAGATCCTTTTGATTGAACACGTGTTGAAGACTCTTATGATCGGTGTAGACTATGCATTGCGTCCCATATAAGTAGTGTCGCCAAATCTTCAATGCAAAAACCACCGCACCAAGTTCAAGATCATGCGTTGTGTAGTTAACTTCATGAACCTTCAATTGTCTCGACGCGTATGCTATAACTTTGCCTCGTTGCATGAGAACACAACCAAGACCTTGATTAGAAGCATCACAAATACAGTAAAGTCGTCGTTTCCATCGGGTAGTGTGAGAATAGGAGCATTACACAACTTGTGCTTCAATGTCTCGAAAGCCTCTTCTTGCTCGGGTCCCCATTCAAAAAGTCGATTCTTTTGGGTTAGTGCCGTTAATGGTTTAGCAATCTTCGAGAAATTTTCTATGAACCTACGGTAATACCCCACTAAACCCAGAAAAGAACGAACCTCGGTTGGGGTTGTGGGAACACACCAATTCTTCACAGCTTCAATTTTAGCAGGATCCACGTGAATTCCTTGGCTATTCACCACATGCCCTAGGAATTGAACTTCTTCCAACCAAAACTCACACTTGGAAAGCTTGGCGTATAATTGCTCCTTCTTCAAAAGTCCAAGTACTTGTCGCAAGTGTGTCTCGTGATCGATTTTTGTCTTGGAATAAATAAGGATGTCATCAATAAACACTATCACAAATTTATCCAAATACAGTTTACATACTCGATTCATGAGATCCATGAACACGCAGGCGCATTGGTCAGGCCAAATGGCATGACCATAAACTCGTAGTGTCCATATCGAGTACGGAAAGCGGTCTTTGGAATGTCATCATCATGACACGTATTGATGATACCCAGAACGTAGATCGATCTTCGAGAATTGAGTTGCTCCTTGAAGTTGGTCGAAGAGGTCATCGATTCGAGGAAGAGGGTATCGGTTTTTAATAGTAAGCTTGTTGAGTTCCCGGTAGTCGATGCACATACGGAATGACCATCCTTCTTCTTCACAAATAGTACAGGTGCGCCCCACGGTGTGATGAACTAGGGCGAATAAAACCCTTATCGGTCAACTCTTGCAGTTGACTAGCGAGCTCTTGCATTTCAGAAGGTGCAAGACGATAAGGCGATTTAGCCACAGGGTTTGCACCAGGGATTAAAGCAATCTTGAACTCAACTTCTCGCACGGGAGGTAACCCTTTAAGATCTTCGGGAAAAACTTCGGGAAAGTCTCGCACAACAGGAATGTCCTTCAACTCCTTACCCTTGGCTTTCGTATCAACTACATATGCCATGAAAGCCATGTAGTTTTACTTAAGCACTTACGGGCCTTGATACAAGACATGAGTTTGAGTCTTTGGGACGATTTCTCCCCAAAGACCTTCAAAGTATCTCCAGTCGGTAACGGAATTCGGATACACTTCTCGAAACATAGAATTTCCGCACGGTGTTTGGCTAACCAATCCATACCAATGATAACATCAAAGCTTCCCAATTGCATAGGAATAAGGTCGACGGAGAACTCGTGTTCGTTAAGGCTCAAGGTGCAGTCGCGTATCACGACATCAACGACAATAGATTTTCCATCGGCGACCTCGACCGTGAAAGATCTCTCCAGTTTTGCACGCGGTTTAGAAAGTAGGTTCGAATTCCAAGGACACGAAACTCCTATCGGCACCCAAATCAAACAATACAGATGCATAAAGATTATTTACAAGATACGTACCTGTTTGGTAACAACCTATTATTGATATGATAAACATAAATATGAAATTTTGCAAGACAAGAAAAGGACTAGAAGAAATTTAACGGCGTACCATTCACCACGTCGTTGTTGGCTTGCGCTTGGTTGGCGTTGATGTTGAAAGCCCTTCCACGAGCCGGTGGCACAGTTCCCGCATTGCGAGGACATTGAGGGCGAATATGGCCAGCCTCGCCACAGTTGTAGCAGGTTCGGTTGGTAAGCATGGCAGTGTTATTTGGTGCACGAAGACGGGTAGCCCAAATGACCATACTTTCCACACAGCGAGCAGACTCGGCATGGAATGTTGCTTGAATAATGGTACTTGCACGTGTTACACATAGGATGTGGACCAGCATAAACTTTAGCCACGGGAGCTTGATTCGCAACCACCATTTGTTTTTGAGGAGCATTAGGGGCGGTCACAGCGTAGTTGCGTGTCGGGGTGAACTTACGCTTCTTGTTTTGAGAAGATGACTCGGCCTTTACCTCCTTTGTTGCCTCAGATGTCACCTTGCTATAGCCTTGGAGCCCTTTGCCGACATCGTGCCAGCTCTTATATGATTCTCAGTGAGCTGTGCAATAATAGTAATCGCCTCCTCCAAGGTTGTGGGCCTACTACCCACCACAGCATCTTGAATTTGAGGTGGCACCCCCTTGATAAATTTTTCAATGTTACGGGGCACGGTGTCCACCATGTGAGGTAGAAGCATACTCAACTCATGATGTCGGGTGGAATAAGCCAAATGATTCCCACCATCTTGTTTGAGATTCCAGAATTCCTCCTCCAGCTTTTGTAACTCGCTCCTTGGACAAAACTTTTGAATCATAACCTCCTTGAACTCCTCCCAAGACAAGGCCAAAGCAGCCTCAGTTCCACGATTTCTCTTCGCACTATTCCACCATGTAAGTGCTCGTTGTTGAAGAACACTTGTGGCATAGCGAACCTTGAACTCGTTGGGGCACTCGCTAACAATGAACGTATTCTCCATACTTTCAAACCACTCGAGAAGTCCAGTGGCTCCTTCTTTTCCACTAAAGCTTGTGGGTTTGCACGAGTTAAAGTGTTTGAAGGTACAAGTACGGTTGTCCCTTGTTGATTGTTCTCATTTTGATTGTGCTATTATCTCCATTAGCACCACTATTGTTCCCATTGATGTTGTTGTTGCTATTAGCCATTAGTGTGCTATTGAGTTCAGCCACCATAGTCGGGAACGGCAGCCATTGTCGTGCAATCATGGCAGCCAGCTTACGGTCGGAACTCCACGCTTTCCATGGTGACGAGACATGCTGGATATACAAAATGAGTTAGTTACAGGAGCGGGGATAACAGAGGATAGTAGTTTAACAAAGATAAGCTAAGAGTTTTAAGGTACACGGATGTTTCCATTTGGTAACGCATTACCATTTGAAAACGTTGACACGTCAAGGTGAATTGACCCATTACCTTAGAAACTTGTGTATGTTGACCATAGTTTATCACTCATCCCGGAATTCCCCAGGTAAGCATATAGTCCCGTAGGATTTATGCGATATGCTTTCCTTAGCCCGAGGGCCTTTTGCCAGGAAAACCAGGATACAGGTGTCTATGTGTCACACAATATCTTAGGTTCATAGAATCAAAACCTTGATGAGATTTATACAGATTAGACGTAACGTCTAAAGATCCAGTCATAACATAAACATAAGATTCCACGTGTCGACGAGAGAATCTATTAAGAGAGTTCATGTTCGGGGGGAGTCAAAGGGTCAAAGTTAAGTTTAGGGAGACAAATACAATGTTTAGGCAATCCTATGCTAAGGCATCAAATTGCACATAAGAGGCATAGCATTATGTAGCATGAAAAGTATATTAGTTACAAGATAGAATATAATTCTATAAGGTTCATGCATACTATAGCCTAGGTCACCATTCTAATACCTAGATCCCTATAGTTATGGGCTCTGATACCAATCTGTCACACCCCAACCTTGACGGCGGAAACGTCGAGGATTGAGAGTTAAGGATCGTTCATAGCCACATAACACTATTAATAATCCAAATATATTTACACATAAATTTCATTTGTCACATTACAAACATAAGTCTCAAAGGATATAAAAAAACGTAACATAAAATGTAATAATTCATCCTATTTTATTTATTAATCTAGGTCCATCCCTAGATGTGCTAGCTTCAATGTGTAGATATAAAAACTTGGGCATTTCCTGAAACATGTTAAAAATAAAGAGGTCAACAATAATGTTGGTGAGCATTCCATAGTTTTAAATACATAGCATATATAAAAGATGGCATTTCAAGTCATAAGTTAGTGAACATTGTGATTAGGGATGCATGAACAATGCAACAATCAAACCTCGACAAAATTTTACAAGTCTCAAATGTTTAAAGTATATACGATCAGTTAAGTGTACTTGGGTCAACCAAGCAGGCTTGTCTTGCCCATAGATCTATGACTTTACTGGGCTAGCAATAGTTAATGATTGTACATATAGTGCCATAACATGGTAATCACAAAAGTCCAACTAACCACAACTTACACGAGGAACTGCCATAACGTTTACAAGTCTCAAAAATGTGTGCAAGTGTTAAGATAATAGGATACATGTTCCACCCCAAAATAGTGTGAAAAAGGTAAAAAGGGGCATGGAAAACTCCATGACCAAATAATATATATTTGATGATTATTAAGAATAACAAGCAACGTTCAACGTACCCTTCACAACGCACCTAAAACAAGTATATATTTACAAGGTTACAATTTAGAATAATTAATAGTTAAACGAGGCTAAGGTTTCAAATTGGTATTTTGCGGTGTTAAATGACGTTGGTTAGAGATATCATATATAAGCTTAATCTAAAGAAAAATGTCATGTATCCAATTTTAAAAAACCTTTATAACAATTTGTGAAGGTTAATTATAAAAATATAAATTCTATAATTATCATATTTAATCCTTAATTGTATAGTATTTAAATAATAATTACATGATTTACCAATATTATATAAAGTCTATTCTTATAAAAATAACTTTGTTAAATTTTATTTTATAAGAAAATTGTTAAGGTTTTTAAAGTGGTAAATTTGTAGAAAAAATAGTAGGATAGCTTTAAAAATAACCGAAGTTTACAAAATCTCTTTTTATAATTTTTAGAGAATTTTATATATTTTTTTAAAAGGCTGAAAAGCCAAAAAACATTGAATTGGAGGTCGTCGGGTTCGAACCCGGGACCTCTAATTCGGGATGTAAGTGGGGAACCAGTGAACCAAGGCCTTAGCCGCGGTTTTACTTGGTTCTCTAATCTTAAAAACATCCGTTTTAGAATAGCCCCAAATTCGTATGAACCCTAGTTTGATTTGAATCGAAATTGAAGGTCAAATCGATGATGTTTAGAGAAAGAACATGGGGCTTTGATTCCCCATGTGATTACGCGTATATTATTGTTGTTTATTTACCCGATTTATGATGAATTCGAGATGAATACGACGAAGAACAATTCGCGGCCACGTAAACCGGTTTGATGCTCAAATGATGATGATAATCAAATTCAATGCACAGATAGTTTCTAATGACCTCGAGGATGAAAAACCCTGTATCAATTTCGAGTTTTGAAGCTTGGAAGATGGGGTTCGAATGGTAGCAGATTCGCGATGAGGGGGTAATCGTATAGCTCTGTTTGTGTGATTTCAGGTGTAATTAGGAGGTGTGGACGATTAATCGTGTAGTTAGATAGCCTTTAGGTTTCATTCAATTGAATTATTACAGAGTTTTAATGCCTAAACGGCTATAAGATTAATGGGTTTCGGTTACCCGATCGATTTGGGTTTGTAACCGGTTTTAAACGCGTTTAAAGTGCGCATTCAGGTTCGAATCACGTAAACGAACCGGTTTGGGTCGGTTTGTGTGTGAAAACCGAGTGTTTTGAGGCGTTTTGACGCTCGCCGGAGCCATAGCCGGCGGTAGCCGGAGGCTTGGCCGGAAAAGCGGGGTTAGGGGGAAATGGTTTTGGTTGTTTTTCAAAATTACACAAATGGTCCCTCAAGTTAAGCATGTTTATTATTTTATGCAAAAACTCCCATATTAAGTTTCTAAAATGGCAAAAACACCCCTCAACTTTATTACTTTAAGTTTTAACATTTTTAAGTTAATGATTTTTTTTTATAAATTATTATTATTATAGTTATCATTATTGTTGTTATTATTATTAATTATTTTTATTATTAACGTTGATTTATTTTTTATTATAACATATTATTTACCATATTCTTATGTTCAAAACAATAGATAAACTATAATCTTTTATATTAAAGGATTAAGAATAGATCACACAACTACCCACAAGTTTCATGAAAAGGCATTAATAGTCCCTACAAGAATAACGAATTACTATTAGTTAACCAAAAAAACAAAAAATACAGATGTTACAGTCTCCCCAACTTAAAAGAATTTCGTCCCGAAATTAGAAATAAGCTAAGAGAATAAATGCGGGTATCTCTCCTTCATGATCCTCACGTTCCCAAGTGAACTCAGCTCCACATTTGTTTTCCCAACGAACTTTAACGATAGGTGTGGTAGTTGTTCGGGTCTTCTTCAGGGTACGATCCATAATCTCAACAGGCTTCTCAACAAAGTGCAATGACTCATCAACTTGAATTTCCTCTAGTGGAACATGCAAGTTTTCATCAGCCAAGCACTTCCTCAGGTTTGAAACATGAAAGACAGGATGAACTCCGCTAAGTGCAGCAGGTAACTCCAGTTTGTAAGCCACTTTCCCAATTCTTTTCAAAATCTTGAAAGGTCCTACGAAGCGTGGGGCTAACTTACCCTTCTTCCCAAAACGTACAACACCCTTCCATGGAGAGACTTTAAGAAGAACCATGTCGTCGACTTGAAACTCCAATGGTTTGCGTCTTTTATCGGCATAACTCTTTTGGCGACTTCTAGCCACTTCAAGGTTATTTCGAATTTTGGAAACCTTGTCAGTCGTTTCCTGAATAAGTTCCGGACCAGTGATAAGATTTTCCCCAATGTCAGTCCAACAGATAGGAGAACGACATTTACGACCATACAACGCCTCGAATGGTGCCATCTTAATACTTGAGTGATAACTATTGTTATACGAAAATTCCGCGAGCGGTAAATGCGTATCCCAATCACCACCAAAATCAAGGACACAAAGACGTAGCAGATCTTCAAGGGTTTGGATTGTTCGTTCGGTTTGACCATCGGTTTGAGGATGGTAAGCCGTACTTAAATCCAATTGAGTTCCCAGGAGTTCTTGCACCGAAGACCAGAAGTGCGAAGTGAAACGGGCATCTCGATCGGAAATATGTGTAAGGGCACGCCATGACGACTCACAATTTCATCAATATAGATTCGGGCTAGCCTTGAAACTTTGTACGTATCTCGTATGGGTATGAAATGTGCTGTCTTGGTCAAACGGTCAACGATGACCAAATACTATCATGACCACGAGGTGTACGAGGTAACTTGGTTATGAAATCCATGGATATATTTCCCATTTCCACATAGGGATTTCGGGTTGCTCAAGTAAACCACTTGGTCGTTGATGTTCGGCTTTGACCCTTGCGCACGGTGAGGCACTTGGAAACATAAGTCGCGATATCTTTCTTCATTCCAGGCCACCAATATTGACCACGCAGGTCCATGTACATCTTATCGGAGCCAGGATGAACGGAGTATCAGGTTTGATGAGCTTCGTTCATAATAAAGTGCCGAAGGTTGTCGCGATTCGGGATCCAGAGTCGATTCAAGAAATACCACATGCCGTTCGGTTTTGTCTCCAATTGTGACCGTACGTTAGTCATCAAATCTTCATCTTTTCCTTCGTCAGTTAGTGCCGCTTGTTGAGCCTCGCGAATGCATAACTCGAGGTCACTATCGATCCTTATGTTTTGGAGCATGATAGTAGCCTCGTTGACATCCACGTGAATCTCGGTATCAAATTCTCCTAACGTATCAAACCATTGCCTTCGATCTCGGATTTCTTGAAGTGAGACAGTCTTGTTATGGACCTTGCGACTTAGTGCGTCGGCTACAACATTCGCCTTTCCAGGATGATAGCGAATGTCGCAGTCGTAGTCACTAATCAACTCAATCCAACGTCTTTGTCTCATGTTGAGATCCTTTTGATTGAACACGTGTTGAAGACTCTTATGATCGGTGTAGACTATGCATTGCGTCCCATATAAGTAGTGTCGCCAAATCTTCAATGCAAAAACCACCGCACCAAGTTCAAGATCATGCGTTGTGTAGTTAACTTCATGAACCTTCAATTGTCTCGACGCGTATGCTATAACTTTGCCTCGTTGCATGAGAACACAACCAAGACCTTGATTAGAAGCATCACAATATACAGTAAAGTCGTCGTTTCCATCGGGTAGTGTGAGAATAGGAGCATTACACAACTTGTGCTTCAATGTCTCGAAAGCCTCTTCTTGCTCGGGTCCCCATTCAAAAAGTCGATTCTTTTGGGTTAGCGCCGTTAATGGTTTAGCAATCTTCGAGAAATTTTCTATGAACCTACGGTAATACCCCACTAAACCCAGAAAAGAACGAACCTCGGTTGGGGTTGTGGGAACACACCAATTCTTCACAGCTTCAATTTTAGCAGGATCCACGTGAATTCCTTGGCTATTCACCACATGCCCTAGGAATTGAACTTCTTCCAACCAAAACTCACACTTGGAAAGCTTGGCGTATAATTGCTCCTTCTTCAAAAGTCCAAGTACTTGTCGCAAGTGTGTCTCGTGATCGATTTTTGTCTTGGAATAAATAAGGATGTCATCAATAAACACTATCACAATTTATCCAAATACAGTTTACATACTCGATTCATGAGATCCATGAACACCGCAGGCGCATTGGTCAGGCCAAATGGCATGACCATAAACTCGTAGTGTCCATATCGAGTACGGAAAGCGGTCTTTGGAATGTCATCATCATGAACACGTAATTGATGATACCCAGAACGTAGATCGATCTTCGAGAATTGAGTTGCTCCTTGAAGTTGGTCGAAGAGGTCATCGATTCGAGGAAGAGGGTATCGGTTTTTAATAGTAAGCTTGTTGAGTTCCCGGTAGTCGATGCACATACGGAATGACCCATCCTTCTTCTTCACAAATAGTACAGGTGCGCCCCACGGTGATGAACTAGGGCGAATAAAACCCTTATCGGTCAACTCTTGCAGTTGACTAGCGAGCTCTTGCATTTCAGAAGGTGCAAGACGATAAGGCGATTTAGCCACAGGGTTTGCACCAGGGATTAAAGCAATCTTGAACTCAACTTCTCGCACGGGAGGTAACCCTTTAAGATCTTCGGGAAAAACTTCGGGAAAGTCTCGCACAACAGGAATGTCCTTCAACTCCTTACCCTTGGCTTTCGTATCAACTACATATGCCATGAAAGCCATGTAGTTCTTACTTAAGCACTTACGGGCCTTGATACAAGACATGAGTTTGAGTCTTTGGGACGATTTCTCCCCAAAGACCTTCAAAGTATCTCCAGTCGGTAACGGAATTCGGATACACTTCTCGAAACATAGAATTTCCGCACGGTGTTGGCTAACCAATCCATACCAATGATAACATCAAAGCTTCCCAATTGCATAGGAATAAGGTCGACGGAGAACTCGTGTTCGTTAAGGCTCAAGGTGCAGTCGCGTATCACGACATCAACGACAATAGATTTTCCATCGGCGACCTCGACCGTGAAAGATCTCTCCAGTTTTGCACGCGGTTTAGAAAGTATAGGTTCGAATTCCAAGGACACGAAACTCCTATCGGCACCCAAATCAAACAATACAGATGCATAAAGATTATTTACAAGATACGTACCTGTTTGGTAACAACCTATTATTGATATGATAAACATAAATATGATATTTTGCAAGACAAGAAAAGGACTAGAAGAATTTAACGGCGTACCATTCACCACGTCGTTGTTGGCTTGCGCTTGGTTGGCGTTGATGTTGAAAGCCCTTCCACGAGCCGGTGGCACAGTTCCCGCATTGCGAGGACATTGAGGGCGAATATGGCCAGCCTCGCCACAGTTGTAGCAGGTTCGGTTGGTAAGCATGGCAGTGTTATTTGGTGCACGAAGACGGGTAGCCACCAAATGACCATACTTTCCACACAGCGAGCAGACTCGGCATGGAATGTTGCTTGAATAATGGTACTTGCACGTGTTACACATAGGATGTGGACCAGCATAAACTTTAGCCACGGGAGCTTGATTCGCAACCACCATTTGTTTTTGAGGAGCATTAGGGGCGGTCACAGCGTAGTTGCGTGTCGGGGTGAACTTACGCTTCTTGTTTTGAGAAGATGACTCGGCCTTTACCTCCTTTGTTGCCTCAGATGTCACCTTTGCTATAGCCTTGGAGCCCTTTGCCGACATCGTGCCAGCTCTTATATGATTCTCAGTGAGCTGTGCAATAATAGTAATCGCCTCCTCCAAGGTTGTGGGCCTACTACCCACCACAGCATCTTGAATTTGAGGTGGCACCCCCTTGATAAATTTTTCAATGTTACGGGGCACGGTGTCCACCATGTGAGGTAGAAGCATACTCAACTCATGATGTCGGGTGGAATAAGCCAAATGATTCCCACCATCTTGTTTGAGATTCCAGAATTCCTCCTCCAGCTTTTGTAACTCGCTCCTTGGACAAAACTTTTGAATCATAACCTCCTTGAACTCCTCCCAAGACAAGGCCAAAGCAGCCTCAGTTCCACGATTTCTCTTCGCACTATTCCACCATGTAAGTGCTCGTTGTTGAAGAACACTTGTGGCATAGCGAACCTTGAACTCGTTGGGGCACTCGCTAACAATGAACGTATTCTCCATACTTTCAAACCACTCGAGAAGTCCAGTGGCTCCTTCTTTTCCACTAAAGCTGTGGGTTTGCACGAGTTAAAGTGTTTGAAGGTGCAAGTACGGTTGTTCCCTTGTTGATTGTTCTCATTTTGATTGTTGCTATTATCTCCATTAGCACCACTATTGTTCCCATTGATGTTGTTGTTGCTATTAGCCATTAGTGTGCTATTGAGTTCAGCCACCATAGTCGGGAGAACGGCAGCCATTTGTCGTGCAATCATGGCAGCCAGCTTACGGTCGGAACTTCCACGCTTTCCATGGTGACGAGACATGCTGGATATACAAAATGAGTTAGTTACAGGAGCGGGGATAACAGAGGATAGTAGTTTAACAAAGATAAGCTAAGAGTTTTAAGGTACACGGGATGTTTCCATTTGGTAACGCATTACCATTTGAAAACGTTGACACGTCAAGGTGAATTGACCCATTTACCTTAGAAACTTGTGTATGTTGACCATAGTTTATCACTCATCCCGGAATCCCCAGGTAAGCATAACTAGTCCCGTAGGATTTATGCGATATGCTTTCCTTAGCCCGAGGGCCTTTTGCCAGGAAAACCAGGATACAGGTGTCTATGTGTCACACAATATTTCTTAGGTTCATAGAATCAAAACCTTGATGAGATTTATACAGATTAGACGTAACGTCTAAAGATCCAAGTCATAACATAAACATAAGATTCCACGTGTCGACGAGAATAAGATTAAGAGAGTTCATGTTCGGGGGGAGTCAAAGGGTCAAAGTTAAGTTTAGGGAGACAAATAACAATGTTTAGGCAATCCTATGCTAAGGCATCAAATTGCACATAAGAGGCATAGCATTATGTAGCATGAAAAGTATATTAGTTACAAGATAGAAATATAATTCTATAAGGTTCATGCATACTATAGCCTAGGTCACCATTTCTAATAACCTAGATCCCTATAGTTATGGGCTCTGATACCAATCTGTCACACCCCAACCTTGACGGCGGAAACGTCGAGGAGTGAGAGTTAAGATCGTTCATAGCCACATAACACTATTAATAATCCAAATATATTCTACACATAAATTTCATTTGTCACATTACAAACATAAGTCTCAAAGGATATAAAAAAACGTAACATAAAATGTAATAATTCATCCTATTTTATTTATTAATCTAGGTCCATCCCTAGATGTGCTAGCTTCAATGTGTAGATAATAAAACTTGGGCATTATGAGCTATTCGTGCGAATGGGTCATACTTATGACATTTCTGCATTCTTACCATTTAAACCCTTTTAACTTTTGAGATTAACATTATGAGCTATTGATCATCTCAGACATGAACATTTTAACCAATATAGTCACTTCACACGTGACTCTTTTAAACACTTTGTCACCTCAGACGTGACTGCATTAAACTTTAAAAAAACTCATGTGGTCATCTCAGACAAGACCCTTTTAGTAAGTTGATCCCTTACCGATTTTCATGATGTAGTCCGGCAAACAAACAAAACTAAAAGACTAAGTGAATAATAAAAAAAAAACTAAACTAACGTACCAAAAATAAAAACTTGTTTTTGGCTTTTTGTGAGAGATAAATCCTAAGATGGAAATCTACGGGATTTGGTTCCGGAATAGGCAGCTTCAACTTAGATTTACCACACCTGGACCAATTCAATTTGGAATCATACAGGCAAGTCAAATCATTTGGGACTTGTTGTCAAAATCTTTTGATGCTCTATTCTTGGTTTTCATCCAGAGTCGTTAGCAACTTTTAGAAAATCATACTGGAACTATTAGATTACCACATTGATTTGAACTTTCAAGAATTGCAGCCACAATGATTGTTAATATGTTTGTCCTCTTAAATCCATACATAGACTTTGGACATAGACTGGTGATAGATTTAGGTTTAATTATTTCAACTAACATTTGTGGATCCCACACTTATATGGTAATCAACATTCCTCAGGAGCTTTTGAGCGGTCTACGGGTATTTTTACAAGAAGAGACTATTCTTAGAGCGTTCAAAGAGAAGCCAATCCTCAGGTCAGTGCCATCGCACAGCAGAGAGGTGGCAAACAACAATGAATTCTAGAATATCTAGGTTATGCTTATCCTCATGTCAGTGCCATCACACAGCAGAGAGGCACACAACCTATCTCCTTGTTAGAGCAGCTTATTTTTATTTTGCACAAAATGCACCAACAACATAAGTCATTAGTTTGATAGCATTTTTCTTTCAATTTTTTCGTGCTTTGCTCTATTTATGGTCATCCGCACACATTTGTGGCATTTACATGCTCATTACGCCTTATTGGAATATTGTTAATTGTGTTAACCAGTGATAAGATGGAAGCCCACAGTCAGTTGAACAACTTAGTTTGATCTTGAGATCACCAGTCAGGTCTAATCATCTATTGTGTTGAATCTACCAACATATCAATTGTGGTCCAGCAACCTCTCGGTCTACTCTCGTTGTGTTACCTTACGAGTTACCAGTTTTTCTATCATCTTCCTTTTATATTGCTTGGACTACACAGACTTATACTTTGAATGTTTGCATCTTTTCTAAATTAAATTTTTTAAAATCCCTCTTGATTTGTTCCTGTGTACTATCATATTCCATAGAGTTTGAATCGGTATCACAGATACGATCTACCTTATATAAGCTTTCCACTCCTTCTCCCTTGTTTTTTAATAATGTTACTTGCTGACTTAGTCTCCCCCTAAAATACTAAAATCAAAACTGGTTTAATTATTTTAGGATTTTAATAAACAGCAGAATAACATGAGGTTAATTTTAAAACGGACTAAATTAATCAAATAAAGTAAAATAAAATGAAAAATTTACTAAGCTACATCGGACTACACATGATCATCATCAGGAATAACATCACTTTGTTTTTTAACGCCGTTGACCTCTAGCAAATATTGAAAACGTGGTTTATCAAAGGCTTTAGTATAAAGGTCAGCGTGTTGAAAATCAGTATTAATTTGTACCATATCAATTAAGTTCTTTTCAAAACAATCTCTTATGAAATGGTATTTAATACTGATATGTTTGGTCTTTGGATGTTGGACCGGATTTTTAGTTACTGTAATTGCAGGAGAGTTATCAATAAAAATAGGAGTAGAAGAAAACTTTAAACCATAATCCCACATTAGCTGTTGAATCCAGATGATTTATGAACAACAACTTGCAGCAGCAACGTATTCGGCTTAACAGGTTGACAATGCAACCGATGTCTGCTTCTTACACTGCCAGGTAACTAATCTTCTCCCAAAGAATTGACACATGGCTGATGTAGACTTGTAATTCATCTTGCAGCCCCTGTAATCCGAGTCACTATACGCCGTGAGCTCAAAGTCATCATCATGAGGATACCACAACCCAAGTGTGGGTGTACCCTTCAGATAACGAAATATCCTCTTGACCCCGATCAGATGGTTGACCTTAGGCTTAGCTGATATCTAGAACATAAACATGTAGCATACATGATATTAGGTCTTGAGGTAGTGAGATACATGAGGGATCCAATCATTCCTCGGTACATTGTGGCATCTACAAGATCTCCATTTTCATCAGGTGCTATATCATGATTCGTAGCAAGTAGAGTCCCAGCAGCAGAAGCATTCTCCATGTCAAAACGACTGAGAATGTCTCCTACATACTTGGTCTGATGTAGAAATATCCCATTTGGAGTCTGATCCACCTGTAACCCGAGAAAGAATTTCATCTCCCCCATAGCACTCATCTCAAATTCTTTCTTCATAACTGCTTCAAATTCTTTGCATAACTCTTCGTTCTTTGAACCGAAGATTATGTCATCGACATAGATCTGTACGAGCAGTAGGTCGCCACCTTTTTCTTTGATGAACAGTGTGCAGTCAATGACCCCCTGCGAAAGCCGTGTTTCACAAGATGAGTCGAGAGTTCTCATACCAAGCTCTTGGAGCTTGATGAAGCCCGTATAAAGCCTTGTCGAGTTTGTAAACTCTATCCCGATGATAAGGATCTTCAAATCCCTCGGGTGACTGACATAGACTGTTTCTCTGATTTCCCCATGAAGGAATGCACTCTTCACATCTAATTGGTAGACTTTAATCTTCATGTGATGATGCATAGGCAAGGAAGATGCGAATGGCTTCCATCCTTGCCACGGGTGCAAACACTTCATTATAGTCAATTCCCTCGACTTGGCGAAATCCTTGAACCACCAATCGAGCCTTGTTTCTGATAATGACCCATTGGTCATCCTTCTTGCATTTCAAAACCCATTTGGTGCCAATGAACTTAGCACCTTTAGGTCTATCAACCAGAGTCCATACACCTAACTTCTTGAACTGAAGAAGTTCTTCTTGCATGGCACTCACCCACGCCTCATCATTTAGTGCATCACTGACGTATTTTGGCTCAAACTGTGAGAAAAAACACCGATAAGCACCATCATGAATATATCCATTTTCCATAACTAAGGCGTAATCAGCTGAGTATAGCTGATTTCGAGTTTGTACTCCTGATCTAACATCCCCAATGACATTGTGTAGGGGATGATAGACGTTAATCGTGATCCTGGAGTAGTAGGAACAGCTACCTCAGAGCTAAGATTATGAACATTTGGTTCTGCAACTGAGGTAGTTGGAGTTTGAGGCTCCGAAGTCGAATGTGCATCACTGGTAGATGATTGTGGACTTTCCGGAACTGGAACATGTTCCTCCTGACTGTTCTGGTCATCTTCTTCAGCTTCTTCTTTAGAGGAGGAGTCACTGTCGTCGACTACTCCCCCTGATTGAGTAGATGATCATCCCTATGAGCTAGATGTTGGAGTATTCAAGATATCATACATCATCCGTGTAGCTAACTCGTCATCCGAGGGAGAGAAGGGAATGTTGAAGGACTTGAAGAATTCATCATAGTCGAAAAAATAGGCGGGTCCTTTGCCAGTAGGTGGTGTGGTATATCGCTGAACGTCAACATTACACCATACTTTTACTAGACCCGTTGAGTTGTTGTACACCCTCTTGTTCGGTATGTTGTATCCTAGAAAGATTCCTTCATCCGCCTTCTCACTGAATCTACCTTCTTGTGTTTTCTTCAGCAGTGTGCACGGCGTGCCAAATGGTTCGAGATACTCCAAATTTGGTTTGTGTCTTTGTAGTAGCTCGTAACATGTCTTTCTGTGGCGCTTGACAATCAGAACTCGGTTCAGTGTATAGCATGCATTAGCAACTGCCTCATTCCAAAATTGAATAGGCAGTTTCGAGTCTGCCAGCATAGTCCGTGTTGTCTCTATCAATCTTTTGTTCTTTCGGTCAGCAACACCATTCATCTGAGGCGTGTAGGCAGAAGTGAATTGATGTACAATACCCTTTTCCTTGCAATAAGCCTCCATCCACTGGTTCTTGAATTCCGTCCCGTTGTCTGAGCGTACTTGTCTAACCTTTAGCTTGTAGAGAGATTCCAGTGTGATTACTAACTCCTTGAAGGACTCAAATGTTTCTGATTTGGACTTCAGAAACATTACCCATGAGAACCTTGAGTAGTTATTAGTAACCACTAAGCAGTACAAGTCGCCTGCTATGCTCTTTGTACTGACTGGACCGAACAGATCCATGTGAAGAAGTTCAAGAGGAAGTTCTATTGAATGAATTTTCTTTTCCTTATGAGGCTTCTTCGTCTGTTTGCCTTTCTTGCAAGCTACACAAAAATCAGGAAGCTGGAAGTTCTTGACATTAACTCCTCTCACCAGATCCTTCTGAATCAAGTGATTCATTGTAGCCAGGAGATGGAATCCTTCTCAGTAGCTTTAGATAGAAAACACTAAACCTCATGATCCATTGTAGCAGCTATTGACATATCCAAAACAAAGGTCTTTATATCTTGAGGCAGTCATCAAAACTTGGTCTTCTGGGATCACGTAATATTTCTTGAGCACGTAACACTTCTTGTCGTCGAAGATGACTTTAAATCCCTTATCGCAGATTTGGGAAACAGAAAGTAAGTTATTTTGAAGTTGTTGAACATAGTTCACCTTATCAAACTTAACTTTCTGATTTCCCACTTCTCCCTGAGCTGTGATATATCCTCCCTTGTTTCCAGCAAACGAAACATGCCCCCTTTTATTTGCTTGACGTTAGATAAAAGAGCCTTGTTTCCTATCATGTGCTTGGATGCTCTGCTGTCTACAATCCACGTGTTAGTTTTAGCACTGTAGCGAACACCCTGCACATACAATGTGAAGGATTAGTTTAGGTTAGGAACCCAAGCCTTTACTGGCTTGGGTTTCCCAGAGGCATCACATATCAGAAATTCAACCCATGACCTTAGAGGGTGAGGGTAGTAGCAGGTTCCTTCTTGTCATCATTTTCAGACATAGAGGTTGACTTCTCTTTCCATAAGCCAGATTTATGCAATGCCTGTTTGTGATAAACAGTCGACTGGCTAATGGGTTGAACTTTATGTTCACTAGTTCTTCTAGGTGGAGTTAAAGAACTCCTCTTAGAAGACCTAGGTTTTGAGTCCTGAAGTTCAATCTTCTTCCTAGGTGTCTGATAATAAGGACAATAGGAAGCAATGTGTCCACATTATCCACGGTTGAAGCATGACCTGCTATCAACTTTATATTAAACTTTCTTTGTGGAGACGTGTGTGACACTTTAGTAACATCACTCACTTTAGGTTTTGACTCTGGCTCTTTTGATGTTTTCTCTTATTTAACAAAGTTAACTATCTAACATGTTTAACAATTTTTTTTGGTTAATTAGTTTTTGACTATTTGAAGTCTTTTTAGGTTCTGATTTGACTCTGTTTGACCCTGACTTTAAGTTAACCTTTTCAAACTCTTTTTCCAGATTAACACAAGGCAATTTACCCTTTGCCTTGAAGTGATCTCCTTTTGTTTGTTTCCAGATTCAATAGATGAACATGAGGAATCTGGATCACAAACGAGAGGAGTAGACACCACATGATCCTTGATGGGGTTTAATTTACTAGTCTACTCTTAGTGTTCATCAAGGTCTTAGGTGGTGGTGGAACCACTTTGTAACCCAAGCCTCCCCGTGTTTCTTTCTCTTACTAAGTGTTGGACTATGTGTGATGAACTTGTCCACTGTGTAGTTTCTGTTTTAATGAGTTTACTTCTACTTCTAGAACTGCCTTTTGCTTCTTAGTGTCTTCCAGGGAGTTTAGATAGTACTAATGTCATTAGCTTGATTAAATGCAACTACTTCGGTTTCCCTAAGCTGTTTAGTCAAAAGGTCTATCTTTTCTTTGTAACTATGCTCATTTTGTTTTAGTACTCTATTAGCCTCAGTGCACAGTTGTAAATCTTTTACCAAGTTATCATTATGATCTAATAACCTAGAAAATTTCTCATCTATGCTATTTCTAAATGTAGTACAATCAGAACAAGCATGATTATCACATTTGGTCAGTGGTACTTACCTGAGTTGGTTCAAAAGCGTTAGCCATCAACGCAGCATCAGATGTCTCTGGTTCTGGTGATTCTGTTTTTTCTGTCTTTGCTCTGGTAGCCTCTCTTTAGGTTTGTAGTGACCTCAGATGCAGTTGTCTCTTCAATATTTGACATCGCTATCTCAACTGCTAGATCTCCTTCACTGCGGATCATCACCAATGTCTTCTACACTTGCAATGTTTGATTCCCCTGGAGAGACAAACCTAAAGCTCCAGTCATGTCCTTCATCATCATGAGCAGTCAGGCTTTTGGATCCTTACTTGATGAAGTAGAACTAGTAGCTTGCTTGTCTTGATGAGTGAAGGACGAGAATAGGTTCCCGTTTCCCATCTTCGTTGGCTTAACACATTCTCTCTTGAAGTGCCCCTTCTCCCCATAGTTAAAGCATGTCACTTTGCTCTTGTCAAAGCCAAATGTGGTATCCTTAGTAGCTACCAAGTTCTGTCCGGTCTTTTTCACAAACTTCTTCGCTCTCCGGACAGCACTAGCTAAGGCCCACATTATGTCCATTCTCTCAAGCTCCATTTCGTCCACCTGCTCGTAGTCTCGTCTGCCAGATGACAGTTTCCAATCTTCCCAGCAACAAGTCCATCATAAGAATGAACCACTGCAACCAAAAGATCCATGTGTTCTCGAGCTACTTCTACCGTCACATTACCGAGGTTCTCGGTATTCAGTCTAGTAGCATTGTTTCAGATCCAATATGATGGGTACAAGAAGACCCCGACGTGTCTGATCCTAAAGGAGAAGCATGTGAAGGACCCGATGAGCTAGACACAAATGCAGTCTGGAGAGGTGCTCCAGATGTCTTAGCTTGAAGCGTGGCATTGTACAAAGCTGGATTCTGAGTATATGAAGACTTCTGAGCTCTGTTACTTCATCCTAAGTGCTTCTTCTCGCAGCTTTAGAATGAAGTCATTATATCCACCTTTGTCAGCATTCCATTCTGTCTCAGGTTAGACACGAATGAAGCCCACTTTTCCAGCAATCCGTCTGCAAAGTTAGCAACTTTCTCTTCCATGGTAGTAGCCACCCATGTGTATGCAGTTCACTCATCAGATGGTAGAATCTATCTATAACATCGTCCAAACTCTCGTTTCCCATCGATGAGAAGTTATCGAATTTCTTCTTTAACTCCTTAGCTTGATTGCCTTCAACGAAGCATTCCCGTCGTACCTCTTTCCAGCTCATCCCATAGTTTCTTGGACTGCTTATTCTCTGAGTACTGGTGGAAAATGTCTTTAGGGATAGACTGTGTAATCAATGCATAAACCCTCTTCTCTGCATTATATTTGACTTTATACGCGTCTGTCATCCCTCCTAAGGTTAGCTTTACTCATCGGCTCCCACCGGCGTACTATACCCAATCTCGATAGCTTCCCACAAATTCGGATCCACTCCATTGAGGTAGATCTCAAAACGTTGTTTCCAGTGGGGAAACTCATCTAATGTTAAAAGCTTTGGTGGTTTATTATGATTACCCATCTCACTCTCAAGTAACAGCAGGTTCTGGATCCTAGAGTCCTTCCCAGCAGTAAAGGCTGACATTTGATCTTCCATGGCGAATAACTTTAAGTCTACTTAAACAAACTGTCAACTGGTGTGACTGAAGGATGCGATTGGGCTATCCGTGCGAATGAACTATGCGAATGGTTCAATCGTGTGGCTGAACTAAGCGATTGGTTCAGTCGTGCGAATGAAGCTGATGCGTATGAACACTGCGAACGAATGGTTCAATCGTACGAATGGAGATGCGACTATGTCCAATCGTGCGTCTGAGCAATGCGAATGAGGTCCAGTCGTGCGAATGGCTCACTCGTGCGACTCAAGCTGCTGTTTTGCGAAAATTTCTAGGTTAAACGTGTTTTAGACGTAAAAATTCGAACTTTCGCAAGGTCTAATCGCCTAAGTCCGTAGAAACCAAACTTTGATGAGCAGGGAACGTCCAAGATCACTTTTGACATAAAAGATTACGTTTTTAGTGCAAAAACACAAGCTTTTTATCAATCTTGATTGAATCACACGTAATCAAGAGCCAAAGCTCTGATACCACTGTTGGGACCTCGTATTTGAACAAAATACCTACTGATTAGCGTGTAAACTAGATCAAATAGTGCGGAATCCTATTTGATTGGCGATCCAATCAGTGAGAACACACAAAGAATCAATAAAGAATTGAAACTAACGTTAGAAATCGATTGAGAATCGATCTAAAGTGTTCTATGAACTTGGAGAACGAATTGGGAGGCTTCTGGACGGCTAGGGTACGTCTGGAATTGTAATGAATGAATGCTCTTTTTTTTCACGAATTGGATTGTATTTATAGGTTAGTATTGTTCATTCGGGAGACTGGACCATAAGCATGGTTCAGTCGTGCGATTGAACCATGCGGTTGATCCATCCGCATGACTGAGTGTTCAGTCGTGCGATTGAGCCAATCTTATGTGTCAATCATACGACTGATCCAGTCTCCTGATTCAGTCGTGCGACTAAGTCAATCGTATGAAGTTATTCATGCGTGTGGTCCATTCGCATGGGCCATTCGCATGAGAACTTCATTATGTTAAGTTTGAATGTATTAATTAATAAACATTATGTGTAACCATTCAAACAATCACTAACCTAATTAACCAATTCAATATCGACTCATTAATGAAATATTAGTCATTACAAATCACAAACAATCAATATCATTTCATTAATCATATCAAATTACATCAAAATCAGATAAACAAGATCTATTACATTCATATCATGATCTAGGGACATACATGTATCAACATTAACTCCTTTGAGTGTTAACTATCTGTAGGTTGTGTAGTGTGACCCTTGCTTAGAAAGCTTGATTGAGAAGCTACTCACCGAGTCCAGGTGAGTTCTAGATCCTCTATTTTAAGGTTTTAAACTGTTTAGCACTGGAAATGCATATTTAAACGTTTTGATAAGATTGGGGTGAATTCTCGTATGTTCATATGTATGTGTAGGGAGATGGATGGTGTATGATGATTATATGATGATATATGATGTTGTATGTGATGTTTATGGTAATGTTATGTGTGAATGTGTTATGTTGACTTTTATGTTCCTATTATGTATTAGTTCGTGACTTTACATGGTGTGATTCTGATAATTAACATAAAATATTATCTTAACGAAGCGAAAGATTTAAGATAATGAAAGTGAAACATAATGTGTGAACGAATGGAAGTCTTGCAAGCAATGTGTGGAGGTTCACACCCAATGAAAGGTGTTAGCTCAACGGTGTATGGGTTAACTACCCCAGAAGGATGCACACTAGGGTCTATCTTTGTGATTGGCCGTATGTATGGGACCCTTGTCGCTTACCCAGTACTGTGGTTAGGACACTGGGCACAATGTACGGGGGGTCTATTTATAGACCTCGGCATAATACCCGCTTTATGCATGACGGTGGGGTATAGCACATGACATTGGTGCAAATAAATTTACCCGGTACTGTGGTCAGGCCACCGAGCACAATGTATGGGAGTCTATTTATAGACTTTGCCCCGGTACCCATTTTATGCATGACGGTGGGGTATAGCTCGTGGCATTGG
Source organism: Flaveria trinervia (assembly GCA_025506515.1). Taxonomy (NCBI): domain Eukaryota; kingdom Viridiplantae; phylum Streptophyta; class Magnoliopsida; order Asterales; family Asteraceae; genus Flaveria; species Flaveria trinervia. Next base: position 78,269,643 of record CM046441.1, on the reverse strand, counting down.
CCTGGAGCATAGAGAAGTTAATGATGAATTTACGTAAGGTACGGTAAGGAAGATAACGAATGATAACGATGATGTATAATGAATAATGAACGAAAGTTAACAAACGATGATGAAAGATAATAATGTTATTATCTATGTATACGTATGATGTATGATCGCGTATGAAAGTAAAGAAAGGTTTTAAAAAAGTAAGTATATTTTATATTAAAACTAGGACTCACTCAGTAACACTGACTTTTATGTGTTTCCAGTTGGCAGGTAATTTGTAAGGCCCCGATCCCAGGAAGCTCACAGTTGGACAATCATCACTCATAAAACATAATATATACATTTACATCTACGAAAAACATCACAGCGAAATAACTTAAAACCATTTCATATATTAATTACTGCTTTTGCAAAATAATACATCATTGTTAATAGTTACAAAATATTATAGTTTACATTACATCACAAAAAAAATCATAGTTATACAAATGGGAGCCATCCCAAAAATGTTGAGTAGCTGCCCCGTGCCATCTTCAGCAACAATTACCTGCCAACTAGAAAATACATAAAAGTCAGCGTTGCTGAGTGAGTTTTAGTTTTGTAAAATAAAATACTTTTCTTTCATTAATAACCGTTCTTTACTTCCATACGTGATTGTACATCATACATACACATTAATAATATATTATTATCTTCCACCTTTATTCATTATCCTTCGTTTAATATACGTCATCATTATCATTTGCTTTTATTCATAGTCTTCCTTACTTATCTTTCGTACATTCGTTATCTTTCGTACTTACATTCCGGACCAATGCCATGTGCTATACCCCGAACATTATGCACGAAGCTGGTTACTGGGCCTGGGGTCTATCAATAGACCCCGAACATTAAGTACGAAGCTGACTCCAGTACCTAAGGCAAGCGACAAGGATCCCATACATATGGTCAATCACAAAGATTAGACCCCAGTGTGCATCCTTTCGGGGTAGCTACACCGTTTAGCTAACACCCTTTATTGGGTGTGAACCTCCTTACAATGCTTGTAAGACTTTCTTACATTCATTCTTCTATTAATGCATGCATTCTTTCATTTGTTACGTTCATCTTATCATTATCATTAACTCCTCTTTACATTACATAATATTTTTCGTTCATTTCATAATCATAACACATAAGTCACGGAATAATACATAGTAGGAGCGTAAGGAAACACAACATGAACATACATAGCATCATGTAAACATCACATGCATCACACATCATCATAAACATTATGCATCATCCACCCTGACAGCAGGGGTCCTAGGGGTAGCAGCCCCTAGTGCGGTCCAAGGGACAACACCCCTGGCTGGGGTCGCGCTGCTAGGTCAGCATGAAAATTTTTATTTTAACACAATTGTATAACACATTTTGCTATAGAAAAGCTAATCTTCCTGTTAAAACCTCTTAAAATCTTGGTCATTTAAATCATATATTGGTATGTATTTCCAGCCTCAAACAGATTAAAACCTTTAAAATAGGGGATCTAGAACTCACCTGGACTCAGTGAGCAGCTTCTCAGTCAAGCTTTCAAAACAAGGGTCGCACTGCACAACATGCAGATAAGTTAACACTCAAAGGGGTTAATTTCTGTCCAATTTCGCTGCTAACTTCGCTGCCAGATCAGCAATTTCGCTGCTAGTTTCGCCAGCACTTTCGCTGCCAGTTTCGCCCAACTTTCATTGGAAATACAAGTCTGCGAAACTATAATTTCGCAGGAAGATCCATAGTTTCGCCGGACAACTACATAATTTCATCGGATGAACACCCAGTTTCATAAAACAGGTTGAAATTACGAACCAACCCATTTTTGACCCAAAACTTTAATCTTTTACACCCAAAACCTTGGTTTATCACCCAATAAGCTATACATAAGCTTCTTACATGTTTTCTTACACAAAAACGTGAGTTTTGGGTGATTCTTTGCCACTTTCAAAAATCCCAAGCCCTAGAATTCGGGTTTTTATCAAAAGAACGATTAAATGATGTTTCTTACCTAGATTCTTGGTCTTTCCTTGTTGTTTTGAATTCCACGAACACCGATCTTCAATCTCTTGATCAACTGAGCCTTGAATCATCACTTTCTCTTAACTTTCTCGTAACTTTCTCTCTCTACACTCTCTCTCTAGAAATTGGGTGTTGAGTTGCAACTGAGAGTGGCTCAAGCTGATTCGTTTATATATATACCGGGCGTTCCCGGGACCTCAAACTCGCCGAACACATAACCCGCGAGGTCTACTCGGTCCATACTCAATTTCTCACTTATTTTCTTTATACAATCCCGGCTAAACCTATTATTATTAATTGGCTCGTTTCGACTTTATTCCGGGCATTACATAATTGATTGTTAAGGACGGCACGGGCGGCTACTTAGCTTATTTTGGATGGCATCAATTTTGTATAACGATAATGTTTTTGTGACGTAATGCAACGAGTTATATTTTGTAATCCGTTAACGATGTATTATTTTGCAAAAGCAATTATAATGATATGAAATGGTTTCAATTTATTCCGCTATAATATTTTAGTAATGGTAAATGTAAATTATATGTTTTTATGTGCAATGATCGACCAGCTGTGAGCATCACAGGAACAAGGCCTTACAAGCCTAGTGTGTAGTAAATAATACATTAGCTATAACCCTAACCAAGTAAACAATAGAACACAGAGAAGGTCCTTCGTCCTAGTCATCAACGGACCGCCATGCAAAACCAGATTAAAAAACCCACAATCATAGATAAAAAAATCGAAATCAGAATCAAGGCATCAAAGATCAAGCAGCGATTATTAACGGTCTTCATCAACAAACCTACATTAAATCACATGTTAATAAGACTATAAAGGTAAGTCTAGAGTTACTATCATCGCCTTAAGAATAGTAACAAAGTCAAACAGAGAGTTAAGGCTTACACCAATTAGTACCAAATAACATATTCAAAACGCTCAAAGACCCAAGTATATATCTAACAGTTCAAGCTCATGTCCACAGAGAATCGACAACTGATTTGTAAACTTGAAGTCAAAAACATTTACACACACTTAGTTGAGTTATCGACTATGGCCTAAACTCTCTCACAGGTAGAAACCCTTGTTCATTCTAGTCAAATGGAAACAATACATCTTTTACTAACCGCGTGAAGGCCGTTGTTTCTACTCACACTTTCAGATTTACATTGGTTGTTGGAACTAACAAAATTTTAACAAAGCTTTGAATAATTGGACCAATATACAAATACATGATATATATTGTTTAACAAATCAAAATAATTAAATGGATACCTTAATCAACATGCAAAATCAAGCATGTAACTTACCATATGCGCTGGAAACCTACCATGCAAACCCAAAAACCGTTGGCAATCACTTCGCCAAAACCCTAGATCACCATGTCGTCGTTATCCTGGTGGTAGAACCCCACTAAACCGCCGCTAGACCGTCATGTAACCAATCATCAATCTTTGTTTTCCATGCATCCATAATGTTTCAGGTCAATACATGTTGTTAGATACAGTTAGAGGATAGAAATGTGTCAAAAACAAAACCTTTTCACAAACCTGAACTCAAAAAGCCTATGGAGGGAAAATATAAAAAACAAAGAACCCGATAACAGGTATGTTTTGGCTTATAATTAGAGGATTTAAGCAGATGGAATCCAAACCCTCATGAAACCTTGGCTCCTTGAATCAGTGACCGACGACACCTTTGTTGCCATCATATGCAGACATAGACGGGCATTCAATGAGTTGATCTGAAGACATCATTTTCACACCCCGACCAACGGCGGAATCATCGGGGGGGACGAATAGGAGACGATTGCTCATAGCACATGGAACTAAATAAGTTGAAATATTATTAAATATCATTATTTATTAAAACATTACAAGACAAATAAGTTCATACAATACAAAAGCTTCAGACAAAGAAATAACATGTTAAGTTAAACTAGGTCACAAGTCTCATATGAGCACGAAGAGAATCCACAAATAGTAAACCTAAAACATGTTAAAAATAAAAAGTCAACTTTGAAAGAGGTGAGATTTTTATAGTTTTCAATACATAAGTATATTAAAGATGGCAATTCATGTTGCAAGTTAGAGAACAAAGTAACTAGGGATGTAAGACTGAATGCACAATCAAACCTTGACAAAGTTTTACAAGTATCAAACGTTTACAAGTATATACGATTAGCTAAGTGTACTTGGATCAACCAAGCAGGCTTGTCAGACCCATAGATCTATGACGTCATCAGGCTAACAATAGTTAATGATTGTACATATATTCGATATTACATGGTAGCTACAAAGTTCAACTAACCACAACACACAAGTAAATTGTCATAAGTTTACAAGAATCAAACGTTTACAAGTGCAATGGTTATAAGGTAACATGTTTCACCCCAAAGTGTGAAAATAGGAAAAAGAGTACAAAAATACTCACATGGAAAACAAGTATAAGAAGGATGATAAGAGATTAACGAGGCTCCAACGATTTCTTCACGATTCAACCTAACGGTTGATGTCTTAGGATTAGAATAGAAATAAGATTAACGACTAAAGATGAATTAGGGTTTCAATTGGAATTTGGGGTTTTGATAACTAGGTTAAATAAAATAATATAACCAAATATATTTTGATTACATAAAGATGGAATAAGTTGATTAATAATTATGTTTTAAAACAATAATGAATCTTTAGTGAGACAAATATCATTTAAATGTTAATAGTAATTGTTTAAGTATAAAATAAATAGTTAATCTAAAATTATTTAAGCTAAATCAAAAATATTAATTGGATAATTAATTGTCTAATTGATTTGCAAAATAACTCACAAACATTTAAGTTTGATTTATAATTTTTTTTAACTTTTGAGTGATTATTATAAAGGTTTCATAAACAAATGAAGAACAAAGATATTATATTATTTAGAAGTTTTAGGGATTAAATAAAGATTTTAAAATAGTTTTTTATAAATATTGAAACTTGTAAATAAATTATAAATTTTTTTATAAAAATTTAAATTTAGTTTCTATATTATTTAACTATTTGTTTTAAAATATTGTCAACATTTTTCAAAAATTAGATTAATAATTTCTAAACTAAATTTAAGTATATACATGATTTTTAGAATAATATTAATTATTATGATTTAGTTTAATAAAAAGAAAAGTAAAAAAAAACAGATTTGAGGGAGCCCGGGGTTGAACCCAGGACCTCTTCTACGTTTGCACAAATCTTTAACTGGCAGGCTAACATCCCAAATCTGATTTAAGTCTACTAAAAAAAATTTATAAACATTAATTAAAAAACCCCAAATTGCAAGAACCCTATAATCGATTTGATTCCGATTGAACATCAAATTGATGTTGCTACCCGGATTAATCATAGAGCTTTTCTTCACTATGTAATTTCGAGTAAGATGGTGTATTAAACTCACTTGATTACGACCGGTTGATAAATTTTAAGCTCTGGGTTTGACTCGACTTGCTCGCGAAGAAGAAACAGCTTGGAATCAATGATAGAGTGCACTATTCGAGCAATTGAAGGTTCAGAAAGTTGAAAAGGGTCGTATGGAAACTTTACCCTCTATTAAATAGTTCCAATTCGTACGTTAAGGTGCCGATTGAGTTTTGATTTTGATTCGATCAATTCGGTTATGATTAGATGTTTAGTTGATGATTTAACTCGAATTAAACCATGCATTAAGCTTGACAATGATTATCCGAACGTTTCTGTACGTTTAATTTGATTAATCATCAATCTTTGTACATTGAACGGTTTATAACCGATCGAGATGCGTGTTTTGGTTCGAGACTCTCCAATATCGAGCTTTAATGTTTCATTAAATCGTGGGTTCGAATCCAAGAGGTCCCCCCCCCCCGAGTCGACTAGCACTTTCGGATGAAAAAGTTGATTGGTTTTGGGGGTGTATGGCGGCCACCGGAGCTTGGCCGGATGGGGGGCCGGCTCCCGGTGCCGGAAATACGGGAGTGAAGGGGGAAGGGGTTTGGTTTTTGGATGTTTACACAAATGGTCCCTCATGTTTATCATGTTTATTATTTGATGTAAAAGCTTTTAAATTAAGTTTTAAGAATTACACATTCAACCCTAGACTTTATAAAACTTATTGAATAATAAACTAAATTAATTATTGTTAAGTTTTGTAACATTTATAAAACTTGTAAGCTTTATAATTTGATTGTTTATTTTCAATAATTAAATTTTATATTACTCATAAATCTTTATTCATTTTATAACTTTATGAGAAATAATTGTTTATAAACCATAAGTTATTACGAGTTATCTAAATGATTAACAACTGAATAACTCACAATATAAAATTGCAAATTTAATTCATTTGACTCATTGCAATTATTATAATAATTTTATAATAGAACTTAAAAATTTTGGTTTTAACTTGAAAAAATGACGGATGTTACAATCATCATCGTTGCTCTCCTAATAATAGCCTCCGCCACCACTCCCTTTGACCCTCGCCGTCTCGCATGCCCTCCCTCCCTCTCTTTGTTTCTCTCTCTCTTCTCTGAGCAGTGTGATATACTATATATATTTGGGAGAGTTGTACTGCAATGCTTTATCCATGTACCTATTTCGTGTTCGTCGATTTAAAATCCAACGGCATAAAAACTTCAATTCACTATTCATTTCCATGTCTTATAATTATAGAGTAATTTATGAATATCATTTACGACTTCATCGCAAGACACAAGTTTACGATATTTTGTTTTATCATGTAAAGTTTTGAAATATTATCAGCGGCGTCCTTTGTTTTATCATGCAAATTTTTGAATATTATCGACGACGTCCGATGTCACACCCCGAGAATTGCAGTAGAAGGTCATGAAACGTGGTGATAACGGAAGTTGGAGTTAATCCACAATTATAGTCAAACGTGATTAATAATACTGTTGATTATGTAAAACCATACATTTAACATTCTAAACAAAGTCATGACAGTATTTTATCAGTAAAAAGTTGTACAACTCGAGATTAGATGCAATACATTGTCTTTTATTCATTAATCTAATAATACTTAAGGACATTTGAAACGTTTGACTTTCCAAAGACAGCTCAAAAATTCCACACATAGCTTACCTATAACCCTAAAAAGCATGAAGGGTAAAAAAAGTCAAGATAAAGTTAGTGAGCGATTGGAGTTTTCAGTCTCATAAACAATCAGTTTAAAAAATAATATGATGAAACGAGATATAATATACTCAACATACACTAGCTAGGTACTATAAATAATTCAGGTCATAAGTCCATAATCAAATCAAGAAACACATCGTTGCCCCTCAATAGTCCAAACATATAAATTCTCTCGCAACAATCTGACGAGTGCGACTGGTCGCGAGAGCGTGTCATTCTAACCTGATAGATCTACCAATATAGTCTATGGCCTCCTCGAGGTTAATGATTATCGGGGATTTAGGGGCTCAATAGTATACATCTATACCACTGACCCAACTTATACCATCATAACATATATTAATCCTTTTGACCATAATATACATTGAAATATAGTTTCTCATGCTTTTCCCCAAAATAGTTAAATAAATACAATATTTAAAATGGGGCCGAAGGACTCACCTTGAGTGCGATTAACGAAAAAGCCAACGTGCTAGACTTTGATTAATTAAACCTTAATTATATGCATCATGGTCAATATATGATGATTTATGCTTACGAGAATGCCTTTCACCCAACCTATTTGGTTATTTTAAGAATAAAAAATGTATTTATTATATTAAAATGTTTTGGTCAGTTTCTTATAAGAATTTATTTATTTTTCAAAAAAAATATATGAATTATGACACATCCACCCTATAAACTAAGATCTAACCCTAACGTATTCTTAATGTTTATCACTTAATCACTATCACATTTATCTTATGTTTATTTACTATATTTACTATATTTCTTAACTATATTTACTATATTTACTATATTTACAAAAATATATTTACTATATTTCTTACTAGATAATGTAAAGTTACAAAGTCTTAAATTTTCTATTTTGTATTATATCTTTTTAGTTGGCCTATTTTAATGATAATTTTTACCATTATTTTGTTAAATAGTGGATTTTTATATAAAGTTTCTTTTATAAACTCATTGTTATAATCGTTTGAGATTATTTTATCAAGAAAAATATATTTGATATTTATTTTTATGAAACCCATTTAATTTAAAATCTAGTTATTTGAAATTATTTTAAATAAGGTATGTATATATATATATATATATATATATTATTTTTCAATTTACTTTATTATTATTTTTTTAGAAAATCTAAAGTCTTTATTTGTTGTTATAATTGTGTCCTTCTGTCGTAACGTCCCGTTAGTCCCATATACGGTCTATATCTTAGTTCTAGTTCTTGATTCGTTGTTCGTCAAACTTTATTCTTAATTATAATGTGTCCAAGTACTTAACGTTTTCCTTTTACTGATCCTTTCACTTTGTCCTAACTTTTGATTAGTAACGTCATCAAGTCTCAACTTAGTCACTTTCCTAAGTCATCACATCCACAACAATTATCCATCTAATATTTTCACCTAATTGTTCCTTAAAAGTCCATAATCCACTAAACTTCCATTTGCATGTCCATACGTACATATATACATCCTTACAACCTAAATCATCCAAATAATATGATTTTATCAAACTAAAATCATTACCAATACCCATTTTATATCCAAAATCATTAAAACAACCATTTTCATACAAACTTTAAGTGGGTGAATTTGGGTTTTTTAAGATTTCATCTTGATCATCATGCATGAATAAATATTAACAATTCAATGCAATACCTTGAGCAACTAGAGAGTTGTAACCCCACACAATGTAAGCACAAACTTCGTCTCTCGATAAACACTTCGGGTTCTAGCCTAAGATCTGACTAGAATACATTAAGAGAGAGTGAAAGTTTCTAAAGGTGGTGGTGAGATTGTGGTGGCAGAGAGAGGGGGGTTGTCGGTCGCAGGGGTGGTGATGGTGCTCGTGGTGGTGACGTGGTTGATGGTAATGGTGATAGCGACGGCGGTTGATGGTGATGATGATGGCGACAATGGTTGATGGTGATGATGGACGCGGTCGGGGTGGGACGCGCGACGAAGGTGGCGGTCGCGGTGGATGGTAGTCGATGGTGGGGTGGCGGTGTGGTGTAGGCGGCGGTGGGGTGCAGGCGGCGGTGGGGTGCAGGCGGCGGTGGGGTGCAGGCGGCGGTGGGGTGCAGGCGGCGGTGGGGTGCAGGCGGCGGTGGGGTGCAGGCGGCGGTGGGGTGCAGGCGGCGGTGGGGTGCAGGCGGCGGTGGGGTGCAGGCGGCGGTGGGGTGCAGGCGGCGGTGGGGTGCAGGCGGCGGTGGGGTGCAGGCGGCGGTGGGGTGCAGGCGGCGGTGGGGTGCAGGCGGCGGTGGGGTGCAGGCGGCGGTGGGGTGCAGGCGGCGGTGGGGTGCAGGCGGCGGTGGGGTGCAGGCGGCGTGGGGTGCAGGCGGCGGTGGGGTGCAGGCGGCGGTGGGGAGCAGGCGGCGGTGGGGGCAGGCGGCGGTGGGGTGCAGGCGGCAATGGGGTGCAGGCGGCGATGGGGTGCAGGTGGTGGTGACCGATAGGTGTGTGGTGGTGATGTGGGGAATTGGAGATAGTAAGGAGATGAAGGGTTATGTGTAATGTATGGAGTGTATGTAGGGATTTGGTAGTGATTGGATAACTTAGTTTTCATCCATGCCCTCTACACCTAATATTATTATTAGTATTAATTTTCTTAATTATTATTATTACAATTACTATTATTATTATGTTTGTTATATATTAGTATTGTTTGTTTATTAGTTTCCAACGTAACGGTTAACAAGTTTCAAGGTTTGTGAAAATCGTTAATGCGGGGGTTTTTAAACTAACCAGGTATAATATTATAAATAATCGTAAATTTATTATTAAAACGGTTTCGAGCGTTGATCTGATTTGACCGGGTGTCACATCCGGACTTTTTTCTTATATAGGGTTTTGTTAGGATCGGTGATTTAAGTTTGATTAATTAGAGTAGATTGCAGCGGAATTCGAACAATGAATTAGACAATTAGCAAGAACTCAATTGATATTCAATGGAGTACACGGTTATAGAGAGAGAGAGAGAATTCTGCAAAAGGAATATTTCATTCAAATACTTTCATGGTGGCTGAAAGTCACACGTTACAATTAGGTCAACATTCCTTATATAAGGAATGTGACGTCTGCTAATGTCACTTGATAGTGACATCTAACAGAATTATACAAACAACTAAAACTATGCAAACTACTGAGAATGTTGTCAACAACTGATCACATCTCATAGAATGCTAAGTACAAGAACATAAAACTACTGAACTAAAACTACCGAAACTATAAACTACTGAAGGTAAATTACAAGTACTGAAAAGGAAAACCATCACAACTACTGAAGTTAATAACTTCAGCTGTTGTGACAACTACTGAAGTTAATAACTTTAGCTGTTGTGACAACTACTGATCACTCTGGTCTTCAGTCTTTGTCTTCAGTCTTTGTTCTTCAGACTTTTATTTCAGACGTTGTCTTCAGCTGATAGCTTCAAACTTTGTCTTCGGTACTTTACTTTCAGACTTTGTCTTCAGTACTTTACTTTCAGACTTTGTCTTCAGTAGAAATCTTCAGACCTTGTAATCAGCTGATGTCTTCAGCTATTGTGATCTTCTTCAGCAGTTGTAATGTCTATGGGACTTGTAGGTTTTTCTGATCAGGCTCATTGGTTCTTTTGGTCCAACACACTCCCCCTGAACCAATACAGCCAAAACCTCTAAGTTTATTGATGATCCCACTTATTCTTTGGCAGAAACACCCTCTGATCAGCTTCAAAGGTAATCATGTAAGCACAGGCCAGGAAAGGTTTCTGATCTTTTGATTGGCTAAGTGTGGAAGGGAACTCTATCTTGGGGAAACTGGACACAGAGTCTTGTCCCAACCATCAAACCTAATTCCCATTGATAAGTCTGTAAGACTCTCTTGCATAGGCCTCAAGGAGAACAACTTGTTCCTCCTTGGTGAGTTCTTCTGCTTCTCCCTCAAAGAAGAACTCAGGGCCATAATATCAGACAGATACCTTACTGTCTTCCCATTCTTCAACTCAACAGTTGTGATCTCTTGTATGTGAATTCATCTGGATGAGAGCCTTCTAGCAACAACTGGAGTTCACTCTTTTGAAGATCTTCAATTCTCTTGTATAACAGCCCCTTCTTGATCATTTTGTTCTCAAGTAGAGATTGAGCGGTTGTCTTTGATATCTACTTGGTATATTCTTCTTGTGTATTCTGGAACTTACCCTGGGGTCTGGCCAAATCCTCACTCTTTCTCTTTGATGTTGGATGTATGCCTAAGAGTGTACAGCCTCAGAGCTTGTTTCTTCATTGCTTGAATGGATGAGGACTGAGGGAAGTCCTTGTCAACCATTTTGAGACATTGCTCATCACGCTGCTTCTGATGTTCTACTTCTTTAATCTTCACTTTCACCATTTGCATTTGCAAGTCAGGTGTGATCATCTGTTGACTTCTGGGCTCAGGTGTTTTAAGTTTGAGAACAGTAGAGATTGGCAATTGTCTTCATTCTCATCCTCTTTTTCTTCTTCTTCTACCCTTAACACCCTTCTCCTCCTTCTGGGTGTATCACTGGGTGTGGTTTGAGATGGTTTTTGGGGTAATGGAATTGGTTTTGTGGGTTGAGTTGTGGGTGGTTTTGGTTTAGGGATAAAATTGGCAGATTTTAGAGATGATTGCTTTGAGGGTTGTTTTAGAGTGGGAGTAAGAGAAGGTTGATCTAGCAATTTAGTGGTGAGTTTGGCTTTTGAGAGCTTTGCCATCTTAGTTCTCTTCCCAACACCTGCTTCATCCAGTGCTTCGATGATCAACCCTTTGTTGTAGCTTCCAGCAGAACAGATTTTCTTGGTTATTTCCAAGATACTGTCTCTGGACCAAGACTTCATCTCTGTCAATGATCTTCCTAGATATTTGGCAATAAACCTGATCATAATCTCCAACCTTTCCCTATCCATCACACTGTAACTAGCCCATCTTGCTTGAATTTCATTTATCTCCAGCCTTCTGATCTCAACATCTAAGGTGGTTGTGTCATGACCCTGTCTGAAAAGCTGATCTATTATTTTGTCCATAGATCTGCTGTGAGCTTCATCAGCTTCTTTGACTAGATCTTCTAAGGACTTTTCTCCATCAGACTTTGACTTAGCACTTCTCTTCCTTTTGTAAGTGATCAGCTGATCTTTCTGCTCTTTGTCTGTGCTCAGCTCTTGCACTGTGATCAGATGTTTCTCTGAGATTAGTTTTTGTTCTTTCTCCAACTCCTTTTCTTTTTCTGGTTCTTTCTCATCTTCTACTCTCTTCCTTTTCCTTTCTTTCACTGCCTTAGACTTAGTAGTCTCCCCCTTTTTGGGTGCATTGGGATCAGGGGCTTGAAAGGCAGAAAGTGACTTGTGAACAACATCATCAAGGAGTGTTTGGAGATTTGAGGAGATCCTCTCATCAATGGCTTTAATACTATCTCAGTGATGATGGGAGTGATGAGAGGTAAGGAGCTTTGAAAGGTTGCAACCATCTACTCAAAGGGGTTCTGTTCATGAGAGGTGGTGCCAAAAGCAGTGGCTGGTAGCTTAGTTAAGTGTATTGGTTGTGTGTTTGGTGAACCTTCAAATGAAGGTGCCATCTGTGGGTTTATTGGGGCGGATGGACTTTTATCCTGAGACATTTTGGCTAGCAGTTCTTTGAGTCTGCTCACCTCAGTCTTTAGGATTGTGTTATGGGCTAAGACATCAAAGAAAAAGCCCAGGTCATCATCAGTCTTTGCTGAATCATCTGACCTCCTGATTAAATCAGGATGTACATGCCCTGAGTGTAGATCGTATATGCATGTGCCCCTTGTTCTTGGTTCTGGGGACTTCCTGCCTCTGGACTTTGTCCTTCATTGAAAGTTGCCTCTGGTGAGGTCTTATATATGTTACCAACTTCATCCTATTCATTTGCTGAATCAGTAGAAGTGGCAGCCTGACCAGATGTCTAACCTCCTCTTCTACACTTGGAGATTGAACATTATAACCCTTGTGCTATGGGTTATCAGTAGCATTTTGGTCCTCCCCCTCAATCGTTGAGGTATTCCCAGTGTTAATTGGTTTCTGGGGAGGGGGTGAGGAATGCAGCTGACTCAGCACTTTAGCAACTATAAGGGTTGGGCTTTGAGGGGCGGTTGCATTTGGAGATTGGTCAGAAGCATATTGCACCGGGGTGAGAGATGCTCTTCAATGGTAACCTTCTCAACTGAGATAGGTTCCAGTAATGTGGTATCCCCAAATTTGGTTGCAACAGGATCCTGTGGAGAGGATACCTGTGTGGTTTCAGCTGGTTGAGTCTCTGACATTACTGGGGGGTTAGAACCAGTATGTGTTTCCTGTATTGGTGGTACAGGGGCATCCTCAGGGGACTCATCTCCCTGAGTAGCCTTTTTGGGCTTTTGGGGTTTGGGTTTGGTGGGGACTTTGGATCTGGAGGTGGAGGCTGTGGGTTCCCTCTGCTTGGGTTTGAGCAGTTGGGCAGCCCCTTTGAGAGTAGGGTTAGAGTTATGCTTGGAGTATACCTCAGCTAAGACAGCTGGAGCAGGGACTCCAAGACCAAAAGGCCTTCAGATTTTAATTGATTTATTATTATGGCCATCAGAACCTGGGATATAGTAGCCATCTGTTTGTCACAGGTTTCTGAGCCAGATCCTTAAGTTCCAGAAACACTATCTCAGAAAAATTTAGAGTTTGTTGTTCAAAGATAGAGTACAATACCTGTTGCCATCGTGAGGACATCTGATCCCATAAAGATGTCTTTAAAGCAAGGCAGACATTCACCATGTGGAAGATAAGTCTTTCAGCATCATGGAAGTGCTTTTTGAGAATGGTTGTAGCACTTAAGTCTCCTTCATACCCGTTGTTGATGAAAGACATATCAATGGTGCCTTTCGGGTATTCTATAATACAGGTGGCATCATGCAAATTTAGGGTTTTGCGAATGATGTCAGGGGTGATTACCACCTGTTTCTGGTTGACCAACGACTGGAGAGTGATTTGGCTATCATTTTCACCGTTGTTACAGAGACGTTGGTCCAGAATTGGTTTAAGGAATCGGGGTATATGGTGGGATTCAAAAGAAAGGCGGTTCTGTATTGGGAATCCACCATAAGATCGATGGCATTATCAAATTTGTTCCAAAAGGCCGATTTCGAGAGGTAGGAAACACAGTTGTGTCTGGGTTTGAGTTTCATGGTCGCCATTATTGAGAGAGAAAAGGATAGAAAACGGCTAATGAAACGTTCGGCTATAAGTGCAGGTATTTATAGGTTAAGAAAAGGCTGAAAAGAAAATGACCGAAAGTGTTGGTGTTGTCATCAGTTGTATGAAAACAACTGAAGACTTAGTTTTAACTATCAGACATTTGAAACAACTGAAGACTTGGTTTTGGTCATCAGTAGTTATAAAACTACTGAAAACCTTGGTTTTGGCTTTAGTTGTAAGAAACAACTGAGGACTTGGTGTTAGTCATCAGTAGTTGTGAAACTACTGAAAACCTTGGTTTTGGCTTCAGTTGTATAAGGTGAAACAGCAGTTTGTGGAAACGATTGAAGAGAAAATTCTCATCAGTAGTTTTCGTCAATTCTTAGCTTTTCAGCTGTTTCATACTGTCCTCAACACTTACTCATCAGACTTTTTAGCTGTTTTCAGTTGTTTCATAGGACATCAGTACTTATCTGTTTTTACTGACATCAGTAGTTATAACTACATCAGTAGTTGTAACTACATCAGTTTCTTTTAACAAAAAGTACAGTACTTTTTAAGTAATGTAGTCTTCAGTAGTTATGAAACCAACTGAGAATAAAACTTATCACTACTTATTGTGACATGTTTACTAATGGTCATCAGTACTTGTTTACTGAGATCATCAGTAGTTGTCACTTATTCTAGCTGCAGCATACAAGCCTTAACACAAGGTTTTGGAAAGTTGAACTATCCAAAGGCTTAGTAAATATATCTGCAAGCTCATCAGCACTTGGCACAAACTTTGGATCAATCAGACCTTTTTCAAAACAATCCCTAATAAAATGGTGCCTGATCTCTATATGTTTGGTCCTAGAATGCTGGACTGGATTCTTGACAATACACAGAACTGAAGCACTATCCATTAACAATGGAGTCTTAGTCTCTGTAATGCCATAATCCAATAATTGGTTCTGAAGCCAGAGTACCTGAGATGTACAACTTGCAGCAGCAATGTACTCTGCTTCAGCAGTGGATGTAGCAACAGATGTTTGTTCTTACTCTGCCAAGAAATCAAACAGTTGCCTAGGAATTGACATCCACCAAAAGTTGACTTTCTGGTTAAC
The DNA here is from genome assembly GCA_025506515.1 of Flaveria trinervia. NCBI lineage: Eukaryota > Viridiplantae > Streptophyta > Magnoliopsida > Asterales > Asteraceae > Flaveria > Flaveria trinervia. The sequence goes on along the minus strand of CM046441.1, from coordinate 78,254,160 downwards.
TTACACCCTGCATAGTCACTATCAGAAAAAGCAACTAATTTTCAAGAGTGTCCAGTGGAATACCAAAGACCTAGAGATTATGTACCTTGCAGATATCTAAAGATCCTCTTGACTGCAATCAAATGAGACTCTTTAGGAGCAGCCTGAAATCTAGCACAAACACAAGTTGCAAACATAATATCTGGTCTAGAAGCTGTTAAGTACATCAAGGACCCAATCATACATCTATAAAGTGTTTCATCAACAGCTTTACCTTTCTGATCTACATCCAGTTGTGTGGTGTTGCACATGGGAGTAGAACAGGGCTTACAGTTTTGTAAATCAAACTTATTCAAAAGATTTTTTGTATATTTTAACTGATGAATGAAGGTTCCATCAGCCTTTGGTTTGATTTGCAAGCCTAGAAAGAACTGTAATTCTCTCATTGCACTAATTTCAAACTTTTGTTTCATTAAACTTGTAAAATCATCACACAACTGGGGATCAGAGGATGCAAAAGTTATATCATCAACATAATTTGAACAAGTAGCTTATGCTGATCCACTTTCTTAATAAACAAAGTTTTATCTATGAGCCTCTAGTGAAATTATTTTGAAGAAGAAAATTTGAAAGTGTTTCATACCAGGTTCTAGGAGCTTGCTTCAACCCATAAAGAGCCTTATCAATTTTATACACCCAATCAGGATGTTTATTGTCCTCAAAACCTGGTGGTTGACACACATAACCTCTTCTTTTATTTTTCCATATAAAAAGCACTTTTGACATCCATTTGAAAAACTTTAAAATTGTGGAATGCAGCATAGGCTAAGAACAATCTAATTGCCTCCAGTCTGGCTACAGGGGCAAAGGTTTCATCATAATCAATACCTTCTTCTTGTGAAAACCCCTATACAACCAATCTAGCCTTGTTCTTGACAATAAGCCTATTTACATCAGTTTTATTCCTAAACACCAACTTAGTGCCTATTGCACACTTACCTAGGGGTAGAGGAACCAGTTCCCACACTTGCTGCTTTTTGAACTGAAGTAGCTCAAGCTGCATGGCTTCAACCCATCCATTGTCTCTTAAAGCAACATGATAGTTCTTTGGCTCTAGCTGACTGATGAAGAGAGCATAGAAGCAGAAGTTGGACAATTGACTTCTGGTTGAGACACCAGCATTGATATCACTAATGATTTGAGACATGGGGTGATTCTTCAGCTCTTGGTACACTATAAGATCAGTGTAAGTGTTTGTAGCAGGTCAGCAGCAGCAAATGTTGATCCAGACTCTTGAAACCAAGTATGAGATGGCAATTCAATGATGTAGAGGAGTCAGAAATCTCATCAGCATTTGTTGTGGATGGAGCTGCTGAAGCTACAGGAACATCAAGTTTAGTGGACTCAGGTAGTTGATCACTAAACTTGAAAAGGTGAGTACTGATATCATCATCATCTTCAGTACCACCAGGTGGAAGACTTGCTGCAGAAGATGATTTATTCACATGATCTGCAATAGCTGGAGGTTGATAAGGAATATATTGCAGTATATCCAATCAAAGAACTCCACAGGGTTTTGTGGAATTTTATCCTTAGGAGATTCATTGAACTTCACATGCAAGGTTTCTTCAACTATCTTTGTTCTGCAGTTGAAGACTCTGTAAGCCTTGCATGTGGATGAATATCCTACAAAATACCCTGCACCCACCTTAGGATCAAATTTGTGGAGTTGATCCTTTGTGTTGAGAATGAAACAAGGACACCCAAAGGCTTTGAAGAATGAAATTAGAGGAGCCAAATGATGTAGAACTTCATATGGAGTCTTCATCAACCTCTGATTTACTAAAACTCTATTCTGCACATAACAAGTTGTGTTGACAGCTTCAACCCAAAAGGTCAATGGCAAACCAGAGTCAGCCAACATGGACCTTGCAGCTTCAATTAGGGTCATGTTCTTTCTCTCCACTACTCCATTTTGTTCTGGAGTCCTTGGGATGCTAAACTGCCTCTTGATTCCCTTTAAGAGATAAAAAATCATCAAGTATATGGTTTCTAAATTCTGTTCCATTATCACTCCTTATACACTTGACTGATAGGGAATACTGCTTCTCAACATACAACACAAACTTTATAATCGTCTGAGTAACCTCATCCTTTGAATGCAAGAAGAAAGTCCATACAAATCTGGAGTAATCATCCATAATTACCAGACAGTATTTCTTCTTTGCCATGCTCATCACTCTCACAGGACCAAATAGATCCATGTGCAGTAACTACAAGCAGGTAGTGGACTTAGGTTCTTCAATAGGAGGGAATGAGACTTTGTGTTGTTTTCCTTTCAAACAAGCAGTGCAGGTTTCATCACAGTGGAACTCCTTTATTGGTAGACCTCTCACTAAACTATTGTGGATCAGCTGATTCATGTTTTTGAGATTTACATGACCCAGCCTTCTGTGCCACAGTTTAGATTCCTGAGGAGAGGCTTTGGAGAACAGCAAGGATGACCCTTCAAATCAATCTTCTTTGACAAATCCAGGGCATATACTCTTCCAATCCTATTGGCCTTCAGGAGAGTATGTTCATCCAATACCTTGTCAATCAGCCTCAGAACTGTGGAAGACAGAATCCTGCAGTTCTGGCTTGTGAAAAGTGCAACATGCCCTTTATCACACATCTGACTGATACTCAGTAGATTATACTTGAGATTCTCCACATGGTTAACATCATCAAATCTGATTTCTCCATTAGACACATATCCTTTCCCGATGATGTAACCCTTAGCATCATTTCCAAATGAAACAAATCCCTTCTTTCCTTGAGAGTAGTCATTAAGAAGAGAATTGCTCCATGTCATATGCATAGATCCTCCACTGTCTACATACCAGATGCTACTTTGGCATGCTGAAGAACCCTGTATTCATCACAAGAACTAGTTAGGTTTTGAGACCCAAACCTTTTTGGTTTTGGGTCTGTTTTTATCAACAGATTTAACCATAACTTGTTTCTCATGATTAACAGCTGATGAAGGTGAGATGGTGCTGAAATGGATACCTTGGATTTGGGCTTGGAATACATTTTCAGTGGTTTGATCACAGGTGCATCTAGTTGGTTAACTCTCCCCAACAAATGCTGAACCATCATAACAAGTTGTGTCTGATTTGTAGCTAAAGCTTTCAGCTCTTGTGACACATCAGTACTTGTTTTTGATGAGTTCTTGTGGCCCACCATTTCCTCCTTGAAATTCACAGACTTAGTTTGATTTTTATCATGAGGAACACTATCAGCTGTTTTATGATAAACCATATCCTTCTTTTTGGATTTGGGTGAAGCCTTGGGTTTATCAATTTGGGATGACTGTGGTACAAACTTGGTCTCAAACTCATTTTTCATTTTATCCATCTGCATTTTAATGAGCTTATCTCTGTTGAGTTTGGAACCCTTTTTGTACCAACATTCATCAGAAAGATGATTGAATTTACCACATATGTCACATGGCTTATTCTTCATCTTGGATTGATCAACTGCTGAAGTGGAAACTACTGAAGGTGTGATCTTCAGTACTTTCTTCCTTTCAGTACTTGTGTTAAGTACAGAAGGATCTGTAACAACTGAAGACTTGTTCTTCAGCTGTTCTCTATCCGTTCTGAAAGACCGTATGATAGATTCCTCAACAGTTGTTAATCCTTTTATTTCAGTTGATTTGAAATGCTTTTCAAATGTTGTGACTTGCCCTTCAGTACTTGAGATACTTTGAGGGACAACATCTAAAGTACTCAGCTTCATGTGCTTATCAGTAGTTAACCCATCAGGCAATTGATTTGCTGAGGTATCAACACTGATTTCATCTTCTGATTTTGGGTGATCTCTTAAGGATGATACACATGATGATGTGGTTTGGAAATTACTTTCACCTTCAGGTTTTACTATTGATTTTGGAGTAAAATCTGTAGGTGGTGCAATGTGATTGTAACCTATTCCAAACTTCACATTCGAAGTTGTTTGCTTGCTGAGAAGCATTTCAAATCCCTTGCAGGATGATACCTAGCGGTCACACTCAACTTGGGTAGCTGCAAGTGTTTCTTTGAGATCTCTATGGTTCTCAAGAATGACCTCAACCTTAGCCTTTTCATCATTTAATTGGCATTTAAGCTTATAAATCTCATCATCTTTATTTTTAAGGACAGACTCATACTCAGCTTTTCTTTTGGAAAGGGTTTGCTCAAGCTCAAGATTTTGATTTATTAAAGCAATATTTGCCTCTCTAATAGAGATAAATGCAGCTATGCAAGATTCAGAACATAGCTTGGCCTTAGCCTCAAAGGATACCTGGGTTACCTATGATGAAGATGCATTGGAGCATGAACCCTCAGTAGACTCCAGGGCCATGAGAGCAAGATTCCCAAAAGGATGTTCACCACCATGTTGACCATCACTAGCAAATAATTGCTCATTACCAGAAAGATCATCTGGTAAACTACTCCAGTCAACAGCACCAGGGGTGAAGAAGCTGTGATGAGGTTGTGATTGAGATGGTTGAGGCTCAGGTAAGGCTTGAGGTTGTTGTGCAACAGGAACTTGAACTTGATTTGGCTGTGGCATGTAATAGCAGGGATATGGATATGGCATTGGACCCTGAGGGACAAAATATGCAGGAGATAGAGGTTGTGAGTGATGACGAGAACTAGCAGGATGTTGCCCTCTGTTTTGTGAACTATTGCTTGGAAAAGTTACAAAAGGGTGCAGAGGAGTTAGATCCAGTTGATCTACACTCTCTTGCAAAGTGCCCAAGCCTGTGGCATTTGTGACACCTCAACTTACTCTTGTCAAAACCAACTTTGGTTTTGCCAGAGAGTCCTAGAAATTTCCTACCAGTTCTCTTGTAGAACTTTTGAGATCTGATATTAATCAAGATCATTTGGCTCAGAATATCCATCTCTTCTAAGTCATCATCAGCAATAACTTTCAAATCATCCATAATGAAGCACAAATTGTCACTATTACAGCCTGACTGACTATCAACACTAACAAATGCATGACCAGAACTGTTTGAAGAGAATCTATATGCTTATCATAATGGCTTTCTGATGTAGCATATTCTGACTCATGACCAACCAAGGCAGTGTTCCCTGGTACAAAGTCATCAGTGAGCTTTCCCGATGATGCCAGTTCCTTTTCTGCTCTATCTCTCTTTCAAATGTAAGCAGTTTCCCATGGAGTTGGGTGAGAGATAGGCTATCCAGATTTGCACTGGAGCGTAGGACAATGGTATATGTGTCCCATCTCTCAGGCAGTGATCTAAGGAATCTGTTGTTCATCTGGCTATTAGTGTATTCATGTTTGACCATTTTCAGCTCAGAGATCAAACAGGAAAAATGCTAAAACTGTTGAGTCAGTGTCTCACCCTTCTTATGAGAGAATGTCTCATATTGTTGGGTAAGGATTTCTCTATTGTTTGCTAAGACCTCATATGTTCCACCAAATTGTTCTTTCAATGCATTCCAGAGGTCATGAGCAGTTTTATGATGCATAAGCCCAGAATAGATTTCATTCGGCAGTGCCATGGCCAGAATTCCATGGGTTTTAGCATCAATCTTAAACAGTTTTCGATCCTCATCTGAGTATTGTTCCTTCTTCTTCGGAACCATTTGGTTGGTTTCTGGATTGTTCACCATAGGCTTGTGTGGACCATGTACCACAGATGTCCAACAACCTGAACTGTTAACAGACAGGTGATGGAGCATTCTTCGTTGCCATATGTTATACTCAGTCCTAACCAGCATCGGAGGCTTGGTTGAGGAGCCAGTATTGTGAGGGTCATTAGAAGGAGTAGTCATTCTAAGATTCAATCAAATTCAATTAAGTTTTAACCGATTTAGCGTAAAACACAACAAACTCAATACGAACCAAGAGAAATCTCAAAGCAAATAACCGAAAGTAGCAGAAATTCAATCTCTATAACCAATTCTTGCAAATATGCTAATTCAATCAAACTTAGATATCGAAATAGTAGTTTCAATGATCAATTGTTAGATCGATCAATGATTAACCCGCTCTGATACCATTTGTTAGGATCAGTGATTTAAGTTTGATTAATTAGAGTAGATTGCAGCGGAATTCGAACAATGAATTAGACAATTTAGCAAGAACTCAATTGATATTCAATGGAATAGTACACGATTATAGAGAGAGAGAGAATTCTGCAAAAGGAATTATTCATTCAAATGCTTTCGTGGTGGCTGAAAGTCACACGTTACAATTAGGTCAACATTCCTTATATAAGGAATGTGACGTCTGCTGATGTCACTTGATAGTGACATCTAACAGAATTATACAAACAACTGAAACTATGCAAACTACTAAGAATGTTCTTAACAACTGATCACATCTCATAGAATGCTAAGTACAAGAACATAAAACTACTGAACTAAAACTACTGAAACTATAAACTACTGAAAGGTAAATTAAAAGTACTGAAAAGGAAAACCATCACAACTACTGAAGTTAATAACTTCAGTTGTTGTGACAACTACTGAAGTTAATAACTTCAGTTGTTGTGACAACTACTGAAGTTAATAACTTCAGTTGTTGTGACAACTACTGAAGTTAATAACTTCAGTTGTTGTGACAACTACTGAAGTTAATAACTTCAGTTGTTGTGACAACTACTGAAGTTAATAACTTCAGTTGTTGTGACAACTACTGAAGTTAATAACTTCAGTTGTTGTGACACTACTGATCACTCTGGTCTTCAGTCTTTGTCTTCAGTCTTTGTTCTTCAGACTTTTATTTCAGACGTTGTCTTCAGCTGATAGCTTCAGACTTTGTCTTCAGTACTTTACTTTCAGACTTTGTCTTCAGTACTTTACTTTCAGACTTTGTCTTCAGTACTTTACTTTCAGACTTTGTCTTCAGTAGAAATCTTCAGATCTTGTCTTCAGACTTTGTCTTCAGACCTTGTAATTAGCTGATGTCTTCAGCTGTTGTGATCTTCTTCAGCAGTTGTAATGTCTGTGGGACTTGGAGGTTTTTCTGATCAGGCTCATTGGTCCTTTTGGTCCAACAGGTTACATATCTATCAACACACTTTTCAGCGCGCATGTTCACTTTGGCATTTTGATATTAGTTTTTCATGGTTTAAGGCTTGCACCAACATGGTGTTTCTTCTTCTCTATATATAGCTTCAAATGTTATCAACAACATTTGAGTTTTGTTTTTCTTATACAAACTTTGTATATTATCAGCTTCTCCTTCAATACATGAAGTCGCAACATGTTTCGACGTTATTGTTTATTAAAATTTTACGTCCTTGTCATAACACATGAGTCTTGATATTACACTAAGACCTTTCGCAACGCTTGTCCATAGCCCCGCCCTTAGTCTCACCCGTCCATCCTTCTAATATCCTTCACCAAGGGTGCCTCATGGATGGATTTTATAGGGCCCACATGACCAAAATGTGTGTTGCTTTGTTTTTTGTAGGTTTTTAATAGTTGTTTGTAGGACGGATAGTATTAAAGGTAAAAGTTAATTGTAGAAAGTATGAATGTAATTTAATGAAATACTGATATGCCATGCTGACTAAAACCATTTGTGGAAAGAACGTCATTCAACGTTGCAGACAGGCTAAGAATATAAGTTTATACCACATGGACTATCGGCGATGGCATTTCTTGACAAGAATAAAAATAATAAAATTAATAATTAATAATAGTTTATATATCAAGTCCAATCGGACCAATCACACAATGACCGAAACTCTCCCAAGTACATGATATTTTATTTTCAAGAAGAGTATATATGATATTCATAATTGGTTTGAGCATATGATTTTGGAAAGTTTTACTAGCCGGTATTTATTGGGTTTCGTGACAGTTAATATACGTAAAAATAAGTACTTTGTAAGGATATGTTTAAAATCTTAAAAAGTATTATGTTGTGAAACCAAACATTGAGGAACATGAAACTCGTAGATAAAAATAATGTGTCGTAAAACTATGTTCAAAATATTGAAAATCTACTTGAGTATCATACATAAGAATATAACTTAAATCAAATAAAAAAATAATTTAAAATTTATATTTTGAAAATTTAAAGGTAAACAAAAAATACACTGAAAAACAAAACAAAGTAGATGTCAAACCAAACTATTTATTATACATGGTTTTTTATATTTTATCATTCATTATGTATGTTTCATCACTAGTAGTAATTGATGGCTCTCAAGCTAAATGGTTTTCAAACTTTCAAAGGTCTTTCTATTTTTTTATAATCAAAATAAAACTTTCTCCTAAATGTTCATCGAGATAATCATATTTGTACTATACATAATTTAAAGATCACCAATAACCAAATCTCCGAACAGCCTTAAGATAACATATTTTTTCTAAATGGTTTCAAACTTTGATTTTTTTATAGATGAACACACACTTTTTTAAACTCATCACATACACACTTTGTGAGATTTGAACATCATTACGTCTCAACCAAGGACTTTCCTTCATCGTCTTTCCCTTGACGTATTGAGATTACTATGTACATGACGTCTCTCGAATAGATGTCATCGAAGCTTCTATCTAGCATGGTACTGGTCAACAACTTTTCTCACTGATTTAGGTAGTTAGCATCTTTAACTTTTTAACCCGATATAGTAATACATGATATAGATTACTACTTGTCTACTTACAATACATACTAGTATATAAATAACACTATTTATATTTGCTTTTTAGATGCAATTTACTTTGTTTAGCTTTTAATTATATCTTTAATTGAATGAAGCTTACAGTATAAAACCACTTGAGAATGCTATTACATATATGGATTTGCAACGGTTATGGGCAAATACGAGTCAAACTCTCGAATTCACATCAAAGCAATGACCAAATGTCTAACATGTTTCATATGTGGTTGACTATCGAATCCTCAGTTGAAATCTCTTGTAACTTTTGTTTCTAAAATTTTAATTTATAAAACATTTACTTAAAAGTATTACCATAATTAGTAACCGAGTTTCAAGTAGAGACGTTTATCTTGTCATGTTTGTGGGTTAGTGGCCTGACATGTTGGCAGATTTGAATATTCAACCTAAACACAATCATATATGTATTCATAAAAAAATTTAACCCGAACTCACACGTACTTAAAACCGTACGACACGAACACGACCCATTTAACATGTTTATCTAAATGTATCAAATGGGTTTGTTAGGCTACGGGTAATAATTAAGTAGTAATCATGTTAAATGGGTTAGTTGTTTATAAGATGGGTTTAATGGATCATGAATGAGTTAATGGGTCAACTTGTTTAACTAACTAGTTCAACAAGTAACCCGAACACAACTCATTTAACGATAGAGGTCAACCTGAACACGATCATGTTTTTAAATGGGTTTGATAGCCAACTCAAAAGCTATTTTTATGTCTGGTTCATGTTAAGTTCAGGTTAAAGAGTAAAAAAGTGTTTGTAAGGTTTGATATAAGGCTGATAGAACTCAAACACCCAAAGTCTCTCCTGTATGCATGCACAAAGTCTCTCCTTTTTGTAATATATTAGGATGTGAGCTATGACATGCCATAGTCACTAGTCAAAAGGTAGTCTGCCTTTTGACTCTACATTAATTTTGTTGTTGTCTAGATCTTGCATCCAGCTGACCTTCAAAGTATGGCCAGCTATAGGTTGTAGTATAAATACATCAATCCTTTGTATCTTATTCCCAGCTTTGTAAACACTTGTAAGGAACTAGAGAGCAATATACAGCAACCTTGAAAACCAACTACATGTGTTGTTCTTGTTCTATCTCTTGAATACTTGTGTTTCTTAGTTCTCACAAAAACTGGTTTCTAGTTCTCCATTGATCTGTTAAGTGTTATTGCACACTCTCCTCTTTGTGTTGTTGTGTTGTAAGCAATCACCCTTCAATGGTCTTGCAGTGTCGCTTTTCAAGAAATATTAGATTCTAGCACATTTTGCAAGGTAAACAAACGGCATGTAATATTCGTAAATGATTGTAACACCCGGCCCATCGCATCAACAATATTGTCCGCTTTGCCCCCGAGGAGCTCACGGATTTGCTTTTGGTTGCCCAGGTGAAAATCTCCCTGAGAAGTTTTCACCCGGGCAACCAAGTGAAAATATAAAAAGGGGCAAGGAAAACTCACATGAAAGGTAAGTAAGAATGATGATAAGAGATTAAATGAGGCTCCAACGATTTCTTTTACAAGATGCCTAAACGTATAGATTACAAGATTAAGTTCGAGGTTTGGGTGTAACGATATGTGTTCTATAACCTTACTAACTTATAACCTATGACATGAATTGCTACTTGTAACCTTGTTATATTATGTATTAAAACCTTGGAAACTCATCAACTTTTTAGTTGACCTTTTATCTTTATCATGTTTCAGGTTTACTTCTTGTGGATTTCTCTTCATGCTCATGTAGGACTTGGACCTAGTTTAAATTGAAAGTCTTATGTTATTGGTTGTATTTTGATTGTTTTGTAATTACTTATTTGTTTTGTAATGTTTAATGAATAATAACATTTAATATTATTTCAACTTAATTAGTTCCATGTGCTATGAGCAATCGTCTCTCATTCGTCCGCCCCGATGATTCCGCCGTCGGTCGGGGTGTGACAATGATCAAGTCTTGCATAACAGTTAATGTTGCAACATTTAATTGAGATGTAACAACTCAAGTCAACTGTGTCATGATATTATTCGTTTTACCTCTGATAAGTGTCCATTCAATAACTCACAGTTTTTATTTTTATCTAACTAATTGTTTCCATGTAAAACATGTCTTGGTAGATGTATTCTTTGTTTTAAAGTTACTACAAACAATTTAATTTTTGTGTTATGTTATATGTGGTGATGATGATGACGACATTGTTGTAAAGCTCTTTTGGGTGTTTTGGGTTGTGAAGCTGATCTTACTTTCCTTTGAGTCTGGATTTGATTTTTTTGGGTGTGCAGGGGGCACTATTTTGATACACAAACATCATGTAAGTTAGTTTGGTCGAATTAATGTTACAAGTATGATAGCCTACCGTTAAAAGAAGTTATCCTTCCATTATACCACTACCTAAAACCAACGGTAAGTGGTTTTATCACCGGCCGTCACGTGTCAGCACTCTATTAGACAACAAAATTTTTTTTTGTTCATTTCCCATTCAAATTTGCATGTAAAATACTATTTCTTTAGTTATTGAAAACAAGTTACAAGGTATATGAACTAATATATTTTTTGAACGCAAATTTATCTTACTACTAATTATTTCATTGTCTAGGTTTGAACACATGACATTCTATTAAAAAAACAAAATCTCTATCAAGTAGACTAGCTCAACATTCACACATATGAACTGATATATGCCCCTCATTGCTTATGAACTGATATATGCCCATCATTGCTTCATCAGCCACCCGGTTCAAAACCCATAACCAACATTTCTTTTGGTTTTGATCTACAACATAAGGCACATAATATCATCTCAATATTCATAACGAGTCCACCACAATTTTGTGACGTTTCTTTTAATCCTACAACTCCCGCTGCAACACAGCTAAACTATTACCGAATAGTCTGGTATCACTATATACTAACTATGTTCGATCTTCGAAACTAATTCATCACAACTTCATATGTTTCTTTTATTTACTTGATTACGTTAATAAAGTTTTTAAACTGCCGCATCGTGCGGGCTCGCTTTCTAGTGTTAAAATTTTTTGAACTTCAAATGTGCAATCCTGTTTCGAAGAATACGTATTATCTTAATCGTGTTTCCCAGCCAAAGTAACCTACTTACTCAACTTTAGACATTTTGCTTAAAATGAGAATTAAACCGATAATCTTCGGATATCTACATTTTATGAGTAAGTTACCATAATCAGCCGGATCTAGCTGAGGATAATAATAGTTAGTTTTCTAGTTTAAATTAAAAGTAAGAAAACAATATCGTAAGATGAAAGCGTCGGTCGTTGCATATCGTAAATCGTAATCACAATATTCTGTCCTTTTCAAACCACACCCCTTTTCTCTTTCACCATATACAGATGCACCACCATTACACCCGAAGCACAAAACCTCTTGATCTTCATCTCAATTGACATTAAACGCTATCAAATCACTCAATTCGGACGGAGATTCAGTGCATCTTCTCTCAGTTCGAATTGTTCGCCGGATCTCTCACTCCGATCTTTGGATTTCACATCAAAACGCTGTTTTTTCAGCTTATTAATCTTCAAAAATGGTGAGCTTGTAGTGTATTTGCTTGATTCGCAGTTTTAATCAGTTAGGTTTCAGATCCAGTTGCAAATCTGTTGTCATAACTCATATGATCATTGTCTCATTGATTCAAATTTCAATTGCATTGCTGTTGTTGAACTGTTGCATTGTTTTGATTTGCTTATGATATTGAGTTAATCACTCGGATCTGGTTTACTGACTGAAGTTTTGATCTGTTTTGTTTGTGTTCTGCTTGGGGACAGCCTCTCAGACTCGAGATCAAGGTACGCTTGGGGTTATACAGTTTGGATTAGTTTTAGTTTTTAGGTTTAGACGTTTACTTGATAATGGTGCTTATGAGAAGTGATTTTCTGTAGAGGAAACTTGCTCAGAGATCAGAGAGAGTAAAATGCGTGGATCTGCACCCAACAGAGCCATGGTAAATACATCTGCTACTTGTAATTTGAGTAAATCTTAATAATTGGCGTTTAGTTTTTCTACAAAAGGGTCCAGTAGACCAGATCATTGATTATAGCTGTGGGAAGTTCATTAGTGAACAAGTGGTTTTTGATAAATTTATTAATGGACAGTGGTGGTACTTGTGTTTTTACAGGATTCTCACAAGTTTGTATTCAGGAACAGTTTGCATCTGGGATTACCAGACTCAGGTACGAAATTATTTTAATAATTTGAATGCAGAGCAAGTTTTAGTTAAATTTCAAAAAGATCCTAATAGTGCAGTGAATTCAGTTGTCCCATTAAATCAAACATACATTGACTAGTCAAGATGTATTTTCTCTTTTGTAAAGGAGTATCACAGTTGAATACAAATGCCACACAGAGTTTAGGGTTCAAAATTTTCACATCATAACAATATATAGAAATGAATACTAGTTCTCTGTCCCACCCGTTATAAATGGAATGCACATTTTGTAGATTTATGGTTAAGCTTTGTTGCCAATATTCATGGTGATATACATTTTGATTAGCGGTTTGTTTTAATCACCGTCAAATATGTCACAAAAATTGAGTCATGACTCATGAGTGTAGCCTTTTTATTAACCTAACATGATAGATGAACTGAGGAAGTAACTGCTATCACTTGGTTTATAAAGTGTATAAGGTGATGTAAATATCTTAGGTGAACAAAATGCAAAAATTATATATAGGTAAGGTGTTGGAGTGGAAAAATCATTATCTTGAAAGTGTTCAAATTTAGTACTTTTACTTTGAGGTTTTGCGTTATGAAATAACAAGTACGTAACGACAAGTGTTACCACATTGACCTTTTGCAGTTTTTAATCCCATATAACATAGTGAATTTGACTGAACAAAGGGCATGATGGAATGAAATTCTCAAAAACATTATGCAGCTAAGAGCCTAAGATGTAGAGTACATAAACTTCTCTAATCTTGTTTTCTTTCTCCAATCGTATATGAGTTGTACTAATTTTAAACATATAATAGTAGATACGGACAAGTGCTCTCTAACAAGCACAAGATGATGATTAAATTGCTGGTCTTTCTAGTTTGCCTTTCATGGTACCAGTTGTATTCTATATCATAGAAACAGTCAAATAGTTAGAACAAATGTATTCTATTTCACAGACAAGAGTCTTCGATTCAAGTAAAATAAGACGTTTTAAGTTCCAAACTTAAATGTACCATTTAGTGGTAGTTTGTAGACCATTTATTTGAGGATCTTTTTGTAGATGTTTTCCCTTTATTTTATTATAATAGAAATTTCCTAATTTCCAATAAGATTGTTTGATTTACACCTCATATGATATTCATATTGCAGACAATAGCAAAATCCTTTGAGGTTACCGAGTTACCTGGTAAGCGATAGTGAATTTCTGTTGTTAGATACATATTTTCATACAATAGCAAAATCCTTTGATACTATTCATTGAATAATAACTCATACAATTACAACTTTCCACCTTTTTGCCCTTTCCTTTGGTAAAAAAGTAGTATTTTTTGTGTTTTGTGAAAAAAGTATTATTCTTTTGTATTTGATTTAATCCAATGTTTAAATAATCGTACTCTTTAATTGATGTAACTTACTAACTTCTAATTTACTGTGCTTTTTAGTGTCATGTAAATTTTGATGTATTGTAATTTTAAATGTTGTTACTTTTAGTTGATACAAAATTTGTTTTTTAGTTACTAACTATTCATTACAGTTTTTAGATAATGATTATAATATCAAAGCAAGATACAATATTAACTTTGGTTTAGTTTACTTTAAAGGGATTTTAATTTTTACGATGTTAGACTTATTAGTATATTGCCACTCTTAACTTTATTATAATGTTTTCTTATCTTCTATATTTGAACATCCATTAATAATCGATTTAAAATAGTGAATGATTTTGCACCCACCGGCTCAATGCTAAGGCGCTAAGCACACAGTTAAACACATTATATGATCATTGCCTATTGCATATGCAGTCAGATCAGCAAAGTTTGTAGCGCGCAAGCAATGGGTTGTTGCGGGTGCAGATGACATGTTTATCCGAGTGTACAATTACAATACAATGGATAAAGTCAAAGTTTACGAGGCACATACAGATTATATCCGGTGTGTGGCGGTCCACCCTACGCTCCCATATATATTGTCATCTTCTGATGACATGCTTATAAAGCTTTGGGACTGGGAAAAAAGTTGGTATTGTACTCAAATATTTGAGGGACATTCACATTATGTCATGCAAGTGACGATTAATCCAAAAGACACCAATACTTTTGCAAGTGCTTCACTTGATCGCACTATAAAGGTAATTTAATTTTAAGGGTTGTTTGGTTGAATGGAACGGGTACGTGATAGTATTGAAACAATGGAATGGATCATTACATTCCATTATCATATTTGTTGACCTAGTGTTATGGAAGGAGTTTAGAGGGGAAACTTTATATATAATATAAAGACACTTTATGATTTTTTTCCCACTTCATACGTCAATTAATGAGCATTATTGGATTTTTATGCTTGTACAAATAAATTAATTTAAACAAAATGAAAGCTCAGCAAAATTTCAATTAAGATTATAGTAAAAGCATATATTTTCTAGTTTATTTTTGAAAAACAATATATTATTTTAGTTAAAGTTGTGTGTTTATTAAGAGGATTTATGTTATTGAATGTTACATAAATAAACTGTTATGTTATAGTTTCCCATTCCAATTTATGAAAGTATGGAATTAAAAACACCCCATACCCACCGAATAGAAACTAATGGAAGGAATCTACCATTCCATTAGACAAGACAACCACTTTTTTTATAAAATTTTTTCATTCCAGTTAAATGAACCACTCCATTTTTTCTCTAGTCCGGGACACTACACCCAACATTTCCTAAGTTATTGACTTATTGCTGGTAACCAATACCCAGCCTGTATAAAATACAGTAAGAAACTTTCTATGTAAATGTTGTTTTTTTAATTTTCAGATCTGGAATCTTGGCTCACCTGATCCTAACTTCACTCTAGACGCCCATCTCAAGGCGTGAACTGTGTGGACTATTTCACAGGTGGTGATAAACCTTATCTTATTACTGGATCAGATGATCATACTGCTAAGGTACGTGTCTATGTCTTGCTTTTGTTCATTATTTTCAGGATATTGTCTACACTAGCTACTCAATTCAAAAGTTTTCACCAAGGCCACTCAAATATCAGAACAACTTTAGAGGTCATCCAAATATCATTTTGGTTACGTTTATGCCGGTTCCGGGAAAATACATGATCGGAAATTGTAAATGAACAAAATGATTCTACAAATAAAAGTTTTTGTCACATCAAGAGCTTTAAACTGATAAAAACTTCCCGGAACCTACTCAAAAGAATCATCTTTAGATGAATTGTTTATGTTAATACATATCTGAGTAGATTCAGCAACATTGTTGTCATTGTACAACCCTGGATGGTGACAATCTTTAAAATTATGGGCATCTAGTCATTTTACATTCTTATGACAAGGCTCCAAACTGATACTTGGTGGCCTCTAAAGTTTTATGAATATTGGGCTACCTTAGTGAAAACTTTTGAATACACATATGGCTCATGTATATATTACTCCATGTTTTATAGATTATGTATGGTGGACTTACATCTTAAACCATCTGAAATAGGTCTGGGATTATCAAACCAAAACTTGTGTCCAGACTTTAGAAGGTCACACACATAATGTTTCAGCTGTATGCTTTCACCCTGAGCTGCCTATAATAATTACAGGTTCTGAGGATGGTACTGTACGCATATGGCATTCAACTACTTATAGGTATGCCACAGTTCGTGGTCTTTGCATTTCTGCAGTGCAAGTTCATGTGTCTTCTTAGTCTTGACCGTGTTGGATAAATATTAAGAGATTACCATTATGAATTTAATTTGGTTTTACTTGCACCATTTTCCTTTATCCAGATTACGCTGCGCAGAACCCATACAGATAACATAGTTAGTTGTGAAGAAATTTTTAATGCATGTGACAGTTCTTTTCCCATCCAACCATGTTTTCTGTCATGCCTAGAGTCTTAGGCTACCAGTTTCTGCATCCCATATATCAAAGGAATCTCTAGTTCTTTTAATGAGATTGAGTCTTTCTTTCCTTCTCACCTCTGATGACCTGCTCCCTTTGCAAATGACGTTTTTGTTCTTCTTGTATGATATAAGCAGTTAAACACGTACTACTAAATGCAGAATTTGTGGTTGCTTGTAAACCCAGCTGTATCCTGTTCAATGTTTAGCAGTTGCTAAATAAATTAAAGGAATCTCAGGTTCTTGTTTCTATCTTCATTTTCTTAAGTTTCTCAGTTTTCCTATATCTGTGCAGGCTAGAGAACACGTTGAACTATGGACTTGAAAGGGTTTGGGCTATTGGGTACATGAAAAATTCGCGGCGGTAAGTTTGGGCTGTTACCAATTTCTCACTTGTTGGCAATTGATTCAATGCTGTTAATTACAGCTAGATTTCTCAAGTCTATATGTTCAAAATAGGGGTGGCAATTTGTAACTAGACACAAAATAAACTGGTTTGGGTTGACGCCTTGGTGTGGGACCAACCTGATAAAATTTAAGGTAAGTGTCGGAACTCGGAAGAGCTATAAAATATAAACTCAACCCGCCAACTGACCTTAACAACCTGTTTACAACCCATTCAATCTGCCAACTCATTTGACCCATTTAAATAATCGGTTACATTGCTTGGTTCATGTTAGTGTTCAACTTTTTGACACAGATAAGTATTGGATAATGTTTGGACTGGGTTATATGAACCCCCACCAACCTGAATATGACACAAATTGCCACCCCTAAATAAAAGTACTCCTTATTCGTGGATTATACACATGACCATATTAAGTTTTTGTTCAATAAGTCTGTGTATTGATTCTCTCTAGTGGAATAATATGGAAAAAGATGTATATGTGCCAGCATTCTGAAGCCCTCTACTAAGGATCCAACTGACACTTCTTAATCAGAAAAACAAACTCATTTTGACGCATTTTCCCTCTGTACAGGATTGTTTTTGGTTACGATGAAGGGACTATTATGGTGAAAGTTGGTAGGGAAGAGCCTGTAGCTAGCATGGACAACAGTGGAAAAATTATTTGGGCTAAGCATAATGAAATTCAAACCGTAAACATCAGGAGTGTGGGAGCTGATTATGAGGTTTGTGTCCATATTAGAGGTGGCAGCTACAACCTATTTACTTAGGAATGGGTCGATTCAGGTTATGTTTTATCTTCAACGGGTCAAGTGAGTGAAAGCAAAAAAATAGCTGCAAAGGAAACAAGTCAAACGGGTTGAAAGTCACACAATTTGTATTTTAGTGCATAAAAGGTTTTATTAAAAATGGTTCAAATAATATAGTTTCTAAATTAATATTTGACATGCTAATTGAATATAATATAATGTGAAGTGTTTGTCAGAAACCCAATCAATATGACCCGGCGTGTTTTGACCTGTTATATTCACCCAATTTGCCACATCTAGTTCATATGCTCTCTTGTCTTGTCAAAGATGAAACATAAGTTTGTCCAAAAGTTTAAAAATGATATATTCTTATCAAGGTAAGTGCAACTTGTTTTCTGCTTTGCTTCTCAGGTCGCTGATGGGGAAAGATTGCCTTTGGCAGTTAAAGAGTTGGGAACATGTGATCTTTACCCACAAGTGAGCTGTTTTATCATTTAGCTTTCTACAAATTGAAAACGAGATACATAGCTATCTCTTTATTACAAAAATTTAAGTGCAATGTAAATTACTTATCATTATGATGTTTGCATCACACTACAGGGCCATATTCTGTCCTTAATATTAGTCGATCCGAGTTATGTTTTATTCTTAGTGAATCAAACGGGTTATATAGAAGAAGAGCTAAAAGGAAACGTGCCAAATGGGTTGAACGGGGCAAAAGTCGCCCAAGATGTACTTTAAAAGCATACCACCTCGCAACTCATTTTGTTAATAAAAGCAATTTCTTACTAAAATAATATTTTTTTGTAATCATATTGACACACTAATTAATATATAAAAATGGAAAAAAAGTTGGACACAAATTGTTTGGGTTACTAACCTGACCTGGTGTGAACTGCCCATTTTGAGACCTCTAATAATGACACATGTACCAATCTTGGTTTATCTGCCGGACACGATTTGCTTCAACTATTAGATGTAGTCTGATTTTGACTTGATTCTTATTTTAATATATCCATGGTGTTCTTGCCCTTCTTCTTCAGAGCTTGAAACACAATCCAAACGGGAGATTTGTTGTTGTTTGTGGTGACGGTGAATATATCATATATACAGCTTTGGCATGGAGAAATAGATCCTTTGGTTCTGCATTGGAGATTGTTTGGTCATCTGATGGTGAATATGCTATTAGGGAGAGCACAACTAAAATTAAGATTTTTAACAAATCTTTTCAGGTTTGTTGACTTTCATTGACCTCTTAGATTTGAATGTAATTATTTTGCTATTTTACTTGATGACGTGACATCTTGTTTGTCAATTTGGATATTTATATGGTATATGACATCTAATTTTTTTTACTAAATGCAATTATTTTTAAAAAATATTAATTTTTGGAACTTTCAATTATATTTTTTTTGCATAAGCATCTTTTTCGCACGTAACAGCTGGCATGAGTGCCACATCAGCAATGTACACGTAAAATCAGTTATAAAAAGAGGTTGATAATAAATTGCAAGCTGGTTCTATATTTGATGCCTAATTAAAAGTTGGTTGCTAAAACTGGGGAAAAAATGTGAAGTTTGTTTCTACTTTGATAAGTTGTTTGTTTATTTATTTTTGTTACTCCTTTTATATCAGGAAAAGAAGAGTATCCGACCAACATTTCTTGTGAGCGCATATATGGAGGATCTTTGCTAGCAATGTGTTCAAATGATTTTATATGTTTCTATGATTGGGCTGACTGCAGATTGATTCAGCGGATTGATGTTAATATCAAGGTTAGCAGCTCTTATCTGCTATTAGATGTTTCAACCTTTTTATGTTTTCAGCATAGATTTACAAGTCTAATAGTTTTCTTGTCTGCTTATTTCTATCCTTTTCATTTTCAGAACCTCTATTGGGCAGACAGTGGTGATATGGTGGCAATTGCCAGTGATTCATCATTCTACATACTGCAGTACAATGTTAGATCCTTAGACACACAATACATACATACCCACACACACATATATGCCTTAGTTTTACAACCTTGGACGGAAGGAATGGAATGACAAAGGAATGAAAGTCATTCAACTATGTCATATGTAAATTTATTTTACTTTTTCTTTATCATTTCTTATTCAAATTATCATCAGCCATGTTTACAAAAAGACAGGTGGAATGATATGTTCTGTTGGCAGCACCAATCTTATGTGCAGCAAAAGCCAAAAAATAAAAAAGTTACATTTTTCTATTATCTTTTTTAATTTGTGCATGAGTCCCTCATTTTACATACTCCTTGCCGCACTTAAGCATCCTGCAGCTGCTAATGGATCATTTTCCCAAGGATTCAATATCGCTTTAATTTTATATTTTAAGAATATAAATCTGGATACATTTTTGTATACGAGTATATCACGTTACATATAAATCTGGATATATACTTTACTTTTGGATAGAACATAATTTAATATAAAATTATAAAAAAACTATCTTTGCAAACCCAAAATATAAACATAGAACAAGAAACCTCAAATAGAATTAATTATAGGAAATTTACTTTTTTTCATTTTGAAAAAGAAAAACACATATATTAATTAAATATATGTTTTTGAAGAATTGATTTTTATTATAGATTTTTAAAGGAAAAAACTAGATTAGATTGTACACTTCCATTTCGTCCCTTGAAGAAATGAAGAAAAAGTGAAAAACACTCCTCTCCTAAGGAATGGAAATTCTTAAGTGGGGATTTATATTCCTAATGGAATGGTGCATTCCATTCCTATTTTGTTAACAAACATGCTTAGCTTTACATTCCGTCAAAGTAGTCAATTCCATTCCACCTTTTATCTCTGCATTCCAAACACTACCACTACCTATAAATTTATGATCATGCTTTACCTTCTTTAGTAAAGGTTTTGCAAAAAGAAAAACTTTTAATTAGCCTTTTGAATTTTGTTTTCTTGCAGCGGGATGTAGTGTCAGCACATCTAGATAGTGGAAAATCTGTAGACGAGGAAGGTATTGAAGATTCCTTTAAAATTCTCTCCGAAGTCAGCGAGAGAGTTAGAACTGGATTGTGGGTCGGTGACTGTTTTATCTACAATAATTCTTCATGGCGACTCAATTATTGTGTTGGTGGTGAGGTAGAATCTTTAATCGGTACTTGTCATAATATCTTAAGAATTATGTTTTGTTTAAGGATTAAATTCATATATAACCCCTAAAAGTTTCAAAATTTTATATACATCCTTAATTTTCAGTAAATTATTTTTATCCAATCAAAATGCTAGTGGTATCATAACTACCCATTCCATGGGACATAAAGTAAATCAACATGGTTCACCGAATACACATTTAGGAAAACAACATTGTGATTGTGAAGCACATCAGTGCATAATGTTCTCTTCGTTTATTCAGTGAAACAAACTTTTATAATTAATTAATTTCATCTTTTTATGGGTAAATATGATATTTTTTTAAAAGTGTGAATATTATATTATGAATATTAGAAGCACACATAAAATTTTGAACTTCTAGAGGGACTAGCAAATATGGCCCCTTTGTTTGACGTGTGTCATAAACTTGATAACTATTTTAGGTGACTACGATGTTTCATTTGGACCGGCCTATGTATCTTCTTGGATATCTAGCTAATCAAAGCAGGGTTTATCTCATTGACAAGGAATTCAAGTGAGTAGTGTTTGGTGTTCATACTTAAGGATATACACAACTTATACAGCTGTATAACATCAGCTTTGATGGGTTTGGGTTGGTGGGTTTGTATACCGAACAATCGGACATGACCCAATTAATTAACGTGACGAAATTGAACCCGAAACCGGCCACATGTAACTTGATTATTTAAACAATTAAACGGGCTGCATGTCAAGTTGGTTGATAATGTCAACAGGTAGTAAATGGGGTTGGCAGGTTAAATTTGTGATTTATGAATTTTCAAATCTTTAACACTAAGTTTTAACAGTTCAGCATGATCAGGTTAACCCGGATGTAGCCTTCTTGTAATGGGATAGCTGTGCTGACCTGTTTATGAACCCCAAACTTAATGGGTCTATTTTATGTTGTGTTTATGTTGGGAATCGCCACCCCTAGTAGGGATTTTCATTGTTCAGGCTAACTGAACAATCCACTCAATTCATTTGCTATTCAGGTTTGGTTAACTTTCTTTTTGTTCTTATATTTTAGTGTCATTGGGTACACGTTGCTGCTCACATTGATAGAGTACAAGACACTTGTGATGCGTGGAGATCTAGAACGAGCTAATGATGTATTTCCTTCAATTCCAAAAGAGCATCATAATAGGTAGACTTTGATAAGTAATAACCTTGATTGTATGAAAATTTTTGACAGTCCCGACTTGGGCCAACAGGCTAAAGTAATGAACTTGCTAACTGCACTGAGTAATAGAAAAAAATTGAATTCCTAATGCCACGATTAAAATATAACGCAATACTTAGTGATTTCAAGTCAAGATACAATATCTTCCAATCAATCAGAAATAGTTGTACAACACTTGGCTTTTATAGGTAAAAACAAAACCTTTTCATTTGCTGTGTACATGAACTTTATTGGTAGAGACTTTAAGTCTCACCAAACTTTTGACCTTCCATAGATTCGAGTAATACTTATGATTTTTCTTAGAACATAAAACATTATATGTTGAAAAGCTCACTAAAACTAATAGTTTTATTTCTCTATCGAAAAATAAATAGATAATCTTCTCTCGATATATAAATATTCATGCTAAATTAGTGTTTTCTCGTCTGGAGGGTATTATTTTATCTAGTTTTGTGCTGTACATGATCTTGTTAAAAGTTCTTGGGTCTCAATCTGATATATGATATCTTTGATAGTGTTGCTCATTTTTTGGAATCACGAGGAATGATTGAGGAAGCTTTAGAAGTTGCTACAGATCCTGACTATAGATTTGAGCTCGCCATTCAGCTTGGCAAACTAGAGACTGCAAGGGTAATTACACTCACCTTAGGCAAGCAAAACATTTATCACCAAATTTTGATGGGAGGTGATTTGCACACAACAATACATTTCCTTAGACAAAGAAAATGTGGTTATGCCAATAAATTATTGTTAGTTTACAAATGACCTCCAATTGTTCTGCTTAAGTTCAACTTTTTTGAGCTCTTAAAGAGAGATCTAAGCATCCTGTTCCATTTTTATGTATCATTAATCAAGATGGAATAAATAACATTAAATGCATGATACCATGTGTATTTGTGCATATAGGATATTGCCCTGGTAGCAGAAAGTGAGTCGAAATGGAAGCAGTTGGGTGAATTAGCTATGTCTACTGGACTGGTATGTTTTGGTTGTTATATTTGTTCTTTCTTCATCATAGAAAGACACACACCTTGCCACCTTGTATATTTCAATTTTAAAGAAATGAATTTAATTTAGTATATTTTTCTAGAATAATATATCTTTCTTAGTTCAGCACACTGATTAGTTCTGATTAACATAACAAAGTGTCAGCTCCTGTTGGTGATCCCATCACACAAAAAGACCCACACTTTGGATTTACACTTTTGGAGAAATTTATTTAAGTTAATATATACTGTTTTTTGTTGAAAGGAAAAACCTTGTTTTTTGGTTTGGAATGATAATTGAAATTAAACCTTGTAGTTGTAATTTGTATCGAGTAATTGTGTGTTTAGGTTACAATAGAGGGTCCTTTATATAGAGGTTTATATAGGACAATATTACATAAATAACCCTAAACTATTCACTAATAATAATCTAGTCTAATAATCGATAAACCTTCTATTTGATAACTGACAACAGTATTAACACATTGCAGTTGGACATGGCTGAAGATTGTTTGAAGCATGCAAAAGATTTGAGTGGCCTGCTGCTGCTCTATTCTTCTTTGGGGGATGTTGAAGAGATAGCAAAGCTTGCAGATCTTGCTAAAGAGAGTGGGAAAAACAATGTTGCTTTTGTTTGTCTATTTATGCTGGGTAAATTAGAAGATTGTCTGCAGTTGTTGGTTGACAGGTTGGTGCTCACATTTAACATACAGTTGGTAAAATGGACAGGTCAGGTGGGCTGGGTTGTTAGGGTTTAATCACACAAAACACAATACCAAAAGCAATAAACAAGAAAAGGAACATGAGAATTTTAACGTGGTTGGTCACAGTGTGTAACCTATGTCCACAGGGGCAAGTAAGGTTTTCTTCTTTTGTTGAGTGATAATGATTTACAAGTACAAGAGATCAATATATAGACATTACAATTAGGGTTAATCCCTTAGTCTACAAGTTAAATAAACTGGGCCCTAGAGCTAGGGCCGGCTGAACCCATCTACTCCATCTTGATAATTCTGGGCTTGGCCCAAAGTGGACGAAGCCTACACTCCAACAGGTGCTTTTTTGTATGGCTTAAATGAGTCTTGCAAAGTTAAAACTAAAACAATATCCTTTCAGAAGTTTTGAAAATTTTATATAGTAGTGTGCCAAATGTTATTGTAAAGTTACATTATTTCAATAATAATCTCTATTTATGAACAAAATTTGGTGGGTTATTTATTAAAGAAACACTGTTGATGACTTCAATTCATTGGACCTTTCTTCTTTTAGGCTAACGGTTCTGCTGTTAGTCTGTTTCCTCTTTGACCTGTTAGAGGAAATAAATTGATATGACCCATTTATAAGTAAATGGGTCCAAAATGCCACCAAGTCATGGCTTGACTATAAACACCGTTTTCCAAAGTTTTGTACTTTTCTAAAACAAACTAGTGTCACTGTCAAATATACAAAAGTTATAATACATAATTTCTTAGTTACTGAATAATTTTTTTAGGTGGTAAAACAAACTAGTGTGTCAAAAATATACAGAAGTCATAATATATAATAACTTAGTTTTTGAGTAAGTTATTCAGGTGGTTTATTAATTAAATTATATTTCAGGTGGTTTGTTAATTAAATTACACTTTCGGTGACTTTAACTCTGTTGACCAGTTTTCTTCTTATAGCTAATACTCTCTTTTTCCTGTTTGACTCCCTAAAGAAAATAACTCAAATAGGTACATTTGTAAGTAAATGGGTCAAAATGGCCACCTCTAAGTTTCCCTACGTCAACCAAACATTAATATGAAGTTGGGCGTGCCATGCAAATTTTGAAATGTTTTTTTCTTTTCTCTCTCAGCAATAGGATACCTGAGGCTGCTCTGATGGCACGGTCTTATCTTCCAAGCAAGGTTTCAGAAGTAGTTGCTCTGTGGAGAAAAGACCTTAACAAGGTTAATTCTGAATTTTGTAGTCTTCCCTTCTTTGTTTTATTCCCCCCCTTTCTTTTTTAGGGCGTGTTTAGTCAAAAGGGTTTTGGAATGGTTGAATGGATATGAAAATGATTGAAATCTTATGGTTGATGGGCTAGAATTTAAGAAAGAATTAAAACCCACTTTTCAGGTGGGCTCCTCCCTTCCTCTCTCTCTACTTTTTCTTAATTATAAAATGGAAGTTCCAATGACAATACTAATATACAAAACAAACAATTTTTATATCCATTTCCAGTTCCTTTTCAAATTAAACCCCATCTTATTTTAGGACACCTCTCTTTTGCTATACAACTGCTTTAGGTTTACACATTAAAGTAGTTGGATAGTCTAGCAAAATCCTTATTTTTGGGCTAACCTACAATGGAGTTTATAAACACTCCTAGAAGGACACTGAAGATCTTGTGTGACTTGGATAATCTTCTGGTGGATTTTTTTTATAATAACTTAAAGGACATTTTGTATGACATCTCAAGTGCGCCTGTCATCATGTTTAGCAAAAAATATTTTTGTTTAAGCCTTTTTCCTACCATTATATGATATTTCTGCAAGTAGGTTGACATGATTGAAAATGTAGGTTAACCAAAAAGCAGCAGAATCTTTAGCTGATCCTGAAGAGTACCCAAATATGTTTGAGGACTGGCAAGTTGCACTTGAAGTTGAAGCAAGAGCTGCAAATACAAGGTTCTGCTACTTATCTTTGTCTCACAACTCTTTTAATTTTCTGTAAATGTTTGATTTTTAACTTGAGTTAAAAATTAATTATCTAAGGTTCTCATGTTATTTGGGTTGAAGAACGAGTGTAATTTTGTAAAAACTTCTGAAATTGTTTGATTACTGTAAATGGCCTCACCATCAGGTGCATTACACTTTTTAGTACTAACACTTAAGAGAACTACCAAAATGGAAGAGGAGGGGGGGGTGACCACTTAAAACATTTAGTTTCTGGTACCGGTTAAATAGGGAAGTAATTAGTTAGTTGAATATGATTACAAGAACTACATTATTTTAATACAATGTCAGTTTATGAATATATAATTTAAGAAGTTCTATCCATTAGAAATACATTCTAGGCGACATTTGACTTGTCTCCTTTTTATAAGCTTATTTTTGTGGTGAATTCATTTGACCTTTTAAAGATATCCGGATTTGACCCTTGTATAAGTAAATGGGTCGAGACTTGTGCATATTAATGATCCATAGCTTTCATGTGTTGTCTTTGCTAAAGTAGTTTTATATATATATATTTTTTTACGGGTTTATGGACCCTTAAATTGGATATGATATTGACGAATCTTTCCATTCTATATATAATGTAGGGGTAGTTATCCTCCAGCAACAGAGTATGTGAACTATGTGGATAGATCACATGTCAACCTTGTGGAAGTCTTTAAACACATGCAATTGGATGATGAAGAACCACATGAAAATGGAGAGTTGAATCATGAGGTATGTTTATGCACATTTTTGTGTTTGTTTGAGGTGAGCAGATAGGTGGGTTGAAACAATCCATTATTTAGTTGGGAGAAAATGGGTCGGTGTTGTTGCTCTGCAAAGAAAAAATTATCTTCATATTTACTTTTTATAAATACTGAATGTGTTAGTTTTGGTTACACAAACACCAATATTACAACAATAATATGAATCTTTGGAAAGAAAAAAAGATGGAGGAGGTGGTTTAGAATATAGTCTTACAACTCTTTACCTCTCAACCCATTTGACCCATTCCCTTTTAGCTATTTCTATATATGATACATTTGAGATAAAGCACAACCTAGGTCAACCCATTCAGAAGATAATAGGTCAAAATTGCCACATTTATATATGTATTTAAAGATGCAATGTATGTTTTGGTAAATATCATTTTCAAAAACTGATTATATCTTTTCTGTTAAATAAGCTAGTTTTATCAGATGACTTATTATTTTCTATTGAAAAAGGGTGTTGCTTCTATACTCAACTATCTGTTCTAGGTTCTATTTTTTTCTAGAGCTTTCAGTTTCAAATATTTATCTATAAATTGACCTATTTGGTCATTTGAACACTTTTTCCATGAGCTTGACTGGTGCTACCCATATGATCAATTCCCTCATTAGTTTAATCTTTTAACTTAACAATTCTGACCGTTCCAACTTTCTTATTTTAGCATTGTTATCTTGTTTCTTTTTATGGTACTACAGGGTTTAGAAGAAAACGGAAATGAAGGGGAATTTGTTGATGGTGAAGAAGTTGACCGAGAAGAAGATGCTGTTGCAATGGATAATGATTCTTCAGACGGTCCTGTACTCGTTAATGGTAACGAGACTGAAGAAGAAGAGTGGGGTATGAATAATGCAGGAAATCCTTCAGCCTAAAAGCAATTGGTTGGGGCAGTATGAAAATACCTAATTTTATGGTGATTATTGATTTAAATTTTCTCTTCCTTGTCATCTTTGACTCCCATTCCCAATTTAGCAGACCCTTTAGGTCCCATGTTTTAAGAGAATGATATACTAATCTGCATCAATCTAATGCCACATGGCATGAATCCAGGAGAGTGCAAGGAACTGGCCCCTATTTTAGTAGGATTTATGCCATGTGGCATTTCGTTGATATGTTGGTTGAATGTTGATATGCTATTATCGACATGTTTAGGGTTTCCTTATGAGTAAAACTATATGAGTTTAGGTTTTGGTTCACGCTAGAGGTGGCAAAATAGGAGAGTTGGATAATAGATCAAAATGGGTTCTTTTTAGTGTTAAAACGGGTCTGGTTTAGGCTGATGCATCATTACTCTTGTATTAAATCACTTCTCTTTGCATCAATTGGCTTTTCTTCACATGTTTGTGGCAACTTTCATGACGGATTTGATAGTGGATTGGGTGTCGGGTGAAAACAAATTTGGTCACATTAGATTATATGTAGTGTGGGTGAAACTTGTAAGGTTGTTGTTTTGTGACCGTCATGGTTCAACCTATGGATACAGCCTCCTACACAACGTGTACAGTAATGCTGCATACCTAACATTGTGAAGCTATCTACGCCCTCCCTAGACTCTGCGTAAAGCAAAAGCTATGTCAAACACTGGGTACGTTTTTTTAGTGTGGGTGATAGCGGGTCATGTCCCAGGCCAACTCACACACACTTCTTTATCCAATTTACCATAAAAAAATTTTAAAATAATTAATATGCTAAATATGATTACAAAATCATTGTATTTATAGAAATAATCTATTCATTTGAATAAAACAATCTAGGAAGGGTTTATACGTTTGAATATGCTTTAGGCAACTTACAACCCATTTGACCTGTTTAGCCTGTATCCTTTCTAGTTGAATAAAGCAAACAAAGAAAAGAAGCTAGTAACATCCCTCTCATGTGAGTAGGATCTGCGGAGGGTGAGATAAGAGCAAACCTTACATCTATCCTAGAAGATAGAAAGGCTGCTCTTGATGAGGCCAAATCCTTTCTAGTTGAGTTTGTTAGCTTAATCATTTGATCTGTTAAACATAACTGAGATTGACCCGTTATAGTTAATTTTTAGAATATTTTCTTTTTATAAGGGACTATATATTGTGAGTTTCAGCTATTTCTTCCCCTTTACCTTTTACTTGTACAAGATTTGTCTAACTCCGCCTCACAATTTTGTTTTTAACTGCAGTGCTCACACCACATCCGTAAGTTGA
This sequence comes from Flaveria trinervia, assembly GCA_025506515.1. NCBI lineage: Eukaryota > Viridiplantae > Streptophyta > Magnoliopsida > Asterales > Asteraceae > Flaveria > Flaveria trinervia. The sequence goes on along the minus strand of CM046441.1, from coordinate 78,225,311 downwards.
CTCCAGATGTTTCCTGATTCATACACTTCTTCAGGTGAGTATCTAAGCACCTCTCTCTCTCTCTCTCACTCACACACACACACATACTGTGACATGTTAATATCTCCACTAACATCCACATGTTTTTTAAAAAGTGTCGCTTCAAAATGGACTCTAATATAAGGTCTAGAGTAGGATGTTACTATCTGAAGGTCACGTTATTGTTGATTGCTTTATCGATTACTTAAGTTGGATTCAGGTAGCTTTTAACACGGGTCAAATGGCTCACTTTAGAATTATTAATCCCCTTGACTTTTAAATTTTAACAATAATGATGCCCTTAAACTATTATTTTATTATTTTACAAATTAAATATAAAATGTCACCCAAACCAACCCATTCATAGTTGAAAGCCTAAGTCCTGTTGTAGAATTCATCCTTTTATTTCCACTTTATATACTTACCTATAAATTTATGATTTTTTCTCAGGTATCTGCCCGTGGTGTAATCTAAGTGCGTTGATTTTTGTATTTTGGAACGTATAATATGATATATATACTTCACCTTCGGTTTAGTATACGAGTTTAGATACTCTCGAGACACTCAATATCAATTCTTTTAGCCAACGGTTTTCAACTTTCAAATAATTTTACGTGTTACTGTTATTGTAAAAACAACTATAGGTAGTGTGAGGTGACAACAATTATATAGTTTTAATCTAATTTGTAAATGTTTTTATGCACTCTGTTAGGATTCTTATATATTCTGATGTATGATTGTTGATTTTATGCAAGTTATTCGTTGTGTGAGAAATAAACAAATTAGTATTGCATTATTGCCAAATATAAAATGAGTTTATCATCACAATAGGAAACCCAGAAAGTTGATCGCTGAATGCATAAAACATTAGAGGTTGTATTAGTAGAGGAAACCCAGAAAGTTATTCGTTCTGTAATGCGTCATATCAGTTTCTTTTTTTTTAATAGGAGGGCACAGTAATTCATTCCTCAAATGATTAATAATAATAATTTTAAATATTTTATTGATTTAACTATTTATTGAGGTGAAAAAGATTTTCTAAAAAATGTAGAGGCTCTTGTGACTGTTGTTTTGTTCACATCAGTGAAACAACCGGGGACCCAAGTCCATGAGTTGTTTGATTGCTGTTGGAAAGGGGATGATGTTCCCGATCGGCATAGTTCCTTGAGTTTGATAGGGGCTGATGGAGCCGTTTCCTCGAATTATATTGTGTGGTATGTCGCCTTATAGATTACCTAAAATATCTAACCATATTTGATGTATTAGTTTAGAAACACGTGTAATACATGGACGTGATAAAATTATTAATGTAATAGTTTTATTTATTAATATTTAAAAACAAAAAATAAAATTTTTGAGATAAAATATTATGAAATTGCATATAATAGTTAATTTAGGTAATAAAAAAGTAATTTTTTTTCAAACTTTTGTTTTAAATTTTTTTTTCTTTATACACTTCAATTTATTTAAATACTTTTTAAACCTATGTTGTTTTTTTAAATGTCCTTTGCATTAAAAACTTCATATATCATAAAAAATTTGTTTTTGAGCAAATATTTTTTATAACGAAAAGAAACATGTTTCTAAATTATTAAAAAAATTGTTTCATAATTTGAAAAGTATATATAAATAATATAATTAACACTCAAATGAATTATTAAATGATTAACTTTTATTATGATAATCACACACGTACAATACCTAGATACAGGGGGTAGAAAAATACTATGACACAAACATTTTTGTTTTATATTAATAGAAGATTGTATACTTAGATTCATTATACAAGTCAATATACGACTTTCTATTACTTCAGCCGTTTAAATATCAAAAGGTTAATATAATTAGGAGAGTATGAAAAGGGAAAGAGTAAATTACAAATATTGTAATTACTAAAATTACGGATCTTATTCTTAAACTTTGATAATTACACTAAATATTCTTTGTTTGAAAAATGTTACACTTTCCGTTATTTTCACTAACTGAAGTTAAATATTTCTGTTAAGTTTATGGTAATGATATTTTTGCCCTTTTTTTTACATGACAATATATTTACACTTTAATAATCATATATTTTCTTTCTTTCTTTTGTTTATTTACTTTCTTTTCTTCTTTTTTTCTCACCACTTTTATTTTACACCTTATCTAAAATATATTTAATAAATTAATTTTAATTGTAAAAAAAATAATTTCATAATTGATTTTAATATATTACAATTTTTTTATTTGTTAAATTTTTTTTAAATACTTTTCTGGTAGAATAAATAAAATTTTAAAAACACTCCTTTTCTAAAAATAAAAATTACATAAACTAAAAAATAATTTATAGAAATTAATGAAACATAAATGATTAAAACATAAACTAAAACATATATGGGTTTAAATAACACCGATTAATGAATAATTTTAAAAATACCTAATAGTTTTTCAATAATATATTATTTTGCTTCTTTATGTTTTTATTTTACTTAACTTTTCTTTCTTTCTCTCTTGTAAACATTTTTGTTTTATAAACTTATCTTAAATGTTATTAATTAATTATTTAAATATTTTACTAAATTCAAATTTTACTTATAGTTTATTAAATTCTAATGTTTTCATTTGTTTACTTTAGTTATTTCACATTAGATAAAAATTAAACTAGTAACGGTTTGTTACACCTTTGCTTTTTAACCCTTTTGGTATAAAAATTTCAATTATATCAAGCAGTTTTTTACGTATTATATTAGAAACCTATCGAATATCGTATGAAATTGGGCCATGACTTTTTTATTTTACTTAGTTTTAGTTAGTATATGTTAGGTCTTATATATGATCAGGCTTTGCTTAATATATAATGTCTTTAATTTTTTTTATTGTAAAGCTCGCTTTCACTTTCACTTTAACTTTTTAGTGGTTTATGTTGGATTTACAATAATTGAAATCCATTAGTAACCATTTTTGTTTAATTAAAACTTCAGAGTTGTTGTTGTTTATATTTGTCTCTATGGTGACTTTTAGATAAGTTGGTCATTATTTTATATAAAAAAGAGAAGAAGAAATGTTAAAGTCAAACCGAAGTCACGACTCGACGTATATAACAGCCTACTAACCCATGTTGCCACCCTATTTTCTATTTTTCTTAAAAATGTTTGGGCCAATAATATTCTAACACCTCACAATATTTAATTAACATACTTAATGTTTGAATTTCTTTCCCGGTCTGTTTGCTTCTTTTTTAGAAAAAAATAATACATAATCTTTTTGTTTTTTCTAAACAAATTTATATAAATCTTATTGAAAGTGGATTTCTTAAAACATATTTTTATTATAAAATAATATTAGCCATTTGATAAATTTAAAAAAATAGTAATTTATTGTATATTTTAATATATAATAAAAACTAATCATAAATCATATTTGGATGATTAAATTTAAAAATAACTAGTTAATAATATTAAGATAAGTATTTAGATAAAAAGTGGTTAAAAATTAAAAATAATAAAAAGTAAAGTTAATAAAATAAACACCCAAAGAAAAAAAATAAAAGATTTTTAAAACTTACATATTTTGTCCTTTTGAGGGTGAGGGGCAAAATGGGTATTTACAAAAATATATCAGAAAAAGTTAACTGCTTTTAGTAAAAAGCAATGTTTTTAGAATCGGATCGGACGTCGAACCGGACATCTTACTGGTTTGGTGGTCGGACCGGATTTAACTATATTTTAATTATATTTATATATGTAAATATGTAATTAAATATTTGTTGGAAATAAGGGTGTGAAAGGAGTCTCTCTAACACCCTTGTCCTACATTAGTGTGACAAATGAAACATTATGTGTTTATATGTGATAACAAGGTGAAAGATATTGAATGTTTTTATGATACCTTTTACACCATGACCTACCCGCGCGCAGGGGGGGTGCAAAAACGGGTTTCTGGCTGGAAAATTTGGGTCGCCCACGCACAAATGTCGTTCGAATAAACCGGGTCCGCGTGAAGCCGGTTTTTTGCTCTTAATTTATGGTTTAATACCCCGTTTTTATCCATTAAAAAAAGGAGGAAATCCGGTCCGACCGGCCGGTTCAACCTCTCAAAAACGAATCACCCCTGACCGGACCGGACCAGGCACTGAATCCCGACCGATCGGGTCTTAACAACATTGGTAAAAAGGACAAAAAACGTTATAAATTTTCAAATAAAAAATACTCAGTGTAATTATTAAAGTTTAAGGACAAGATTCGTAATTTTAAACGTAATTGAAAGACAAAATTTGTAATTTAGTCGAAGAGAAGATTCTGAAATTAGTTATGTTGATAAGTGATTCCATAAATAATAACTTAAACTAATGTGGTTATCGATAACGCATATGTATTACTATTCTAATAGATTGATGTGTGCTTTTGTTTCGTATAGAAAGAAATATTTGCATGAGGTGGAAAGGAAGCTGTTGAAGGGTGGGTCCACCCATAGGAGTAAACAGAGATCGGGTATTTTCACAAGTGGCAGGGAGGGGGAAAAAATTAACTTTTTTGTAGGAGGACAAACTTGTTATATATAAAAGATACATATTATTAGATCACAAATTTACATTATCGGATAAAAAATTAACACTATTGACGAAAAAAAGAGGGGAGACATTTTGACCGGTCAACGTGTTTGATTATTATTTTTTTATGTCTGATCCGGTCCGACACCACTTAGCTATATTTATTTTTCCCTTTACTCGGTCAGTTTTGGAATAATCCCTTATCCGGTCATCATCTTCTAATCAAGCAAGAGATTTCAAACAACCGTTTAAACTATTTTTAAATATAAACATAAAGGATAATTTATGTTATTGTCTAGTTTAAGAACAACTAGTTTTTTTACTCGTCACGTGTTGCCGCGACACTGTACGTTGCGTGATAATGTATAAACTACAATTGACCCGATTCGTTTTCAAACTATATTTACGCCAATATGTAGAGTGACTCGACTTTATACCGTTGAATGACGTATTATATTTGACGTGACTTTTTTCCAAACAAAACATATTTTGAAACATTTATATTTGACTCGTGTACGAATTAAATTTACGTTGAAACGCAGAGTAAACAAAAAATATTTATATTTGATCCGACACATTCCCAAACAAAACGTACGTCAAAACTTTTAAATTTGACTCAACTAATATCTGAACAAAATTTACATCAAAACGTAGGCGTTTGTCGAAAAATAATTAAGCCGAGTCACATCTTATTAGGTCCTAACGATGATGGACTAGTATTTATATTTTACAGGGGTAAATCCAGAACTTAAAAACTTAAAAAGGTTAAAGTGACATTTTTTTTAAAGTTTTACAAAAACTTTAGAGGCAAAAAGTGTCAAATAAATACCCTATTCATTAGGTAAAAGCAATACAAATCATCTTTAAATACCCTATTCATTAGGTAAAAGCAAATTCAAATTATTCTTCAGAAAAGAAAAAAATCCAACATGAATTCTTTTCACACTAAAGGCATCAAGGTTTTTAAAACGATATGATGGTTTATCTCTCAAATGATAAGGGTTTAAATTTTGCTACGACAAAAGCGATGAATTTATTAGAAATATATTTAATTTACACGAGTTGAAAAAATAAATGTAAAATAATTAGTAACAAAAATTAATGAAATTATAAAAATATCATATGCTATTATTAAAATTACATAGAAGTAAGGATTTTAAGTAATAAAACAATGATGTTATTTTTAAAATTTTATTTTTTTTATTTTTTGTTATTTTTAAAAGTTTTTTTATATTTGTTTTAAAACAAACTGTTTTTAAAAAACACTTTTAAATTTTTTTTCTTATTATGACTTTGAATATTAATTATATTTGTTCATATAAAAATTATTTTTAAAAAACACAAGTTTTAAAATATTTCAATTTTTTTAGAAAAGTTTGATGTTTTAGAAAAATTCTTATTTTATAAAAATTATTTATTAGAAATTAAGTTTATAGAAGTATCTCTTTCTTAATTTACAAAAGAAAATTAATTTAAATATTAATAAAAATTAAATAAAATAATTATAGTTAATGCAATTATTTATTAAGAAAAAAACGAGAAAATTTGATTTAAAAGGTCTATAACTAGGCCATTTGTAAAAAAAACTACTTTTATTAGTATAAATACATGAGTGTATGAGTTTATTTATTAAAATAAAACTAACCATCGCAGATTTAGAAACCTCACATTCATTGCACACAAGGAGTGAATTTCTAACATGCGAAAGTAACAATAGTTCATGTTAACACCTATGTATTATCATATTGTTTAAACAATATTTATATCATAGATGACTATGAGCTTCATGTATGTGAGGTGTTGATTTATGTAAGTGACCAATATGATCATTTCACTTAGAACGATCAAGTATAAACGCATAATAACATTTGACTTTTTATCTTACAAAAATATTTGTCCAATAATATAAAATACCTATCTCAGTTTCTATGTCTCGTGACACCTTATGACAAAATAAAATAAAACAAAAAAAACAAATAAATAAATAAACAAAAATCGTAAAAGTTACGTTGGCATCACGTCAGGGCAAGACTCAAGAATCAAGAATCAAGACATAAACTCAAAAGCAATAAATAATAACGAAAGCTTTATTTTCTTCTTATTATTTATTTAATTAATTTATAAATAAGTAAATTTATAGAAGCAAAAACAAACTCAAAAAATTATATAAATTAATATAAGAATGTAAATAAAAAATATAAAAATAAAAACTAGAAATTCTACGTACTGTTATAAGACTCATTACGACACTTATCATCACGGCCCGTATTCAAAGCATTTAGATATGACATATGAATGTATCTATAACATGTCCCTCAAATTAATGTCATGACTATTTAATATTTTACATTTTTTAATACGAGTAGTGTTGTGATCTTAACAATTCTTTCGTATCAAATTGCTTAACAACCTCTCAAATAAACTTCTCTAGATTCTCATATTATTTTGCGGTTGTCTTATATGGGTAACGTTCGACCAAAAAACTAGTAACATAATTTAAAAAATATAAACCCATGAATGAAAAACCTAAAATAAGTTAAAGTTAAAACATAGGTCATTTTAATGACGAACATACACTCCTTTTTACATCTAAACTTCTTTTAATAATGATAACCTATCTGACAAAATTTTAAAATTAAAAACTAAATTAAGTTTGCATGTATTAGAAAGATCTAAAAACATTAAAACAGGAACCTAAGCGACAAAAATAAAGATTAAAAAACATTTAATATAACTAAAATAAGAACCTAGCGACAAAGTTTAAATAGCTTTAGGTAATAAATTTAATTGAGACAACAAATTGAAAAATAATTAAATAAAAACCTGCCGACAATTCGAAAATAATTACAAAACAAAATTAAATTTTAAGTAAATTGAAAAATAAAAGTTGAAACAGGTGAAGAAAAACGGATCAGAACAACAGTTATGCCACGTCAGCGCAAGCATAGGTTACGTTGGTGAAATCTTATTGGTAAAAGAAGACAAAATGATTATGTAATACAAACATTCTTTTTTATTATTTGAACATTATATTTTTTTATTTTTTTTCATGTATCAATATGTATGTACAGAAAGAGATAAAGAGGTGAAATTAAAGAAGATGTATCTATAAGATATTTTAAAATGTTATTGTATTTTAAGGATTGAGTTATACAAATAATCATTTATATTATTGAGACACCCAGTTTTATATTATTATTTCTATATCTTTCTATAAATACATATCGATATATAGAAAGATATAGAAACAATAAAACGTTTCAATAACATAAATGATTGTTTGTATAATCCAACCCACGTTTTAATGATTTAACCTTTTCCCAGACTTTATTTACAATTAAAAATCCATCTCTTGTCTCTTTTCCCAAACTCTATTCACAAATTTTCATTCCATTTTACATATAAACCTCTCAAAGATCAATGCTTTCTAAAATTTTCGACTAATTTTGAGTGACATGTACATGAATTTCTGTAACAAGTGAGGGTGTTCACGACCTGATCTTAACATTTTCAAATGAAATCATTAGTAACAATATTTTTATCATAAAAAAGAAAACAAAATCAACTTATTGAAAATTAAACCGAAACAAATAGAACCACTCATAATGTCTGGTTCTAATTTGGTTGGCTTATTACCCAAACAGATAAAGGATAAAAAATATATCTAACCAAAATAGATCATATGATTAGACTGGTATCAATGTAAGGATACTTTAGAGTTTATTTGAACATGTAAACTCACTATGTATTGTAAAACCTTTAAGCTTTTCTTAAAATAAAATAAATTAAGAGACTTAGTATGCATATTACGAAATAACGATGATAAATATGTTATTACCATCGCTCGCTTCTTGCCATGTGTTTTTTTTTCAACTTTTTACTTAGTGAGCAAATAGAATCCATTAACATCACTTTACTATTGTAGTTCCGCTTCTTGTCTATTATTCATTACATCAATGGTGGTGTTGTGTCTTAAGATCCTAATTGTCATGGTTTAGTTGCATCATAATAGGAGCAATCAGGAGAAATAGCAATTCTAGAACAATTATTTAATATGTTTCTTTCTTTGACTACTCTGTACGAGATATTCTATGATCAAAGGCTTTGTGATTGTCATGAATTGGATTCGAACTAGCTCCTCCGGGACAAGCCCGGAAACGACCATTCTGAAACACAACAATTTTATTATTATTTTTTTATTAATCTTTTTTACGTACTTTTACCAATTATATCAGAGTGTTGGTTTCAGTTCAGAACAAAATTTGTCACTCACAGTGACTTGTCATTTCTTAATAAATATAAAAAATATTACTAGAGAACATAAACGTTTTACAAACTTTTAATGCAACATGTATTATATTAAATACTAAATGAGAGTAGGTTTTTTCATCGGTCCAGTCACGTCCAGGAAACTTCAACCATCTATAGATACTTTTCCTGAAAACATTTAAAGTATATTTTTATTAGTTGTCGTTAAATAAGTGCACCTCTTTATTTTCAAAAACATTTAAGATCTTTAATTATTTTAATCCTCTTTACTTTTCTGGAATTCAACGTCCGAATTCCTTATTGGTTTAATTTTTCACCATTGAGGATTAATAACTATTTTTGTATATGTGGAGTTCAACATCCAAACCTTTTGGGATTTCAAAACCCAAAATCCTTACATATATTTAACTCCCCTTTGTATATATATATATGGAGTTCAACACCCGAACCGGTTGGGATTTCAACATCCGAAATCCTCACATACACATCAATTTTTGAAGTCACTAAAACATATACTTGATCCATACCCCATAATCATTTTTATCATAATAAACAAACTCAAATCACATGTAATTAAACACGTTTCATCTTCACATAATTCATACAAACTTATAATAAGTAAATCATATATCATGTAATGAAACATATAATATAAATTAGGTACATATCAGTATACTTACCTCCTTGTATTAGTGACTTGAGTTCACCAATTGCTAGTTGCACCCGCTAATAACCGACACTCCTAATGTACGAATTTACTCTGAATAAACTTAACCACCTTTCTTACTAATTTCTTTTTGAATCCTCTCCTGTCACTAATTACAATATTTGTGTATATATATTATGGAGAGATAACCGACTCTACTTGATTTCTACGTGTAAAAGAACGTGGCACTTTACTAGTAATTCTTCATCTTCTTTTTATTAATATTGTATTCCTATAATAAGTTGATAAACATTAAAGTCACATAATGCAACTCATCACTTCATCCCTTACTCTTATAATATATTTTTATTATGCAAGTCCTCCTACATAATTAATAATATATATATATAATATATATATATATATAATATATATATATATAGTTATATAGTGTTCATTTACCCCTATGCACGTAAGTGTATATAATTCAAATACGTGTTTTATCTTTAATTACAAATAAAGTTTCTTAACTTGATTAGAACACATATAGCCTTAAAATCATATTATGTTATCATTAACAAACAAATAAGGTTATTTATAACATTAAACGTTTGATTGGACATCATGCATTGCGAACGATCGTCTCACTCGTTTCTTACTTTTTTTTAACAATATTAGAAAATATGTTTCAAATATTTTATTTTTATTCGTAAAACAGGGTGTTACACATTCATTCTAATTCATACTTTGTTTACTTGGTTCCCCTCGTTGCTAAAATTTACATCATGGCATCCGCTTGCTTGGGCTTACTTACCTTTGTAAACTAATTGTAGAGCTAACCCTTATTCTGTTGGTTTTATGCTACCAAGATGATTTTTTATACCTATAAAAATTGGTAATGTCCATTCTAGGGTTTCTTTAGCCAACTTGTCGAGGAGTTCTTAATGTTTATAGTAATATTTATCGAAAATTTCATAAATAGTCTTTATGGTTTGATCAAATTGTATTTTTACGTAATCATTGTAAGTATATGAAAAGTAGAGAAACAAAACAAAACAATATCAAGCCATGCTCGTTGCAGCCTAGTAACTAAAAACAATAACCCTATCAAAAAAGGTATATGTAAAGTAAAGAAAACAAACCAAAACAAAAGCTCCAAAGACGAAATAAATGCAGGCCATCTTGATCGCTTAAGGTTACAAATTCGATTAGAGCAACACTTAATTATGATTTAAAGCTCTGTGTAGTGCAGTTGCTGTATCAGCATCACCCCAACTCAGAGGAAGAAAAAAAAGCAAAGAAAGCAGACAAGAGAAAAGATATAGTGACCAACCAAAATCCACCGCTTACTACTACTCGAAAGTGACAATAATTTCGAATTGAATCAGACGTTGAACCGGACATCTTAATGGTTCGATGGTCGGATCGTATTTAAGAACTGGATGACATTATAATATTATATATATATATATATATAAGAATTCAATATAAGTAACTTCTGTATGTATTTTATAGTTATATATAAACTTAATAATAATTTTATATCTACACACCAATGTATTGTACTTAACCCCTGTTTTTACTCATTAAAATAAAAAAAACTAAAAATAAAATGATAATAAAAATCCGGTCCGACCATTGATTTGGGACGAACCTGCCGGTCAAACCACTTCAAAATGAATTGATGTGAACCGGTTCGGCCACACCTCTGATTCCCGGCTGGACCGGCCGGTTCGATCCGGTCGTCATTGTTCGAAACAAAGATATTTAAACTTCAGAAAAAGCAAATAGAAAGAAAAATTACTACCCAATAAGATGATGACACGTGACATAACGGTGTAAACGCTCCAACCATGCTTTTTCATCAATATCTAAATTTAATACTTAAAACAAATAAGATCAAATATGATATATTAAAATCGATGTTTCTTAATGTTTATTTTTATAACGTATGTTTATGTTTGGATGTGTGGAAAACCCATAAATTCAATTTTATGCTGCTGGCATTCTTTTTGTTTATAAGTTCAGTTCGACAATTCCAGACTCGCCACATCACACCGGAATTCCACTTGTTAATTATATTATTAAAAGTTGTAGCGTCGCATTTGTCTTCTATTGAGATTTTGTTTTGTTTAGTTTTCATAACTCGTTTTCAATTAGTTATTTTCTCACTGCGCCTTACAATGTCATAAAATGTAAACTATAGTGGACTCGATTTGTTTTCAAACTAAATTTACGTCAAAACATAAAATAATTTGAATTTATAATGTTAAATGAAAACGTATTACATTTGACCCGATTTTTTTCAAATATAATATATGTCGAAACGTAGACCAACTCAAAATGTACATAAAAATAATGTGCAGTGGCTCTGTATACGGTGTGAAAAAGTATAGATACAATCTTACCGTCGTTTTCGCTTTATATTTACGTCGAAACATAAAGCAACTCGGTTATTTACCATCGAATGTAAACATATTATATTTAACCCGATACATCTTCAAACAATTTTATGTGAAAACGTAAACTATCTCAAAACATACATAAAAATCAGCACATAAATGTTCTATGTTTGAAGACTCAACTTTGAACAAAATTTAGGTCAAAACGTAGATGAAAGTCGACACATAGACCATCTCAAAGCTTATATAGAAATAACACGGAAACATTATATTTTTTTCCCAACTCATTTCTGAATAAATTTATCACAAACATTGATGGATGTCGACATGTACTTTATCTCAAAGCGTATATAAAAATAAGTACAAGAACGTTTTATATTCGACTCGCATCATTTATGAACAAAATTTATATTAAAACATAGACAAACTCGAATTTATATTGTCACGTATATAAAAATAAGAACGTGAGAAATTACTTTGAAATAAATTATATATGGTAAACCTACAAACTTAAAAAACTTAAATGAATTAAAGTTACATTTTACAAAGTTTTTTCCGAAGTATTAAAAGGTTAAAGCGCAACATAACGTTTTGGTTATCTTCTACTCTACTCTTATGTTTGAAGAATTTAGATTATGATTGTCTCTTTTTAAATTTATTAAAATTTATATTTATACCAACATGCTTTCTCATAAATTCAGATCATACTTTTATGACATCTGTAGTTTTATGTAGCTTTCACATTCATTAACGCACCCTTTGACAACAACATAACGTTTTTTAAGATTTTAAACATGCACTTACATCGTGTTTATTTTATTTTTACACATTAGATTAGCTTTCTCCTTTTGTCAACACTTATTTTAACGACACCATGACTTTCTTCTAAATTTTATTCATCTAACTTTCATGTTACTCAACACTTAAGTCATGATTATTTTTATTTACGTAAAATCAAAGGCACGCGAAACACAATCACCCCGTTGTATAATTTACTCAATAATTTGATTCAGTGGTAGTCTCGTTACTTCCTATATTAAAGGTGACGAGTTTTAGTCCTACCGGCAACAAAGTTACACCGGTAGCCGAACTTTATTAATTGATCGTTAAGATAAAAGTTAGTAAAACATCAATTTGACGAACTAATAGTCTCCCCCTTCATAACGTGTTTCTTCAAACAAACAAACCCTAAACTCACGTAATCAAACACACCATCAAAATCCAACAATCAAAAGTCAAAACACCACAATCAAAATAGATATACGATCCGATCTCCTTTTATTCAATCACATATATATTCCGATCACCGGAAACTCACAGCGACAATTACACATTTCAAAATCACAAACACAAACCCAAACCCTAAAACCCCAAATCAAATCGGACCTTTAAACGACACCAGCTGCCGGAATTTCTCCCACGGTTTATCCCACACAAGCGCCACATAGGTCTTCTGAGCGCCACCGTCGGCCGCCGTGATGGTGAGGTTGTAGTTCATTCCGGCGACCACTTGACTCTCGCCTTTGACCACTTTCCCGAACGTCAACGACGCATGGTCCGCCTTGTTGTGCTCGTCGACGGCGAACTTTCCGATGTCGACCACCGTGGGGTCGGTGACGTTGGTGATCGGCTTCCAGCCTCCGGCGAGGGTCCCCTCGCCCAACGCGGCGGAGGGTGTGCAGAAGACGATGAAGATGGAGATGAAGACGATGAGAGATGTGATGAGGAGATTATTATATTATTATTATTATTGTTGTTGATGTTATGCATTTTGGAAGGATGATGGTTATGTGATCGTCGGTGGTTACTTGTGTGCTTTATATTTTATATTTATAAGGGGAAATGGTAATAGTGTCACGTGAAATGCACGATATTTTTTCAAGCATTTAAGTTTTGTCTTTGTTAAAATACTAATTTTCATAATTTGTGTATTACATAAATTGAATAAATAACATAAAATTTTATTAATCATAAAATAATATTTCAAGATAACATACAATTGAAATTTTATATGAGTGAGGTTTATAAGTGATAAACAATGACATTAGTTTTTAAACTTTTTTTGTTATTTTTAAAACATAAATTAAACATTTTTTTTAAAACAAACCATTTTAAAAATTATCATTTTCAAAAATTTCCTTACTATAGCTTCCAATTTTATATATTTTTTTATCTTTTAAGTTTTTACTTTTTAAAACCACTAAATTTAAAATATTTCGTATTAAAAAGTTTGATGTTTAAAAAAAGTCTTTTATAAAAATTGTTTCTTTAAAAAAACATTAATAAAAAGATTTATTGCTTATTTTATTAAAATACCTTTTTAATGTAAAAAGAATTAAATAAAGTTATTAGTAATTAATGTATAATTATTATGAGAGAGAAGCGAAAAAAAAATTGATATGAATATATATGGTTGTGACATGTGTTATCATTAGTTATTATTTTATTATAAGAAAATTTTCTTTTTTTATTACCTTGTTACACTCAAATTCACAAATTTTTTTTATTAAATAATATTTTTATATCTTTATAATTTTCTTTTCTCTTTCTTTTTTACTAACAAACACTTAAAAAAATATTACATATTTTATGGGGTATAAAGTATACGTTAAATAAACAGAAAAAAAAGTAATGCTTCTTCTTTCCTCTAAAACCATACTTTATAATACATGATACACACTTACATACTTACATAAATTTAAAAACAAGATATGAATGTTCTTATTTATTTTATATGATTTTAAAGGTTAGGATTTATATAATTTATAATTTTATCACGTTTTTGTGTATGTTTATATATAATAAAACCATCAAAATAATGTTTTCATGTGTTTCTAAAAATTTTAAATATTTTAGCTACACATTGGTAAATTATAACTACATATGACTTACACATGCATATATTAGAATTTCGTTCAGTATTTTCTGATTGAATTTTTAGATAGACAATTAAACATTATATTTTAATCATATTTATATTATGTTAATTTTCAACTTTTCTGGTGTTCTAGGCATAATCGTGTTGCACCTTATGCATAAGAGTTTTTCTTTAAAAAAACTTATTTTTTCACTTTTAATCCAAAGTTTTTTATATTTTGCAATACAACTTTTCAAATTTGATTTCTTTTACTTTAACCCAAATTCTTCATCTTTGTAATTTAATCTCACAACTTTTATATTTTTATCTTTGTTCCCCTATAGTTTTTGTCTTTCACAGATTTTGGTTCTAAGTTTTGCAAGTTATAACAACACGACATGCATTTATGGTTCAATATTTGTACGTTTCGTTTTATGTTTCGTTATAAGTTTTGCAAGTTAACACGACACAACATGCATGTGTGGTTTAATATTTTTGCTTTACGTTTCGATCTAAATTTTGTTGGTTAACACAGCACGATAAGCGTGTGTGGTCCATTGATTTTACGTCAATTTTTCCCATTTGACATGTTCATCACAACACGCGGATCTTAGATCGATTTAGTTTTTATTTTTCAATGTTTTACATTTTGGTCTAAGTTATTTGTATTAACACATTGCAACTTTACTTTTGGTGGTCATTAGCAGTAGTGTGATATTAGTGTTATGTGATCCAGTTTTATCTTCTTGACGTAACTTAAGGAGCTTAATTCTTGTATAAAACATAAACAAATATTATATGTTTATAGAAGTTCTTATAGTTTTGAGTATATCTATGATAATCATAACCCATGATTTGAAATCTATTTTTACGAAATTAAAGGGATGAAGTTTGAAAATAGTTATCATGTGATGGATATGACTATGAGATTAGTAGAAAGAAATTTACGGAAATGACGGGGAGGGAGAGTGTAGGATCATGTGAGAAGGATATAGATTAGTGGAGATTTATTTATGTATCACGACGATAAGTCGATAATAAATATTTTACTTTTATTTTTTCCGTTTCTTTTTATGTAATAGTGTAATGCATTAATCCACTTGCTTTTTAGTTTTATACTAGTGTAAAGATTCGTGTTACACATGGAGCATAAAATCATAACAAGTACTCAATAGAACATCATCGTCAGTGGTCACCGACATCAAAAAAACTCATATTAAAAAAATAAAATAACAGAAAAATTAAAACCGAAACGAAAAAACCTAGTTTTTGCCCCGGGCTACGCGTTGAGAATTTTGTCGTTTTTCTTCGTACTATGTAGCGTTAGTGTGTTAATTAACGTTAGGGCTTGTCGAAAACCATGCAATCGAATATCGAAATCTTTAAATTGTCCCAGTAGCATTAATCCACACCAAAAATACAAAACTACCCTCTAGAATTCTAAAACCGCCCCAAAATATACCAAAACTGATCAAAAAATACCAAAACCAACCAACCGTCCTAAAATACAAAAACCGCTCAAGAAATACAAAAAAGGCCCAAAAAGATGAGTACAACTAAATTATGCACAGAGTACAACCCAACATGCATAATAAAGTTGCTAATTAATATTATTTAATATCTAATGTTCTTAATAATGAAATAATATAGAAATTGGTATGGTTAGAAACATATATACATTTTATTATAACTAGAAGGGTGACCGATCAATGCGTCGGGACGACATTTTACATGCGGCACGTGTTTTTAATATTTTGTAATTGTCGTAGTATTTTTAGAAAAAAAGTATATTATGTTTTTTGTAAGCTAAAAGTTAAATCATCAAATCAATTGGTTCTGCATGACTAATTGTACATTTACGCATTAACTTACATATTAACTTACTGCATCTCACAAATACAGATTGGTTTAGCAAAAAAGTTTACATCAAAACATTTAAAAAAACACAGGTTACAATTGTAATTTTAATTTTTTTAAAATTTGATATATTAAAAGATATAGAAGGGTGCTCACGTAATACGACAGAACAACATTTTACATCCGACACGAGTTTCTAATTTTTGTTAATCTTATAACAATTTTACAAAAGTTTATTATATTTTTTAAGCTAAAATTTAAAACATTAAATAAATGGATTTTGCATGATGACTTATACATTTATGCATTAAGTTATTGTATCTTACAAATACATATCGGTCCAGCAAAAAATTTACACCAAAACGTTTAAAAAGTACATATTTACAATTGTAGTATCAAAAAGTTTTAAACATGATAGATTGATATAACATAAATCTTAAAACTAATAAAATTTTTTTGGTTTATGGGTAGATAATATAAAATTTTATGTAGTTTATAGTAATTATAAGGTTATTATGTAACTAATTGTAAGGAAAAATTTACAAATAATGTTAAAAATACTATTTTACCTTTAAAATAGTTGTATATTATGCATTGAGTGAGATAATTATTCTTAATTTAATGATATCTTAAAATATCTTAAATTTATTTATAAGTAATGAATAGTGAGGAATCAGATAGATACCTGTCAAACAAAAGGAAAATTACTCATATAGGACAAATATGAAACTAGATTTTAAAATAGGATATGGGAACGGATTTACCCATAGTCCCATACTCCTCTCAATCTCTTAACTGTTATGAATTATTATCATAACAAGCGGATGGACTCTTTGTTAAACTTATAGATAAGTTTACTCTGTTACTCATCTACTAAATAGTTTTACTTGTCTACCAAAATGATTAATCTTTGTAGTATTAATATCATCTCGATATAAAGGAGAAGATGCATCTCTTGTATACACTTTCATAACTTATACATTTCTCTTCTTCTTGCTCTTTCAATTCTCTTTAAAGTTCTTAAGATTATAACACTAGTCTTGTGTTAATTATTGTGATATAATAACACGTTATCAGCATGAGAGCTCTTAAACTCTAATCAAGAAGATAAATAAAACAGAAAGTCATCCATTAATCAAGATAATGACTTTATTAAGTAATAATATATAATACCTTATATAAAGAGAAGATAATTAAGATAAATAAAATAAGCAGAAAGGAGATCTTATTGTCACACCCTCAAAATCCACCTTCGGGGTTCTACCACGAGGCGTGTGACAAACCAGGAACTCAAACACACTCATATCAAACGACACTATATGTGTTTTGAAATAAGTGTTTGACATTAAGTCAGAGTATACCAATGTTTCAATGTAATTAATGCAGAAGCGAAAACGTTTGAAAAACCATAAGCCATAAATGCACAAAACAAAGCGCCCCATGAATAGTAGTAAATGTAAATGAACTTGCATTCAAATGATAAAGATGATGCATTAGCCTCAGATATGCAACCCTAGCCTTAGGTGTGCCAGCGACTTGAGAAGACATGCTAAAGTGTGTCAACATAAGGTTGGTCAGTAAACAAAGGTATATCATAGGTAGCTAACCTATATATCGAGTTACTTAACATTTCGAATCGAAGCTGACTGTTTATGTGTTGTTTTGCCTTCCGCCATGTCTTATCACAGGAAATGGAAAGTGTCTAGGTCAATTAAACATCCGTTCAACCTCCAGTCGAGTTTGTGTGACTAATGCAGGTGGAGTTTGTCAAACCCAGTAGTACTACTCAAAATTAACTTGGTAGCCTGTTGTTAACGATTCGAGTGTGTATGGACTTGCGTGATAATGTTTGCACTACAGTAACAGGTGATATACAAACTATACTGAAACCAAATAAATAGAAATAGTTTGCATGCTTCTCTCCAAAAAAGAAAGTAAGTAAAAGTGGGGTCGTGAAGACTCACCTTAGATGCATAGTAAAAACATGAAGAGGAACAACCAAAAGTTAATTGTTACCTAACAAATGTATGGGCATGAGTGTGTGTACATAATGGTCAAATGAACCAAATTGTATCCAAACAACATAACTATTAGCGTGTTCAAAAGATGTCTGACAAGTTTAATAAAGTTGACTTTTGTTGACCAAAGTAGACCGGACTGACTCGAAGACTTGTTGATGACTCAAATAAGTAAAAACATTTTTAGTCATTGTCACACCCCCAAACCACAGCGGTTTCCTGCGGGGTGCTAACATCATGATTTCATAGTCACTGATCGACCACTACATGGTTTTGTAAAACATACATCTCAAATAAGTTTAAAATACATCATTGTTCAGAGTTAAATTTGCGGAAGCAATGGTAATAAGGTAAATTGTTTCAAAACATGACAATTACGAAAATGAATGTCCCAAACAGCATGAATGGCCCTAAACATGAGATATTCCATGCTAGCTTAACTTGGTGCATCTATCAATTACCTAAGAAAACATGCATGAAAAATGTCAACATAAAGTTGGTGAGCTCACAGGTTTGAAAGTAATAGTAAATAGTGTTATGGACCACAAGTCTTTCCATGATTTGATTGTTGATCATACAATACTACAATATTATATAAGCACCGCAACTGAAGCTAAACTGTAACTGTAACAAATTGCCCCTACCCATGCCTACTGTAAGCATGAGTGTGAACATGCTAATAATGCACCCGTTTAGACCTCCAGTCAAGATTAGGGTAATTAATCCGGGTGGGGGTAGTCAAACCCAATAGTACTATCCATGATTACCTTGCTTTGGGAAATAAACTAATGGTTCGATAAATGGGGACTTTATATGATAAGTAAACAACTTATATAACATGTGAAATCATTAATAAGTAAATATATCCAGGAAAATAGTAATTTGCATTTAATCTCCCCCAAAGGAAAATAAGTAAAATGGGGCCGTGAAACTCACCTGTAATGCACGTATGAATTCTAGCAATAGTCTGTACGTATGATTGGTCTAGGAATATCCTAAACAAATTCACAATATATTCATGAGGTCATGATTACTAACCCCAGATGGTCATGCATAACTCATCCACAAAGTTAGTTTTGAAAATGTCGCTTGACTAATTAGACACGTCGAGTAGTAAATGTTTTATTTAGATTCTTGTCTTCATATCTATCTTTCTTAAAGTACATAATGTATTAAATGTGTTTTATATTAAGAATAATGGTATTATACTTTCCATGCGTATGGGTTTCCCTTTTTTATCAAATATCTTCAAAAGTTTACTTTATATAAATATGGGCATTTGACAGAATCAAGGGATTTTTGGGTTTCGTTGTCATCCTCTTTTCATGATACAAAAGTTTTTTATAAAATCTGATATTTTTACCATATTTAGATCTATGTCTTAGGATTCCAAAAAGGTATAGCTTGTAAATTTATCTAGGTTTAAGTCCCTCGAAATGGGTCATGAAGCAACAGATGTCAGTGCAGCATTTTTCTGTACATGTCCAGGGATTTCACCTTTTTGAGGGGTCAAACCTTACATTCAAAAATAGAGACTATAGTACTTTTAAACCTAACACTTCAAGCTAAGTTACCACAGAAGGAAAATCTCTATTTGGTTACTTTAGGCATAACTTATGCCTCAATCTTTCAGCCCTATCTATTCTTCCAAAAATTCAGGTTCAACACCTTAATCATGTTTGCATGTTTTGGATAGATTATAGTCATCTAAAAATTTCAAGGTTGGATGAGTTATAAACTAGACATCCTAAGGTTAATGTTAGGCTCAAGAAACTGTTCATTTGACCATGTTTAGGTTGAGTTATGGTGTCGAAAATATAGAACATGAATCTGCCAAAAAATGTCTTACATGTTTTGTTACTTTTTAAACTTTGCTAGAGCACTTTTGGATGAGTTAGTGAATATGAACACATCATGATGGTGTATCGAAGATTAGAAACAAAGTGCTAACCTTAAACAAGCAAGGAGAAAGAGATGGTAGTCTTGAAATGCAAGAAAAAGAAGACTTGATCCTTTGAACTAAGAACCAAACAAGAAATAGGTGGGGAAGATGTTGTAGGATGCTTGAAAGCTTCAAAAATCACTTGATCTTCAACCAAAGGCACTTGAATCACCCAAGATTTGAAGGAAATAAGTTGAAAATAATATGAGGTGGTGGAGGTGGTGTCTTGGCCGAATTTTTAGAAAGGGAGAGGAGGAGAGGAGATGTTGGGTGGTGGTGGTGTATAATGCACATCTATTTATAAAGCCAAGTCATGCATTCGATCCACCTCTCTTGGTGTCTTTCTAGACACATATGGTTAAATGGATGAAAGATGGAGGTGGTCATTTATGGAAGGGCAACATGATGCTTTAAACCATGTAAAAGTTGTTACACAAAGATGGTAAGTCTTGAGCTTCACAAAAGGCAAACTTGTCTTGTGAGGATTTGACAAGGGAGAAGAAGAAAAGAGATGTGGGGGGAGGAGATAAGTGGACGGTTATGGGGGTGGGAAATGAGTTGATTCTTCAATTTTATGTAGTATTTGGTATTTGGGTGGTATTTGTTGCATTATAGTAATTTACATATATATATTTAATATTTTTACTCCTTACTTTTTAAAATACATTAAAATTGTATAAGTACTTGTATAATATCATATCATTTAATATTTATGATATGTTAACGATACATCATATATTTAGTATTTACGTTAAAAGGATTCGTTACGGGTAAAATATTAATTTACGTGATTAGGTTTATTTATAAATTTAAGTTTTTCCCATGTATTTAATTTGAAATCTAAAATACTTTGAACCAATGGAATATAAAATATTTTGAAATACCTTAAAGTACTTATTAGTACATATATATATTAATTATCACATACGTTCGTGTGTGCCGGTTGTATCGCGTGTAAAAATGGTAATTACGCCGAATCACCGATGCATGAAATTTAATGCATGAAATTTTGCAATGCATAAAACGACTTCAATAACTGGAATTCAATTAAAAATCAAGTATTATAGATGTAATTATAACCAAGTCAAGGTCGGGTATTGACCTGAAATTACCGGTTGTCACAGTCATGCTCAAATTGCTCAAATAATGATTCATATAAAGTTTCATGTCGAAAATCTATAGTCGAAAAGTTTTCATTTTTGAAAAGTATGACATCGTTACACATGTGCAATCCGTTTAAAGATTATAAAGCATATCACAACAAACATCTAAAATATACATGTAACACATCAAACAATCATCCATCATATGTTAACATAACTTAGAAACTTCATCACGCCTAAACTTTTCTAAATTAAAAACATAAGAATACAAGTTGCAGAATCTCATCCAAATTTCCTAGCATGTTCCTATAATCATTTCAACATCAATCACATCACCAAAAAATATTCTCCACATATCATATTCATCATACAACACATCGAGACACAAAAGTTTCCACAAATAGGAAGCATGTTCATACGAAGCGTTTTTCACAATTCGATTATTCTCAATTCATTCTTATGTTCTAAACATCATATAACAATCACCACAAATAATTAAACATGCATAAATCACCATCTATAAACCAAATTAGCCAAAAATTTTGTAACACCCCGAAAAGTCAAAACAAGTCATCGAGGACAATAGGCTTAATTAGTGGGTAGTTAATAAAGGAAGGAAATGGGTTATAGGCTAAATTAGGCTTATGGGTAAGAGCCTAAGTGATTAAGGACCCATAATCAACCCTTTACCCACCTAACCAACCACCATCTCCCTCATTTGAAACCCTGGCCTCCCAAATTCATAGAGAGAAAAAGTAGAGAGAGAAAGTAAAGAAAACTTAAGATTTGGAGCTTCAAAGGTTAAGATATTGAAGATCTGGGTGTTGGAGCATCAAACCATAAGAAAGGAGCAACAAATCCAGGTAGGGTTGCAAACGAACCGAACGAACACGAACAAGACCTTGTTCGTTTTCGTTCGTTAAGAAATAAACTTGTTCGTGTTTGTTCGTTAAGAAATAAACTTGTTCATGAACTGTTCACGAACACTTATTGAACGAGATTTATTGTTCGTGTTCGTTCATTAAGAAACTGAACATGTTTATGAACTATTCACGAACACTTACCGAACGCAGACGAACACAAACAAAAGCAGACGGACACAGACAACTATTCATGAACATGATGAACATAAAAAAATTCATAAACACAAACATATACAAATTATTATAGATTTATTTTAGAATAAAATTTATATATTTTTATTACAAAGATTACACAAAATTAATAAAAAATAACAAGTAGTTAACATATATATAAAAAAATACTTGATATAATAGTCATAAAAATAATTGACACAATAATTAAGAATATAAACGAACACTTTATCGAACGTTCACGGACGAACACTAACGAACATAAATGAACGCATTATCGAACGTTCGCGAACATAAATGAACGAACGCGGGTTGTGTTCATGTTCATTCGTTTAACTAAACAAATGGAATTTTCGTGTTCGTGTTCGTGTTCGTGTTCGTTCATTTACTAAACGAACGAACATAAACGAACTTCCCGCCGAACGGTTCACGAACTCTTCACTGAATGTTCAATTCGTTTGCAGCTCTAAATCCAACTAAGAATCAACCTTTAAACCCTTCTGTAGATCAAACCCGGATTCTAGGGTTTTGAGTTTGGAAAAGTTGCAAAGAATCGCATAAAGGTCACATTTTTACATACGAAAACATGTAAAAAGCTTAGATATAGCCTCATGGATGATAAACTAAGAGATTGGACGTAAAAAGTTGCGATTTTGGGTTAAAAACGGGCTAGTTTGTAATTTTTTATGGGATCTGTGAAACTGTCTGTGCATCCAACGAATTTGCATATTCAAGTTGCGAAACTGTGGGTTTTCAGCGAAACTATAGTTTCGCAGATAATTTCACAACCATGGAATTCCAAAGAAAGTTGGGTGAAACTACCATGCGAAACTAGCAGTGAAACTGTCAGCGAAGCTGGTAGCGAAACTGTCAAGGAAATTGCCAGCAAAACTGCTTATCTGGCAGCGAAATTAGCAGTGAATTTATGTAGAAATTAACCTTTTTAAGTGTTAACTTATCTGCAGGCTGTGTAGTGTGATCCTAGCCTAGAAAGCTTAGTTTAAAGGTTACTCACGGTATCCAGGTGAGTTATAGATCTCCTAATTTGTAAGTTTTTCCATGTTTTGGGATTATTATGCATACTAAATATAAGTTTTTAAACGACCGAGATTTTATGAGGGTTTTAAGAGAAAGATCGATTTTTCTATAAGGAAATGTGCTATATAAATGCTTAAAGATAAAAAAATTTTCACGCTGACCTGGCAGACCGACCCCAACTAGGGGCGTGGGTCCTTGGACCCCAACTAGGGGCGTGGGTCCTTGGACCCCACTAGAGGCTGCTACCCCTAGGACCCTATTGTCAGGGGCTGTCGTCCCGCGAAGGGTCGGTTATGTTTTATGATAACCAGTATTTGGCATGTTGTGTGCTTTTTTAATTAAATATTATATATTAAAGTGGAAGATTTTATTAATAAAAAGTGAAAGTTAATGAATGTTACCCCCGGGACCTTTTGATGATGAAAAGTTTTGCAAGAACTATGATCGACTTCACTTACGTGAGTCTGATGTATGATGATTGATCCGTATTCATGAGCGGGCTATGTACCTTGCAGTGTGGGTCAACTGTTGGGGGTTAGCTACCTTGATGATGTGTACCGACAGGGATTGACATTCGTTGTCGATCAACATGGAGCTCTTGCTTTGTGCAATCTCGTTTATGATGAAGTGAAATATATGAAAGAATGAAAAATAATGAACATGCTTATTAGGACGCAAATGTTATGTATTATGATGTATGCTTGGTCATTATATGAAGGATAAAGTTTATATTTTCTTATTTACCTAAACTATAACTCACTTAGCAAAGCTGGTTTTTATGCATAATAGTTGACAGGTAAATGTTGATGCTGAGGATGGCACCAAGGAGCTACTTGAAGAACAATGGATGTCATTCCTGTTTACAAATCTTTTATTGTAATTTAAGAAAAATTACTATGTTTTATTTACAAATGAAGGACAAATGTATGAGTACAATATGATTTCCAAGTTTTAAATGAATGTCTAATTATTTCCGTTGTGTTGTTTTATTATTAAAATGATTTTTATGCTATGATTAACCAGTTGTGAAGCTTCCCGGGAACGGGGCCTTACAAAGTTTTCATTATTGGAAAGTATCCGAAAACCGAGCCAAAATCAAAAGTTCAAAACATGATTTTTCATCCATTAACATCAACTAACATCCTAGAACCATAGATTCAATCCAATTTCATTACAATCATACAAATTCTACAAAAGCCACAGATTAAAGTTTCCATTATAAGTAAGTATTGGTTTTTTTATCAAAACAACATAATTTCACAAAACCAATCTGTACAAACATCATTATATCGAATACTAACAAATAATCAATCATCAATTTCAATCAATTTTGAGTTTTGACTTGTTTGGATAATTTAAGGTTTATGTTCATCATGAAGATCAATGAACATGAAATCCAACATAAAAACTTACTTGAAATGATTAAATGATGATCCCTAGTACGTGTTTGATGCAACAAACGATGAAAATCATCACCAATATGTAAGAATAAGATCAAAGAAGGTGTGTTTATGTGTGAGGATGATTTGAAATAAAAATAATGAAGGGGAAGATGGTTGGGATGGCCAAATGGTGATTAGGGTTGGCGGTGGGTTTTATACCTTTTTTTTACAAAAAAGCCCCAGTCTTTTATAAAAATCATTTTAACGCTACGCGATTAAACTTTTTCAACACCAAAACCACCAAATGCTCAAATAACATCAAACAAACATTAATAACATGAAATAATATTTATTTTACTAGTCAAAGGTATTTTTATAATAGTTAGGCTTTAAAAGTCGAAAATGTGCGAAAACACGTAAATGCCAGAAAGTTCTCAATTTTCATAACCAAGCTACATAAATAATCACATAATCATAAAACACATAATTTCACACCAATTAAGATTGTTTGAAAACTACTTTGACAAATCACCAACGTTCAGGGACAGACGCGCGTATGATTCGACAATTCTTCGAATTACCGTTACGTGAAAGGTTCGTGAATGTTTGTGTAATAAATGATGCATTTAAGTAAACAACATTGAATGCATGAATGTATGATCGGAAAACCATGTTTGTGTTGATCAAAAAGTGACCGGTAAATATTGGGTGTCACATTTATTATAGACTCTTGATAACCATAGGACTGTTAACAAACTAATTTTTATTTATACATTTAACTTTTGATTATGCTACTAATATTTTATTTTATGTCAACTAACTTTTACTTATGTATCTAACCTATTATTTATGCATCTAACTTTTACTTATGTAACTAACATTTACTTATGTATCTTACTTTTACTTAATATTTATTTATACAACTAACATTTTTTTATGTCAACTAACTTTTATACAACTAACACTTTTATTATGTTTACTAACATTTATTCATATTAACGTTTTTTTCTTATCTTAACTTGCTGTTTTTATACTCTTTTGTTTTTATAAACTAAATTCATGTTTTTATAATATAATCTTACACTTATTTTGTTTGAAAAAAGTTATTGTATATATATACACACACGACGGTTATATAGTCGTTATAAACGGTTATATGGCCGTTGTAAACAATCACATAACTGTTCCAAGCAGCTATAATTTAAACTGTAAATTAATCACTATCGATCTATTTTCGTTTACAATAAACAGATTATCTCTTTTCTCAAGTATATCCAAGATAATCTTTCAAAGATGATACATCTGGTTTTAATATTAGCAATCATAATGTTTATTTTAATTCTTATCTCCGTTGCTAAACTAACACCTGAAAAATTTAAAATTTTCTTATTTCTATATTTATTTATAGCTCTGCCATTTTATTATATCGCAATATTTATTGATATATATGAATCTAATAAGTATCTTACCTTTTGTTTAATTCTTGTTTAGCAAAGAAAATATCAATCATTACGAAATCCAATTTCCAGCTCTTAATATCAATGTTTATTGTTGTTGTTGATGTTATGCATTTTGGAAGGATTATGGGTTATGTGATCGTCGGTGGTTACTTGTGTGCTTTATATTTTATATTTATAAGGGGAAATAGTAATAGTGTCATGTGAAATGTAGTGTCACGTGAAATGCACGATTTTTTTCAGGCATTTAAGTTGTCTTTATCAGAGTATTCGAGTCCATTCTCATCACCTTGTTACACTCAAATATCACACGGTTTTCTTTATTTTTTCTATTAAATAATATTTTTATATCTTTATAATTATATTTTTTTATTATTCACAATCACTTTAAAAATATTTTTATGAGGTAAAGTATGTACGTTAAATATACAGATTAACAGTAATATTTTTCTTTTACTTACAAGCACTTACAGTCATATCTTATAATATATGACACACACATATAAAATTAAAGAATGAGATATGAATGCTCTTATTTATTTTCATATGATTCGAAAGGTTGGGAATTATTTGTGAAGTTATAATTAATAAGTTAAGAACTGCAAAAATTAATACTAGTTCACATTTTTTTTAAATTATAATTATATCATGCATTTGTGTATGTTTATATATAATAAAAACCATCAAAATTATGTTTTCATGTCTTTTAAAAAAATTTAAATATTAGACTACATATGTGTAGATAATATAACTAGATATGACTTACACATTTATATAGTAGAATTTCGTTCTATATTTTCTTTTTGAATTTGAAGATAAACAATTAAACATTATATTTCAATAATATTTTGTATAAAACATAAATAAATATATATGTTTATAGAATTCCTAGTAGTTTTGAATATATCTATGAGTTAACAAATGATCATAACCTAGATTTAAAATTATATTTTACGAAATTAATGGGATGAAACGTAGGAAATAGTTATCATGTGATGGATATGAAATTAGTAGAAAGAAATCTACGGGAATCACGGGGAGGGAGAGTGTAGGATCATGTGAGAAGGATATAGATTAGTGGAGATTATTTATGGATTTATTTATTAATCATGACGATAAGTGAATACGTCATTTTTATTTTTTCCTTCGTGTTTTGGTAATAGTGTAATGCATTAATCCACTTGTTTTTTAATTTTATACTAGAATTAAGCTCCCAACGTTACGAAGAACGTAAAACCATACAAATATAATTGATATCACACCACCTTTAATAAGCATCAACACTGAAATTACAGTGTGTTAATATAAAAAAAATAAGACCAAAGCATAAAACATATAAGAAAGAGATAGAGCTCTGAAATAGTTAACTCAAATGACTCATGCGTTGCGACAGACCCTTAAAAGGGAGAAAATAGACGTAAAAACGATGAACCACACATGCATGTTGTGATGTGTTAACTCGTAGAATTTAGAACGAAACGTAAAATTAGTGAATCACACATGCATGTTTTTGTGGTGTTAACTTACAAAACCTAGAACGAACGTAAGAAGAAAATTTACAAAATATGAAAATTATAGGGGACCAAAGTTGAAAGTATAGAATTTTATGTGATTAAATTACAAAAGATAAAAAGTTTTAGGTTTAAAATGAAAATAATCAAATTTTGAAAGGTTACTTTGCAAAATATGAAATATTTGGGTTAAAATAAATGTCATTTTCTTAATACCCTCCTATGCATAAGGTATAATATTATTATGCATATAAAAGTTGATAATTAATATAATATACATTTCTAATATTCTTGATAGAAAAATTATATAGAAATTGGTATGGTAAAAATCATATATACACTATATTTATAATATACTAATTACCAAGTTTTGTGTGCATTAAGGTTTGTACTTTAATACTTTTACATCTTTTACAACTTAACCCCTATAAAATTTTATTTTCCATTTTACCCTTATACTTCATATTTTTACAAGTTTTTCGTTTTACGTTTCGTTCTAAATTTTACGAGTTAACACACTACAACGTGCGCACGCGATTTTAGATTTACGCTTATTTTTCCCCTTTAACGACCTGTCACAACGCGCGTGTACTAGATCAACTTAGTTATATTTTTTAATGTTTTACGTTTCACGTGTGTGGTTTAACGTTTTTACGTTTACTTTTCCGTTCGGTTTTATATGTTTTGTTTTATTTTTTTAATACGAATTTTTTTGGTGTTGGTGGTTCCTAATGGTAGTATGACACTTTTGTTACTTGACATAATTTTATGTCCCCACCGCAACGTGAGAGGCTTAATACTAGTCATAATATATAATATAAGTAATGAGTAATGTGACACCTGATTGTATTTTATAAGTAATGAATAATGAGGAATCTGATACCTGTAAAACAAGAACAAATACTCATACAGGACAAGTATGGAACTAGATTTTATAATAGGACATGGAATCTGATTTACCCATACTCCTCTCAATTTCTTAACTAACTTTTCAGTAGAAAGAAATTCACTGGAATCATGAGGACAAAGATACGTATCATGTGACATATATGAGTGTCACACCCTCAAATTCACTTGCGGAGTTTTACCGCGAGGCGTGTGAACAAACCAGGATCACAGTCAATAGTTACTCAGAACGACTCTAAATGCCATAATTTAAACAAATCAATCAAAATACAACGTTAAATAATGCGGAAGCGTTTTTGAAAACAACCCAAGTCAATAAGTATAACTTATGGCAAAACAAGTGCCAAACCAAAGAGTAAATTATAATTGTTAAAATGTCACATTGTCTTGAAGCATAATGTCTTAAAATGAAGTGAACCGTGCAGTGCTCCTATGGCAAGCAAGTTAAGGACCTGAGAAAAGCATACTAAAATGTCAACACATAGGTTGGTGAGTTCAAGAGTTTGAGTTCAATAAACATGTAAACAGCTGCGATAAATATAAGCAGTGCATGGTAATAGATAGCTAGTCTATTATCAGTAAATATTAATACATAGTGATTTTGCAATTGAAGCTGACTGTGATAGTTGTTGCCTCCTGTCACGACTTACCATGTCGTGACAATGTTCCATAGGACAAATTGCACCCGGTTGACCTCGAGTCACACAGGTGGGGCTCGTCAGACCCAGTAGTACTACCCAAGTTTCCCCGCTATTAAATATTAACAATTCAAAAGTGTGGGGACTTTTCTCATGGTAAACAACACTATATTAACATTTTACACAACTTAAATAATGAAAGCGTTCGTATAAATACCAGTATGCTATCTCCCCCAAAAAAGATTAAGTAAAGAGTGGGGCATGAACTCACCTGATGTATGCAAAGGTACTTAGGGTTTATTTTGAGAAACGAGAGGATAGCCAACCTTCACAGGTTACCTAGATCATGTGATTACATAAGTACGTGTAAATAAAAGACATGTGAAACCCTAATCATACCAAAATCAAAGACTCAAGCTTCCTGACAAATAGACACGTTTGACCTAGTTGACCCGTTTGACCCGTTGGTGACATTATGGGTTATAATTCAAATAAAGCCAATGAGCACATACAACATACATGATTAACATTCAAATAGTATCATACATATGCTATATCAACCAGGTGTATCACTTAGACCATCATACAATCAAGTACTATACAAATCATGCGAATCTAGAACATTAACATAACCACTAGCTACAAAACAACTAACATGCCATACAAAGTTCAACCATTCATCACATGCCATGTGAAGCCACTCACGACTTCACATCCTAAACCCTGCCAATCCCACTAAGTAGGGGCCTCAGATCCGCACGCGTGTATAATGATCACAACCAAATTCTTTAAGCATATACATTGCATTTACAACATCACAACAATCAATTACCAGACCCAAGCATGATGTCCTACTACTACACAACATCCAAACCATACATGATTACCAATTCCAATTATCACCCATGATTATCCAAACATGCCACACAACTAATTTAACACGTTCTATCACACTAGAATCCATCCTTGAACATAATAGCAAGTTCCTATCATTCCAAACATGATCATAACATCATACTTCAATGTTTACACCAATAAAGTTTCCCTTTTGGGAAAGAATATCCCAAAATCTATCAAACATCCAAAGCATACATGAATTCATCAATAATATACCAATTCAAGCTCATACTAACATCTAGACATGATCAACAACACTTAAACATCTCAATCTAACAATCTTCATAAACAAAAGTTTCTACTTTTGGCAAGCTATGATCAACATCATCAAATTAAAGATTTCTAGCATTCATAACATCAATCTAGCATCTAATTATCATCATGAACCCATCCATAACATCAATCCATCACTAGATCACTACTACATGCAAAATAAAGTTACTATTCTTAGTAACCTATGAACAAGGCATCAAAATCCCAACTTCTTGCATAATCAACGTATTCTAACATTCATACAACCCAATAATCATCAAGCATTCATCAAACAATCATCCATCATGCATAATCACAATAATCCCGAATTAGGGTTTGCTTCAAAACCAATTTCATGATCAATCCACTAAAAACATAGAATTCTTGCATAATCGACGTTAACTAACATGTATACAATCTAACTAACATGTTAACATCATCAAACAACAACCAATTCGACCCAACAAGGACTAATTTCGAATCTAGGGTTCGGCCCTAATGAACCCTTCACAAAAACTCAAAAAAACTAACCTTTAAACTTGTGTTAACTTGCAATTGATGATTCCCACGAGATGTATGCCTTGAAATCGATCCAAAATCGCAGGTATTATGTTGTTCTAGGCTGAATTCGAAGTGGGGAGATGGAGAAGAATGAAGTCGCGGCCGAAGGTTGCTTTAGGGTTTGGAATTTTTGTTTTATTAATATTTAATTTACATATTTACCCTTTAAACCCCTGTGTTTTGGTATTTTGTAAAAACTAAGCTTTAAACTCTTTGTAAAGTGTTTTTAACTTCATAATATAAAGATATAAACTTATAAAGTTCATTATATATCTTATCTTTATAAAAACACAAGGCATACGAATAAATAGACACGTTTCCGCGTTACGCGATAAATTCTTTAAGTAACCGTTTATAAATGTGTAAACACATAAACATAACCCAATATTCACATAATCACTTAGATTCACAACAAATTAACATTATTCATTATTATTAGGTCACCAACGTTCAACGACAACTAATGTGTGCTCACGACATTTGTATGCAAGACTTAACGGAACTAACAGAGCTTGGTAACGGAAATTTACGGATGTCACATTATCCCCATGTTGAAAGAATTTTCGTCCCGAAAATTGCGTTACATGGTGAGAGTGTTCCATCCCTGGTTTCCATCACTGGTCTACTGCATTGGCACACAGAAATCGAAATCGTGTGAGTTTTGGATGAGTTGTCACATCATCCCCGTGTTGAAAGAAATTTCGTCCCGAAATTTAAATCAATACCTTCGTCTGCTGGCATCGTTCCTTCGAATAGTTGAGGGTACTTAAGCTTCATTTGATCTTCCCGTTCCCATGTGAATTCCGGTCCACGTCGCGAATTCCAACGGATTTTAACAATAGGTATCTTGCTTTGCTTAAGTGTTTTCACCTCACGATCCATCACCTCAACTGGTTCCTCAATAAAATGCAATTGTTCATCCACCTGAATTTCTTCTAGTGGTACGACCGTCGTTTCATCAGTTATGCACTTCTTCAAGTTTGACACGTGAAATACATCTTGAATTCCGCTCAGCGAATCAGGTAGGGCTAATCGATAGGCTACTGGACCTATTCTTTCCACTATCTCAAATGGTCCAACGTACCTCGGATTTAGTTTCCCTCGTTTACCAAACCAAACTACGCCTTTCCATGGTGAGACTTTCAACAAAACCTTGTCACCAACCTGAAACTCTAAAGGTTTCCGTCTCTTGTCAGCATAACTCTTTTGCCTGTCCCGCGCTGCAGCCATACGGTTCCGTATCTGTATAATTTTCTCAGTCGTCTCATGAATTAACTCGGGACCTGTTATCTGACTATCACCAATTTCTGCCCAGCAAACCGGTGATCGACATTTTCTCCCATACAACGCCTCGAAAGGTGTTGCCTGTATACTAGTGTGATAACTGTTGTTATAAGAAAACTCCACCAATGGCAGGTGAATTTCCCAGTTATTCCCGAAGTCAATCACACAAGCACGTAGCATATCCTCCAATGTCTGTATAGTACGCTCACTCTGACCATCCGTCTGTGGAGGATATGCAGTACTCATATCCAAACGTGTACCCAAGGATTTCTGCAATGATTGCCAGAAATGTGACGTGAAACGAGCGTCACGGTCGGAGATAATTGAGATCGGTACCCCGTGTCTCGAACGATCTCCTTGAGGTACAGGCGAGTTAACTTCTCCATCTTGTCGTTTTCCTTTATTGCAAGGAAATGAGCAGACTTTGTCAATCGATCCACAATAACCCATATCGTGTCACAACCAGTACTAGTCCGGGGTAGTTTAGTAATAAAGTCCATGGAGATTTGTTCCCATTCCACATTGGAATCTCGGTTGTTGTAATAGTCCGGATGGTTTTTGATATTCCACTTTCACCTTCGAGCAGGTTAAACACTTGCTCACGTACGTAGCTACATCCGCTTTCATGTTAGGCCACCAATAGTGAGCCTTTAGGTCATGATACATCTTGTCGGATCCAGGATGTATAGAATACTTAGATTTGTGTGCCTCGCTCATAACTAAATCTCTCAGATTTCCATGAACAGGCACCCAAAGTCTATCCATGAAATACCGAATTCCATCCTCTTTCATTACTAGCTGCTTATCCATTCCCCTTAAAAATTCAGAACCAATATTTTCCACCTTTAAAGCCTCTATTTGTGCCTCCTTTACTTGTTCGGGCAGTTGGGTACTGATAGTAAGTTGTAAAGCTCGCACCCGTCGGGGTTTAGCTGTTTCCTCCTGCTTAAAGCATCGGCAACTACATTCGCCTTTCCCGGATGATACTTAATTGGCAATCATAATCATTTAGCAGTTCCACCCAACGTCGCTGCCTCATATTCAACTCTTTTTGCTCAAAGATATGTTGAAGACTCTTATGATCGGTGTAGATAGTGCACTTGGTACCGTACAAATAATGTCTCCAGATCTTTAAGGCAAAAACTACTGCGCCCAATTCTAAGTCATGGGTAGTATAGTTCTTCTCGTGAACCTTTAGTTGTCTCGAGGCGTAAGCTATCACCTTGTCTCGTTGCATCAAGACACAACCCAATCCTTGAATGGATGCATCGCAATACACCACAAAGTCATCTGTTCCCTCTGGTAATGCTAATATCGGGGCAGTGCAGAGTTTTTGTTTTAATAACTGGAAAGCTGATTCTTGACTCTCAACCCATTTGTATGTCGTTCCTTTGTGAGTCAAGGCTGTGAGAGTTGTGCGATCTTAGAAAATCCTTCTATGAATCGGCGGTAATATCCTGCTAATCCTAGAAATTGTCTTATCTCGCTTGGCGTTTTGGGTGTGGTCCAATTCTTTATCGCCTCAATTTTGGCAGGATCAACGTGTATTCCTTTCTCATTAACAATATGACCTAGGAATTGTACCTCTCTTATCCAAAAGTCACACTTTGAGAATTTAGCATACAGCTGCTCATTTTTCAACAGTTCCAAGATCATTCGTAAGTGCTCTTCATGCTCCTCCTTGGTCCTAGAGTATATCAGTATATCATCGATGAACACAATGACAAACTGATCAAGATAAGGTTTGCACACGCGGTTCATGAGGTCCATGAACACAGCAGGTGCATTAGTCAACCCAAAAGGCATGACCAAGAACTCATAATGACCATAACGAGTAGGAAATGCGTCTTGGGAATGTCTTCTTCTCGAACTCTGAGTTGATGATAACCAGATCTCAAGTCAATCTTCGAGTAATAGCTTGATCCTTGAAGCTGATCGAACAAGTCGTCGATACGAGGTAAAGGGTATCGGTTCTTGACTGTTACTTGTTTAATCTCGATAATCGATGCACATCCGGAATGTGCCATCCTTCTTCTTAACAAAGAGTACAGGAGCTCCCCAAGGTGATGTACTAGGTCGAATAAAGCCTTATCCAAAAGCTCCTGAAGTTGTGACGACAACTCCTGTAGTTCGTTTGGTGCTAATCGATAGGTGCTCTAGCAATCGGAGCTGCGCCGGGAGTCAACTCAATCTGGAATTCCATTGACGGTGCGGTGGTAATCCAGGAAGATCTTCTGGGAACACCTCCGGAAAATCGCGTACTACGGGAATATCCTCCATTCTCTTTTCTTCCTTTTGCTTATCGGTTACAAGTGCTAGGATAGCCACGCGGCCCTTCCGTAACAACTTTTGAGCTTTCATATACGAGATGATACCTATCACAGCACCACTCCTATCACCCTTGACGGTAAGGACTTGATCACCAACCGGGATCCGTATAATCTTCTCGTGACATATGACTTCCGCTTGCTTGCTAGAGAGCCATCCATGCCTATCACAACATCAAAACTCCCCAGCGTAACAGGCATGAGATCTATAGCGAAAGTATGACCAGCAAGTTCTATCCTACAGTCTTTAAGGATATGCGTTACATGGATTAGTTTACCGTCGGCTAATTCCACAGTGTACTTAGATTCTAAAGCAGAGGGTATATCACTTAAAAGACTACAGAATTTTAAGGACACAAAACTCCTATCGGCTCCAGTATCAAATAGTACCGTAGCAAAACAACCATTACAGGGAATCTACCAGTAACAGTTGTGGGATCATTTAGAGCCTCACCTGAGCCAATGACGAAGGCTCTCCCTTTGGCTCCATCTCTATTGCCGCCATTTCCAGTGCCATTTCCACCATTGTTGTTATTATTGCCATTGTTGTTGTTGTTCCCATGATTGTTGGTGTGTTGTTGTTGTTGTTGCCATTTCCGTTCCTTCTTAGTTGTGGGCAGTTTCGTTTGTAATGCCCTTCTTTCCCACACTCAAAACAACCCTTGGGGGTTTCTTGAGATTGTTGTGGCCTCTTCATTAGTTCACCACGGCAATCCTTCGCAGCGTGTCCAATCTTTCCACAACGTTGACACTTGAAGCTATCACACCGTCCCACATGGTGGTAGTTACACCGTGGGCATTTGGGATGTCTGCCGCCGTAACCGCTGGTCCTTGGTTATTTGGGGCAGTTTGGTTGAAATTGCGGTTATTATCGAACCGCCGCTGCTGCTGCTGAACTGGCTTGTGTTGCTGCTGTGATATTGTTGTTGACCGCCAGACGATGATGATGATGATGATTTGTTATTGCTGTTGCTGGGAGCATCCCACTTCCTTTTGTTGTCGGGCACGCTCACCACAGCGCCCCGTTTGGGTAACCGCCCTTGCTCTACCGCCTGATCAGTAAGTCTATGGGCATTTGGATGGCCTGCTGAATCGTAGTCGGGTTAGAAGCTGTTACCATACTTTGAATTTCAGGCACCAATCCTCGTATGTAGTGCTCGATCCTCTTATGTGTCTTATTAACCATTTCTGGACACAATGTAGCCAGCTCATGAGTACGGGTCGTATAAGCCTCAATTTCTGAACCCTTCATCTTAAGCTGCCAGAATTCCATCTCCAACTTTTGCACCTCGTTTCGAGGACAGTACTCCTCGATCATCATATCCTTGAACTCATTCCAGGGGAGTCCATTTGCCATCGCTTGTCCAAGCATCTGGACTTGCGCGTTCCACCAAGACAGGGCAGCACCCTCCAAAGTCCCGGTGGCATACTTTACTTGATCCGCCGGTGGACAGTTACATTTGGAGAAAACGGACTCAGTCTTCTCAAACCAGCGTACAAGCCCTACAACACCCTCTGTACCGCTGTAGGTGTGGTTTGCAGTCCATGAAGGACTTGTATGTACACACTGGTGGTCCTGTTTTACACAACACACATTAATCAAACATCCCCTACAGTTATAAAGGATATCAGATTTGTTTTTCTGTCATTGTTTACCTGCCGGTTGACCCACATGGGCAGCAGCCACTGCCGCCTGAACATGCTCTAATTAGAGCAGCCAATTCCGCAGGAGTCATGTTAATAGCACCACCAGCCTGTTCTCGGTGCCACGTCCACGTCCGCGTCCACGACCACGTCCACGTCCACGTCCACGAGCGTCCATTTTTTTTTCACTTTATATTCACAATACAATAATGAGTAACATCATACACATTTAACTCATTGAAGCGTAGTAAACAGTAAATGAAAGAATAACGTATCATCACAACCACAACATTCATAACAAAAATAATAACCAAAGTAAATAATTGCAATAAGTCACAATGTATTTAGCAATGTCAAATTGAAGTTTTGTCGTTCGTGTGGGGAAACAACCCTTCCCACATAGGTTTCAAAAAAAAGAAAACACTACGTAGTCTAAGTTATATAAAGAAGTCAATTGACAATGTCTGACCCGTCACTATCATCCTCCATCTCCTCCGGTTCCTCTTCCTCGGGTCCCTCCTCGGGATCATCCTCATCCTCAGAGTCTGCGGCAGGAGCAGGAGCTATAGCAATCTGGAGTGCTGCTAGTTGAGCTTCTAAGATGGCAATCCTATTATCGCTATGGCGTCCCGCTGTTCACGAGCAGTCACGCGTCCTTGGAGTGCCATAACACCATCTTGCATATGGTGACAACCGTTCAGAGTCTTCCCGTGTTCTTCCTTGAGTTCGTCCAATTGATGTCTCAGGTTGTACACCTCTTGCTGTAGTGTACAGACATCACCCGTGAGTCGTCTCACACGATGCTGTTCAGTATCCAGTGCAGCCATTAGTGCAGCAATCAATTGCTCGTTGGACTGCGCCGTTCGTGGGAAAGGCATGGGTTGATTGGCATTGTTCCTAGTCCTTGGCTTTAGGACAGGTACGCGTTCCCTAAACATGATGTGGTCAACAAACCTAGGATAAGAACGCCAGTCACGCGGAGGTCACGCTTCATCAACGCGAATGGTTGATCCCAGTCAATCTCCTCTCGGGGATAAGCCAGTCTGGGCCAATCGAATCCACCATCAGGTACAGGTGCGGGAGGTGGGGATTCAGATCGGTGTAGGTGGTGATTCGGTCGTTTACCGAGCTCTTGAAGACGATGCCATGCTGCAGATAATGGGATGTGTATGCCAATGAGTGTACAGTCTGATGGAACAAGAAACAGGTAACTAACTAACTGTGCGGTTATAGTCTAGTGTGTATGCAACCTAGTTCCCTATAACCAATGGCTCTGATACCAATCTGTCACACCCTCAAAATCCACTTGCGGAGTTTTACCGCGAGGCGTGTGAACAAACCAGGATCACAGTCAATAGTTACTCAGAACGACTCTAAATGCCATAATTAAACAAATCAATCAAAATACCAACGTTAAAAATGCGGAAGCGTTTTTGAAACAACCCAAGTCAATAAAGTATAACTTATGGCAAAACAAGTGCCAAACCAAGAAGTAAATTATAATTGTTAAATGTCACATTGTCTTGAAGCATAATGTCTTAAAATGAAGTGAACCGTGCAGTGCTCCTATGGCAAGCAAGTTAAGGACCTGAGAAAAGCATACTAAAATGTCAACACATAGGTTGGTGAGTTCAAGAGTTTGAGTTCAATAAACATGTAAACAGTTGCGATAAATATAAGCAGTGCATGGTAATAGATAGCTAGTCTATTATCAGTAAATATTAATACATAGTGATTTTGCAATTGAAGCTGACTGTGATAGTTGTTGCCTCCTGTCACGACTTACCATGTCGTGACAATGTTCCATAGGACAAATTGCACCCGGTTGACCTCGAGTCACACAGGTGGGGCTCGTCAGACCCAGTAGTACTACCCAAGTTTCCCCGCTATTAAATATTAACAATTCAAAAGTGTGAGGACTTTTCTCATGGTAAACAACACTATATTAACATTTTACACAACTTAAATAATGAAAGCGTTCGTATAAATACCAGTATGCTATCTCCCCCAAAAGAGATTAAGTAAAGAGTGGGGCATGAACTCACCTGATGTATGCAAGGTACTTAGGGTTTATTTTGAGAAACGAGAGGATAGCCAACCTTCACAGGTTACCTAGATCATGTGAGTACATAAGTACGTGTAAATAAAAGACATGTGAAACCCTAATCATACCAAAATCAAAGACTCAAGCTTCCAGACAAATAGACACGTTTGACCTAGTTGACCCGTTTGACCCGTTGGTGACATTATGGGTTATAATTCAAATAAAGCCAATGAGCACATACAACATACATGATTAACATTCAAATAGTATCATACATATGCTATATCAACCAGGTGTATCACTTAGACCATCATACAATCAAGTACTATACAAATCATGCGAATCTAGAACATTAACATAACCACTAGCTACAAAACAACTAACATGCCATACAAAGTTCAACCATTCATCACATGCCATGTGAAGCCACTCACGACTTCACATCCTAAACCCTGCCAATCCCACTAAGTAGGGGCCTCAGATCCGCACGCGTGTATAATGATCACAACCAAATTCTTTAAGCATATACATTGCATTTCCAACATCACAACAATCAATTACCAGACCCAAGCATGATGTCCTACTACTACACAACATCCAAACCATACATGATTACCAATTCCAATTATCACCCATGATTATCCAAACATGCCACACAACTAATTTAACACGTTCTATCACACTAGAATCCATCCTTGAACATATAGCAAGTTCCTATCATTCCAAACATGATCATAACATCATACTTCAATGTTTACACAATAAAGTTTCCCTTTGGGGAAGAATATCCCAAAATCTATCAAACATCCAAGCATACATGAATTCATCAATAATATACCAATTCAAGCTCATACTAACATCTAGACATGATCAACAACACTTAAACATCTCAATCTAACAATCTTCATAAACAAAAGTTTCTACTTTTGGCAAGCTATGATCAACATCATCAAATTAAAGATTTCTAGCATTCATAACATCAATCTAGCATCTAATTATCATCATGAACCATCCATAACATCAATCCATCACTAGATCACTACTACATGCAAAATAAAGTTACTATTCTTA
The DNA here is from genome assembly GCA_025506515.1 of Flaveria trinervia. NCBI lineage: Eukaryota > Viridiplantae > Streptophyta > Magnoliopsida > Asterales > Asteraceae > Flaveria > Flaveria trinervia. The sequence continues at coordinate 78,185,565 of CM046441.1, read as the reverse complement.
GTAACCTATGAACAATGCATCAAAATCCCAACTTTCTTGCATAATCAACGTATTCTAACATTCATACAACCCAATAATCATCAAGCATTCATCAAACAATCATCCATCATGCATAATCACAATAATCCCGAATTAGGGTTTGCTTCAAAACAATTTCATGATCAATCCACTAAAAACATAGAATTCTTGCATAATCGACGTTAACTAACATGTATACAATCTAACTAACATGTTAACATCATCAAACAACAACCAATTCGACCAACAAGGACTAATTTCGAATCTAGGGTTCGGCCTAATGAACCCTTCACAAAAACTCAAAAAACTAACCTTTAAACTTGTGTTAACTTGCAATTGATGATTCCCACGAGATGTATGCCTTGAAATCGATCCAAAATCGCAGGTATTATGTTGTTCTAGGCTGAATTCGAAGTGGGGAGATGGAGAAGAATGAAGTCGCGGCGGGCCGAAGGTTGCTTAGGGTTTGGAATTTTTGTTTTATTAATATTTAATTTACATATTTACCCTTTAAACCCTGTGTTTTGGTATTTTGTAAAAACTAAGCTTTAAACTCTTTGTAAAGTGTTTTTAACTTCATAATATAAAGATATAAACTTATAAAGTTCATTATATATCTTATCTTTATAAAAACACAAGGCATACGATAAATAAATAGACACGTTTCCGCGTTACGCGATAAATTCTTTAATTAACCGTTTATAAATGTGTAAACACATAAACATAACCCAATATTCACATAATCACTTAGATTCACAACAAATTAACATTATTCATTATTATTAGGTCACCAACGTTCAACGACAACTAGTGTGTGCTCACGACACGTGTATGCAAGACTTAACGGAACTAACGGAGCTTGGTAACGGAAATTTACCGGATGTCACAATGAGATTAGTAGAAATTAATTTACAATTAGATGATATCTATGCTGATTATCCAAACCATGCATATATGGGGTACCTTACTACACTTAAAAAAATTCACTTTTATTTTTCCTTTGTTTTTTGTTATTAGAATAGCACAATGCATTAATCCTGAAAAAAATATTTTTTTTTTATTTTTTTTTTGCTTTAGTTATTAGACAAATCCACTTACTTTTTAGTTTTATAAAATTATACAAAAAATAGTATAGTAAGAAACATGTATACTTAATCATAACTAATAAGTAAAGAGTAAACAAATATCTAATAAAATAGGACCTAATATGGAACATGGTTTAAAAATAAAATATGTGGAATTTAAAAGAGAAAATTCATAGGGTTGCAGTTCGGCTGACTATGTCATACAAAACCGGTTGTTGGCTAAGGAAGAAGACACAGGCATGGAATTAGAAATTATAGGCAGCGGAAATAAGGATGTTGAGGTGAATGTGTTTAGAGCCGTAAACGAACCAAACATTTAGCTCACAATTCACGAACCATTAGATAGGAAGTATGTTTACGTTTCATTTAATAAATGAACGAACATAAATAAGAAATTTTATACCTTTAGTTAAACGAGCGAATAGGTCATGTTTGTATATTTGTGTTCGCAAATGTTCGATAAAGTGTTCGTTTATATTAGCTTGTATCTGTTAATTCATTTATGTTTCTTCATGTTCATGCATTTAAATATATATATATTTTGTAACTTTTTGTTTTGGTTAATCTACCTAAAAATTATATATTTTATAGTTTTTAATTAACCTAACATTTTAATTGTTTATGTTAATCGACATTGATAATAGATGTTATATAGATAATGATTATCTAAAAACTGAACACCATCAGTTTTTGCATTAGATAGGTTAATATTTGTGGCTCAGATTGTAACCACCCCTGTCATGTACAACCATAATGCCTTCCTATAAATGTAAATCTTCAACAACTTGGTATTCAATAATACAAATGTCAATGAAGCATGACCATAATGGTTCTAACATGTGCAAGAGCCAATTGAAGAAAATCTTCTACTAATTTGCTTGAGCCGTTTAATAAGAAACAAACAGGGGCGTTTCTATAGTATAAACAACTAAAACAATCGTTACGTGTTGATTGTTAATAATGAAGACATGTTACGTGTTGACAGAAAATATGAAGACATGGTACGTGTTGACAGGAAATAATAAAGACATGCTACGTGTTGACAGGAAATAATAAAGACATGCTACGTGTTAACAAGAAATAATGAAGACATGCTATGTGTTGATCGGAAAAAAATGAAGACATGCTACGTGTTGACAAGAAATAATGAAGACATGCTACGTGTTGATAGGAAAAAATGAAGACATGCTACGTGTTGACAGAAAAAATAAAGACATGCTATGTGTTGACAGAAAAAATGTATTGATTATTATTATTATTTTAAATATATTAAAAAACTGTAACTTAGTAGTGGTAAATTTACATTTTTCAAACATTATTATTAAAAAGAAAAAATAAATAAATTACTGTTATAAACATCACAAACTTAAATATGAAATAAAAAGAAAACATCACAACTTAAGTTAGAAATAAAAAATTAATAAATTACAATGACAAGAACATGAAATAAAAAATATAAAAAGTATGTGGACGCGGTAAACTACGTCAGAAATAAACCTTATCAGCCATGAAACGCCTATATAACTTACAGGTCTCTTTAAAATTGTCATCACAATTTATCAGTTTTCCTGTAACTAAATGTTCCATCAACATACAACCGTAAACTCCTTCATTACCCCTTAAGGCTTGGGGAGATGTAACATAATCTTCATTTACTTTAATCTCAAATGGTTTTTCTCGTTGACCAGTTTTTTTAAGAAACGAAGATTTACTAATAAAATGCTAAAATACACAGAAACTTTCATTAACGCCGGATGAATCAGTCGACCAAATTTATCATCACCTATTTCTTCACCACAAAAAAACTCTAATTTTATGGTACTCAAATTGACACGAACAAGCACCTATTCTTCACTCTGAATACAAAAAGAAAAGTATACATAGTCTATATCTAAAAAAGATGGGTATGGGTTAAACTTTCCATCAGCAAATGAAATAACATGCTTGCTACACGAATTAGTTAAGAAGTCAAAAAACTATGAAGGTAGTATGGTCCAACGCATATTTGACATTTCATCTTTGTATAGCTCTCTCTGTCTCCAATTCATCATTCTTAAAACCCAACCTTCAACATGCTGAATAAAAATATATTTATTAATATATATACAAAAATATATTAAGAATATATAGAGAAATTTACCACTGCGCTGAAATAACCGTTACATCTGTAACCTAATAAAACACCCCAAAAGTTTTTATTAAGTTTTATAGGCGTTAAAAATATAGCGGAGTAACAAAAAGGGGCATCCCCATTATTATAAAATTCCATGACATCTTTTGACCATTTTTCAGATTCATCATCTGGAATGACCCATCTACGTACAGTAGGTTGATTGGTTTGTACACCGGGGTTCTGAACATCCGAAGTAGAAGATTTAGATTGATTCTTTGGATGTCTTCATTTACTCATTATTCAAGTTGACGATTTAGGAGCGGGTAGAGAAGAATATTGATGATGTTCATCTATAGATATATGAAATAAGAAATGAATATAAGTTTGATGGTGAATGAGGTGTAAATGAAGTATCTATTTATACTTGAAGACATATAAATAAAATGTTTATTAAATTATTAAAATATAATAAAATCGTTTTTTTAAAATATTATATTTTTTTGTGTATGTCCCAGAAACAGGAGACAATATGATCTAAATCAAAAAAATAATTATGTGTGTTATTTAATATAATAATAAAAATTATTTCATAAGAATATAAACACGGTAATACCTTCTTAATCCTAAAACCAGTAGAAAAAGAATATCCAAACATTTGAGGGGAAGAATTTACAAATTGACTGGTATTAAACTAAAACACAAAAAATTATATAAGTTACGTTTAATTATCAAAAAAATTATACAAATTTACGGGTATACTTACCTCTTCCAAATTTTTTTCAAAAGCTTGCTTCGAAGTATGCATTCTTGGATTGTCTTTTTTAAAATAATTATCCTTAAAAAACACTTAATCAACACATTTTATTTTAGATATGAAAGGTAATAATAATTGATATGGATAATAATTACAAGTAATCGGTGAACAATCTCCTCAATGCTTTTCGGGTCACAACAATGACTATTATTCTGATTTTGGGGCTGCTTCGAAAAATTATTTTGATTTTTAAAACGATCATCAACGTGTGTCATGTTATTTCCATTAGGGTAAGAATGTTCAAATATTATTTCTTCCTGTTCGGATGGAATTTTATCCTAATATAGACAGTTTATTCTGTATGATTGAAGTGATTGATCAAACGTTGTTGAAACAATATTTGATGGTAGATAATGACCCTGAAATTTTATAAAAAAACATTATTAACATAATTAAATAATGTTACTGTGATTTATTAAAACAATATCGTACATCATTTGAGTTGTTTAATATAGATAACGCTTGTTCCCATGATATTAAACTCATACGAGGCCAATCAATGGCCCTTGGCATGTACCCACGTCGTTTCCCATAATTATTCATTATCAGAAACACTTCATAAATCCCAATCTATAACAAATAAAATATTTTAATCTAATATATAATAAAAAAATAATCAATATAATTACAATTATCAAATTTAAAATTTACCTTAAATGCCCAAACAAATCCTTTTATACTGTATCTTAGCTTTTTCTTTCGTTTTTATAAATAACATTATAAATATGAGGGTAAGTATAATTCCAGAGATATATACCCCACTGAAATTCATTCCATGCCCCTAAATCATTAATTAGATCTAAAAGTTTATTGTTCAAAATTTTTTTTCCTTCTAATCCCATAAAACCTTGTTGAACAAATAATAATAAACAAAATTTTATAACACTTACATCATCTAACATGTGTAATCTGTTTTCAAAAACTTCCCTTAAATCATCTAGCGTAGGTTTTTATATTCCATTTTGGTGAAAAACAGTATAGACAAAACTTGTTGTGTTTGAAAGAATTTGACGCGTCATACCAAATTTAAACCCGGTAATGATACAAAATTCTTTACGACTAAATTGGAGATTTTGTCCATTAATTGAAATTTTAATACCATTCTCCGGATTTTCGATAGGAACTTACGTTTGTAATATTAAATGAATAAGTGATGCATCATTATTAATACTTTTACATAATAACCAATTTGCAAAACATGTGCTATTAAATATAAGAAGTTGATCAGGATTGTTTTTTAGTTTATTATAAATTTGTTATGCAACTTTAACATTACATCTAATAGTATTATTGTTAGATGTATAAAAACCCTGCATAAAAATAATAAACCTATGTTAAACGTAATTATACATTCACATAATAACAAATTTGCATAACAGTAGAAGTAGAAATTAAAAAAAAACCTAACCTCATGCTCCATTACAACGATTTATAAACTTAGAAAATTATTTATAAAAATGTAAACCTTTAGAAAAAACAGCCTTTTTATGTGTAAACCGAACCCACATGGTCCCCCACAATATCCGACCCAACCATTTAAATAGCCCTCGCCTAGATTTTCGTGTCCCTCGCCATAGGTCACATCCCTCGCCCTCGGTCAAATCCCTCGCCCCAAATACAAAAATTCCTTGTTGACTTCTTGTTTGACTCGGGCGAGGGTGTTGTCAAATCCCTCGCCTAGATTTGTGTTCCCTCGCCCGCATCCCTCACCTAGGGGGTGATCCCTCGCCTGAAAATTGTGGCTCTCACCTCGGTGTGCGAGATCGAGGTCAAATCCCTCGCCTTGTTTGTTGTGCCTTCGTTGACTCGGCAAGGGGTTGGTCAAATCCCTCGCCTAAGGAGCGTACCCCTCCCTGACCTATATTTTTACCAATTTTCCACGTGGGCGAGATAGTTACACGTGTGTGAGGAGAGTGAGATCTGACGTGGGCAAGGTATTATGACTTTTCCTCGCCCGTGGCGAGGGGTCAAAGTCAACTGTTAATTTTCGTAATTTTTTTGGTCAATGGTTATTTGAGTAAATTATATTGGTCAATTGCTTAGTTTCTTAATTTTCTTTTTATATTTTACACTTCTATGCAAAATAAGTAACTTTTATATTTCACACTTATGCACAAAATAAGTAATTTTTCATTTAACTCTCCTCTAAAAAATAAGTAACATTTACATTTCACACTACTATAAAAAATAAGTAACTTTTACATTTCACACTTCTGTCTAAAATACGTAATCATTAAAGGATAAATGAGTGCAAAATGAATGGATTGTTCTTTATAATATTGTGTGTGAAAATGGCTGTCAAAGATATTATTTCAAATCTAATCCATTTTTTAATATAATTGGTTTATGTTTTGTGCAACAGTTTGGGCAACTCTTGACTTGTTTCACTCATTCGATTTGTTGACCCGTTATTTAAGCAAAGAAGCGCTTATGGTTATGGATTCGAGCATATAAGAGTCTTTCAACTTTCCAGTATTCTAAGGGCTTCCTTGTAATTCTATTGCTTCTTCTTACACCAGTTGTTCAAGAAGACCTAGCCCTTGCACATACAATAAATAAACACTTAACAATTCTAGAGAAAGATAGGGTTTAAGATCAATCTAACCAACCAACTTTCACCAATTTACGGATTAGATCTAAAAGTTTTTGCTTTGTTGATCTATGAAAAAGCCATATGCACTTTCACTAAAATTGTGTTTTAATAACTAAAATTGTGGATTAATTACTATACTATTGTTTGGGTGATCATTGCTGATTTAGTTACCAAACTTTAGGGTTGATTAAATTCTTGAGTCAACCTTCAAGGAGGTTACAAAGTGATAAATGCTCAAGTCCATGTAACTTAAATTCAGCTTTCACTACTTTTTTTTACGTTTAACCCTCTTAAAAGTCTTAAAGGCTGTTTGGCGGCCTCTTAATCAGTCTCTTAATGATTTAAATGTTTGAATGGTTCACACCATTTGTTTCATGAGTACATGTCCAAATGATTAAGACATTTATTTTTGAATAATTAAGCATTATACTGATGTTGAATGATCAAGAGGTTTAATGCTGAATGGTTAAGACATATTATCTGAATTGGTCAGACATTTGTTTTTGAATGGTTAACGATATACTAGCTCTTAATGATTCAAGTCTCTTAATGGTTCAACACTTAATGATTCAGACATTTTATTGGTTTAACACTTAATAATTCAAAAGTTGTCAAATAGATATTTAATAGAGTATTTTTAGTAGAGTATGTGTGATTTGATGGGATAACGTGAGTCAGGTTCTAATAGTCTAACACTCTAACCTCTAACACAACAAAATCCTCAAGCTCAAAGTATAAAATAAGTCTTTTAGTAATCGGTTTTAAGTTATGATAAAAGTCACAAAAACAACTTTTTAGAGACTCAAAATTAGTAAATAAAAAACAAAGTTCGAAAAAGTTATATATTTGTTATAGAAAATGAAAACAACTTTTAAGAACTCAATCAATCACAAAAAAAAATTTAGGGACCAAACCATATTTCTAGTGAAAGTATGTAGGTTTTTTTTGGCGGAGTAACTTTTTAACAGGTTAGCTTTTAAAGTTAATTATCTTATTCAAAGATAGATAAAATGGGTGTATTTTTTTTCCAAATAAACAACCTATAGTTTATATGCTTTATTCAAAAATCATTTCACTTTACCTATACATGAATAAAATAAATAAACTTCAGTAACTTGATGAATAAACTGATAAATTTAGTTGGTTAAATTCATAGAGATAACAATATTGAACCAACAACTTAATAAAGAACATACCTGCTAGACTATGGCGTTTCTTCTTTAACTTTACTTGCTCTTGTCTTCTTACAGTAATTGATTGACTTCTTCGGGTGTACATGCAATTTTCTTAAAAGTTAATATCTTAAAGCGTTAGGTTCCTAGGATAAAAAGGCTCTCGAACCATTTTCTCCCAACTTCTTGGAAATTTTAAAGTTTATTTTATATCATTAATTAACTGTTTCGTATACTTTACTAAGCAGGGTCGGTCCTGAAAATTCCCAAGAAACCTTGGCCCGGGGCGAGAACAAAAAATGAGCACCTATAATATAACGTATAAAAAAGTCTAAACTCGAATAACTTGTATATAAAAAATTTATAGTACAACGATAATTGTTATAATAATAAGCTAAACGAAAGTATTGTATCAAAATAATCTATTTTATTTACTTAAGCGAATTGGAAAGTTCAATTAGTAATTTTTAAAACAAAGTTCTCGATCAAGTTTTCATATTAAATTAAGTTTAGATTGGGCAAATGGTATTGGGCTAAACTATTCAAAATGCTAATGAGTTTTAAAATAAAGATTAATAGATTAAGATAATTAAAAGTTATTGAGTCTTTTTAATGGGTTTATTAATACTTTATACCTTTTAAGTAAAAAAATACATATATATATAACTTTTTAAAAATTCCGGCCCCTGAAGAGATCGGGTTTGATCGGTCGTCACCCCCCCCCCCCCTCCCTGGCCGGCCCAGTTGCTAAGTAGTTATCATCATTAAAGTCACGATATTTTAGACACATGCTATAGTTGTAAACCTCTTGTTGAAACGTTTGAAATGAGCATATTGTTGCAAATAGTTATTTTTTTAATATCATTAGTAATTTGTAGATGGAAACAGTTTAATTATATATTATATTGACTCCGGTGAGTGCAATATTTGCATATTTCCTAACCTTCTGATCAAGCTAGCTTTCAATCTTGGCCCAAATTGAGCAATTACACAATTCTCGGGGTGTGATTATCCTATAATGGCGTTTGATATTCTCCCAAAGAGGTCTTAAGTTCAGTTCTTACTAATTATAACTTCTTGATTGGTCATGCTTTTCAGTAAGTTATGATTTATAATTAATTAAGGTTGTTGATATTAAGAAAACATATAACATTAAAAAAACATAAACAACATATGTGAAAGTAAATTAGAACGTTAGCTAAAAACGTAATATTTAGAATCGTAGTTAGTGATGTTACACACCAAATTTAGGCAGGGTAATGTAGGTGTACAAAAGAAAAGAAAAAAAAATCTAGCTACACTAATACACTGTATATGAATAAAACAAAAGAAGGCTATCATGCAACCTTTAAAAAGATAGATATCTACAAAAAACTTGTAACAAAACTACTTTTATTTCCTAAAATTAACTAGAAAGTATACTTTTATATTAGATCAACTTAGGTTTAATCTAGCTTTGATTGTGTGTCTGTGTTTAGTTTATATTGTTCGTATATATAAATCAAATAACTTTGTTGATGAACATATAAACTAGAGATATTATTATATGTTGTCTTTCTGTGTAATATAGAAATATCACACTAATACTTATTCCATTTACGATCGTCAACTAAACATGAACGTGGAAGTTGATTATCATGCCACTTTATTCCTATAGTAGTTGGTTACTTATTATTTGGAGTAACTTGTGGTCAAGTAACATTTTTCCTTCTTCCCCTATGTTAAGTACATTAATGATCACAAGGATACTCCATAGTTTTTCAAATTATTAAATCTCAAAAGCATTACTCACCAGCTACTTCATTTTTCTTTAATTATCTATTGAGTCATATTTGCAGATTGATGATCGAATTGATGATTGGATTGATGAGGTTATTATCAATTAAGCGGGAGTAGTGTTTTTAAGATTATTTTGGATATGTTGCAATTTAGCTCCTTGAACTTCATTAAGTTACAATATAATACCTATACTTGTACCATTGAGTGAGATGTAAGCGAATAGAGTTATTTGAGTCCTGGCTTATTGAGATGAGTATTTCCGGACTCGATGACCGAACTATGACACCCTCACTTCAAAACATTGCACTATACAACTGACTCACAGTTTTAAACCAAGCCAAGATGTGGGTTCAAACTAATATATATGTCTTTCAAACCCCGAGTGTCAATCTTTGATTATCATACAAGTCTGATTAAGAGTATTCAAGGTACCTTAGAAAATAGGAAGCTAATTTTGGAAAGAGGAGAGTAGTATGAAAGCATTTTGAAATTGCATGGGTTTGTATAAACTTGTAGGGCTAAAATTAAACTATTCAAATAGTTGTTTCTTAACAATAGGCATAGGCATGGTTACAAGATAGTCAACTCAAGCTTCTCTTGCTTTTCTCTTGTTGAAGCTATCATAGTATGCCCCTTCACGCTTTCTACCACGCCCTAGGAAAAGATGTTCAAGGCGCGATGGAGGTGTCATATTAGATGGTGTGATATCCGTCACCACAAGGTCTGTCAATTAACGTGATTATCCGTTAATTTTTCCTTGATCGTTCATTCCTCATCTTTATTAACTCCTTGTGTGGATATCCTACGTGCTTTATTATCTTTGTGCTTGTGTTTCCTTCGTGAACGTGTGCTATGCTTAAAATTTTTTACAAATTTCATCGTTATTATCACCAAATATATCGTTTTTATATAATATTATTATCATTAATAAATCGTTTTTAAGTACAAATTATCATTTATTACACTCCCGTCATTAATATAACAAAAACTTTTAAAGTCGTTTTCAACCGAAACAAACTTTGGGAACTCGGGGGCTAAGTACAGAGACTAAAATTGACATTTTGCAAACTTGGGATGGGTATAAAACCGCCCCCATTCCCAGCCATTTTTCATTCTTCATCTTCTTCACTTCTTCTTCATTCTTCTTCTTCACCTTACATCTTCTTCTTTGCACTAAAACCGCCCCGTTTCGTCTCGTTTTCGTCGTCTAGACTTCATCTACAACCTAGTCTACTCCATCCTTGCAGGTAGACGACTTTGGTTGTCCCTTTCTTGCTCGTTTTACTACTTTCCATTTCCTAGGGTTTCGGGTGTTCAGGTCAACCTGAACACATGTGATTGCGTGGGTGCGTGTGATGTCTTTCTACGTGTGTTTCTTGTTTGTATGTGTTTGTAGTGTGTTTCTGGAAGTCCTTGTGGTGTAAAACTCGTGCACGGAGCAGCTGGAGGCTGCTCTGCATTTCAGCAGTCGCGAACCTGCAATTCAGGCGACTGGGTCTGTCATGCGACTGAGCCATGCGACTGGGTGAGTCGTGCGACTGAGTCAGGCGACTGTGTCATTCGGGCGACTGTGTCATTCGGGCGACTGAGTTATGCGACTGGAGATGTCATGCGACTGAGTCGTGCGATCGAATGAATGTGTGCGATTGAGTCAATGCGGATGAATGTTGTATGCGATTGAGTCAATGCGGATGAATGTTGTGTGCGATTGAGTCATGCGACCGAATGGATGTATGCGATTGTGCGTGCATCGCACGACTGAAGGCCAATCGTACGAATGAAGGTTCAGTCGTATGAATGAAGCTGATTCGTACGAATGAAGGTTGATTCGTGTGTATGGAGGTTAAGTCGTGCGATTGGGTGCTGTGTGGTATGACTGAAAGCCAGTCGTTCGAATGAAGGTTCAATCGTACGAATGAAGCTGATTCGAATGATTGAAGGTTGATTCGTACGAATGGAGTGTTGAGTCGAGCGTCTGTTCCTGTCATGTGATTGATGATGCTGAGTGTGTGAATTTCCTTCTTAAATGTCGTGTGATGATAAGGTAACATCAACACAAATGTCATTGCTTGACCACAAAGATTAAAGTCAACGCTATCAAGGCCACAAATACTATTCCAAATCAAAGCAACCTAACATTTTACAATTAACAACAACCGATTTGTGACTACTAATATTTAACAAATACTTCTCTTATAATAATGGATCTTTTACATGATATCACTGGCAATGGCAATGGTTTTTAGTACTTGGATCTACATAAGATCTAATACGTGTGTCTGCTTGTGTGTGTTACCCGCGACCGAACCGATACAACCCGAACTGATTGAACATTACTATTTGCTACATACATATCATTAATGCTCAACAATAACTGTCAATAGGTGTTTGACCGTTCTTTGCATACAACACTTGGGAAACTTTGATCATTCATACTTACCACTTAACAAGTGAGTTTCGTGGCCCCTTTTTATGCTTATACAGTTTTCAATCATTTACAAACTTAGGGGAAAAGTATGCTCACCCGTTTTCTATGCTGTACAACTTACATACAGCTTACATACTTGGAATCAACGTGCTACTGTTTTGTGAGTACTTATCTGATACATGCTTGAGTCTGTTGTGTGGTTCTTTCTTACAACCATTTAATTCCAGTGTGAAACCGACGGATAGGTATTGGTAGTACTACTGGGTTGACACCCCCACCCTCGTTTGTTGGTATACTAGTTAGTACCAACAGTCGCCAGGAACGAGCCTTGGGTGAATATATTCCGACAAGATTCTTTGTGTACGTCGTTAGTTTTGGTTGTAAAGCTCATGTCATGTGATTTTGCTTACTTATAACTGTATTCATGGTATTCCGCAACAACATTTATACAACATCATTACTTATTTACATTTAAACCTGCAAGCTCACCAACAATTTTGTTGACCATTTTGAGCATATCTTTTCAGGTGATCATGCTAACTGAAGATCTAGATGTGCTGCTTTAGTAGAGACCCTAAGATGTATTTTGAGACTAAACATTGTCTTATGGAAAACTTTGTTGTAGTTGCTTTAAACATCATACTTTTGTAACTTGTTCCCGGGTTGTGGGAATTGCATACAATGTTATCATCTTTGTTTATGTGAATCATGTATCATGTAATACTTATGGCTATGTTGTCGTGAATATTGACTAAACACGACACAAGTCCCCTTGTTGTCGGGTGTCGTCATGACACGCTTGTCATCATTTGTTATATTGCATCTCTATCGCTTACCATGTGTTATGATGATCCCGTCTCGTTACATCCCCGTGTTTCCGCTCTTAGCTGGGGTGTGACAGATGGTCACGCCTTATTACATTCATGGCTAGCCTAGAGACTCTGTCAGGTGGGCGACCGCACATGGGCCAAACTTTCGAGGCGTGTTTTATTAAGCATTAGATGTCGATTAACAAAATTTTATATATATATATATATATATATATAATATATATATATATATATATATATATATAGGAGAGGGATCAAATAAGAATTAGTTTTTTGTGAGAATTCTAGGAACCAATCTCAACCATTAGTTCTCAATGGCAAAATTGTAATTAACAAAAACATATTTAAAAAATTTATAAATCAAAAAATAACATAAAAATAAAAAAAATAAAAACACAAAAATGTTTTCCAACTTTCCCTCTTTCATAAAAAAATATTAAAAAATTTATAAAAAATATAAAAAATTCTCGTTTTTGTTTAACGAAATTCGTTTTACACATGTGTAATATCGGATTTACACATGTGTAAATCCAATACTACACATGTGTATAACTAGATTTACACATATTTAAACAACGGATGTACGATTTTTTTTAGAAAAGTATATTAATATGGTAGGCGTTGGAAAGATAAAAAAAATACTGAATTTTATGGTGAAATTTTTAAAAAAAAATGATGTCGTGAAAAAAAAATATGAACGTTTAAAAAAAAGGGGGGGAAATGGTATGTGATTTGCATATAATAAAAAATGATTGGTTGAGATTGGTTCCTAAAGTTCTCACAAAAAAATGTGGTTCTTATTAGACCCCTCCCCTATATATATATATATATATAATATATATATATATAGAGAGAGAGAGAGAGAGAGAGAGAAAGAGAGATGAGGGATCATAAAAAAACCATAAAGTTATATGAAAACTAAAAAACCAATAAAACTAGTCACATAACTTATAATTTTTTTATCACCATCCTTTATATATGTGTGTGGGTGTATATAAAAAACTAAAATGGTATGGATCAAATGAAAAATCGTAACATGGTTTTTCATACACGTCACATATTGGTTACGTATGTGTAATCGTTGTTCATTCAACATAGTGTTACATGTCACATCCCAACCTTGATGGCGAAAACATCGAGCTGTGAAGGTTAAGATTGTTCACAGCCACATAACGCTATATTAAAACCCAAATATGATAATCATAAGTTTCAAATGTAACACTACAAACATAAGTCTCAAATAAGAAATTAACAATACATAATAAGAAATAATCCATGACAATTCATTTATTTAACTAGGTCCATTCCTAGATGTGAATAAGTTTCAAAGATGGCAATCAAACTTGCGTGTTTCCTGAAACATGTTAAAAATAAAAGGTTAACATAATGTTGGTGAGATTTCCATAGTTTTCATACATAAATATATAAAAGATGTCAATTCAGGTTATAAGTTAGTGAGCAAAGTAACTAGTGATGTAAGACATATGCATAATCAAACCTTGACAATTTACAAGTTTCCACGTTTACAAGTTTATACGATTAGCTAAGTGTACTTGGATTAACCAAGCAGGCTTGTCAAGCCCATATATCTATGACGTCACCAGGCTAGCAATAGTTAATGAATGCACATATAATAGTCAATACCATGGTAATTACTAAGATCAACTCAACCACAACATACAAGTGAATTGCCAAGAGTTTACAATAATCAAACGAGTTTACAAATGCAATGATTATAAGGTAACATGTTTCACCCCAAAGTGTAAAATATGCAAAAAGAAGTATAGAAATACTCACATGGCAATTAAATATATAATTGATGAATAAATATGAAAATAATAGTCGATGTTCCAACGTAAACCTTCACAAGGTACCTAAATGTATACATATTTACAAGATTAAAGTTTAATTATAACAAGTTTAACGAATCAACGAGGTTTAGAGTTTTAAGTGGATTTTGAGCTTTGTCAAATAATTATATTTTAGCAAATGGAACCAGTTATGTTTCCTTGGGATCAATATATTTATATATTTTTTAAAAAAAACATAAAATAAGAACCACATTTATAGTAATTCGTAAAATTTATAAAGTTTAAATAAGTTTTATAAAATAAGTACGATTTGATCAATAAATTAAAGGTAATGTTCAAACTAGTATTTAAGATCTAATTTTTTTATAAAAAGAAGCTAACTATAACATTAACTTTAAAATACTAAACAAATAAATAAAAAAATACAAAGGTATTTTGTTTATATTACTTATTTATTTTATTATAATAATTATTATTATTTTTTATAAATAAATTACTGAATATAATTATATGATTTTAAAATAAACAAAGTTTTAGAAATTGATCTTTTATGATTTTTAGAAATTTTTAATAATAATTTTGGAGGCCAAAAAGGCCTAAAAAACAGGTGACGCTCCCGGGGTTCGAACCGAGGACCTCCCTTGTATGGGTCAAGTGTCTTTCCAGTGAACCAAAGGCTTCAGCCGCGTTTAAAGATGGTTTTTAAATTATAAAAACACTAATAAAATAAACCCCAAAAATCTCAAAAATCCTAGATTTATCATCGATTACATTGATGTCCATTCAATGTTGTTAACAAGAACGATCATGGGGCTTTTGATCCCCAACTAAAATCGAGTGTATAGCAAAGTTTAATTACCTGATTTGATGTAGAAAATGATAAGAACAAATGATGAGCAGGTCCCGACCAACGTAGCACTGGTTTGATGTTCAAACGACGATGATAATCAAATTAGTTGCATAGGTAGTTTCTAATGAACTCAAAGATAAAAGCCCTCTGTTTAATTTGATTTTTGAAGCACGGATGGTGGTGTTGGAACAGTTGCAAGTCACAATGAAGTTGCTAATCGAATGGCTTTGTTTGTGTGTTTTCAGGTGCAATTAGAAGTTGTGAAAGATTAGGATTAGTTAGATGATTGTGTAGGTTCATTTAGTTAGATTATAATTATGGTTTAAAGCTCGAACAACTATGTAGTTTAATGTGAATCGGTTATGTAATCGATTAGACTAGAAACGGATGTTTAAATGTGGTTAATTGATGCACACATATTCGAATCACATTCTAGAAAGGTTAGGGAGCGGTTTCAGATCAAGATTGTACGGTTTTCAGCGAGTTTAGGAGTCGCCGGAGCTCCCACCGGCGCTTAACTGAAATTGTGGGGAGAGAGAAAGAGAAATTTGGGTTTTAAAATGTTACACAAATGGTCCCTGCAGTTTGGTTCTTTATTATTTTATGCTTAAAACACTCTTTTAAGGTTTATAAATTGATAAAACTAACCCTTGTACTTATAACTTTTAAGTTTTAACCCTTTTTAAGTTTTATAATTTTTATAAATTGTTACTATTATTATTAACATTATTATTTTAAGTATTATTAATGTTATTATTATTAGTACATATTATTACTACTAATATTATTGTTATTATTATATTATAACTTACTATCTTTTCTTATAATGTTACTTTTAAAATTTTGATTATTAACCTTTATACATTAAAATCTCATAACAACCAATATATAAGCATAAGTCCCCCATGAGTTCCATGAAAGACAATAACAGTCCTTACAAGAATAAACTATGCTAACTTTTAGTTAAACAAAATTACATGATGTTTTACATATACGTAAGACTTTTCATTCTCATATTTATGTTCAATATATATGTAACAAATGATTAAATAACCTTTTAACAGTTAAAATAACATAGAATATATGCATTATGTTATTGGTTTCTATGGTTTTCACATAACTATTGGTTTTTCTTAAGATCCATCCCTGATATATATATATATATATATATATATTATATATATATATAATATATATATATATATATATATATATGTATATATGTATATATATATATATATGTATATATATATATATATATGTATATATATATATATGTATATTATATATATATGTATATATATATATATGTATATATATAATATATGTATATATATATATATATGTATATATATAGGGAAGGGTTCAAATGAGAACCACCTTCTTTGTGACACTCTAGGAACCATCTCAACCACTCATTTTTATCACATGCAAATCACATGTCATTTCCCCCTTTTTTTTATAAACGTTCGTAACTTTTTTTCACAACATCATTTTTTCAAAAAAAAAATTCACCATAAAATTCAGTATTTTTTTTATCTTTCCAACGCCTACCATATTGATATACTTTTCTAAAAAAATCGTACATCTGTTGTTTACATATGTGTAAATCTAGTTATACACATGTGTAGTACTGGATTTACACATATGTAAATCCGATATTACACATGTGTAAAACAAATTTCGTTAAAAAAACGGAATTTTTTTTTTATTTTTTATATTTTTTTATGAAAGAGAAAAAGTTGGGGAACATTTTCGTTTTTTTATTTTTTTATTTTTATGTTATTTTTTATTTATAAATTATTTAAATATATTTTTGTTAATTACAATTTTGTCATTAAAAACTAGTGGTTGAGATTGGTTCTTAGAGTTCTTATAAAAAAACTAGTTCTCATTTGATCTCTCCCCTATATATATATATATATATGTATATATATATAGTTATGTGAAAATAAAAGAAAACCAATGAAACCAATCATATAATTTATATATATATATATATATATATATATATATATATTATATATATATATATTATATATATATATATTATCACTGCCCTCTATATAGGTGCATGTTTATATATGCATACGAGTAGGGATCAGATGAAAATCGTAATATAATTTTATAAATATATCACCCAAAGATTACATATATGTAACAATTTTTCATTCGATATAGTAACAATTTTACACTCTTCATTCCCTCAACTTAAGATCCCTCAATTTTTAATTATATGTTTTATATGGACCTAACAATTAGTTAACATTTAAAAACCCAATAACATGTTTTAGAACATTCACAGTAGTTTGCTTATTTTTATTCATATAATTACACTAAAAATTACTAAATGTTTTCTCTTATTTTCAATTAAATAATATTTTTTTATACCCTTATCATTATTTTTTTCGCTCTCATTCACTTACAACCACTTTAAAAAATATTAAAAAAATTATAAGGATTGAACAGTGATTCTTTAAATATACCAATCCACAATAACATTTTATTTTCCTTCACTCACAATCACTCAAAACCATTCCATATAATACACCAAACACATTCACATACTTTTAAAAAATCTACTATGAGTGTTGTTAGAGGTACATGGTAAGCCAATTACTCAAATTAAATTTGAAGCATCAAAAACTAATTATTTTGGTTTTCACCCAAATATTTTAATCCAATCGATTATCAATTACACTAAATCACTTGCACCCCCATCGATTTTTTTGAACGATTTAACACATTTTCCTTTATATTTCTACTCTGCCATATACAGCAAGCTATTTGGCTGGCAATACATCAACTACAACATGCTGGAACAGGGAACACCCATGTCCCCTCATGTACATCTGGTGATACATTAATTCTATTCCACTTCCATTGATTTATTATATCTATGCATGTAAAAAGATATCTTACAATTATCTCATTAATGGTAACATAACACAATGTATAAACATAGTTTTTTAACCTCATCTACTCTACGACTAAATCCATTTAAACCGTCTATTAAATGACTTGAACTATCAACTTATAAGGAAAGAAACACTTATTACACATCTAGATACCGTCAAGCCAAATGTCCGCTGATATACATAAACATAATTGCTCTAGATGTTGTGGAATTAGATATATGGGTGGAGCTTGAATTAAGTTATGAGTTATAATTAGTACTCGTTTGTAAAGTTAGTTTGACTACACGCGTGTGTTATTTTTTACTTTTGGAGGCCATCCAAGATGTTTATATAAATATGAAAAAAAAAACTGTTGAGGGGGAGAGAGGCTGATTTTGAGTTTCATTAGATTCGAAAGATATTTTACGGTTTGGTGCGGATTTAAAAAGAAACTTAAATCCATTTAGTTTTATTATGCATGATATATGTCTTGCCCATGACATGACCAATATATAATAAATTCTAACATTTGAAACTGATTGCCTGTAAAATAAAACAAACTCATTATTAAAGAAATATATTTAATATTCACGAAAATAAATAAAAAAAATTTACCCCACTGAAAAACAAAAATAAGTTATAAAATTGTATGTTTTACATTGATCTTATAAGATCAGTTCTTTACTCTAGGTATGATACAACTTTACTTTGACATCTTAACAATTATAAAAATGATCGTTTTTGGCACATCAAATACATTATCTACTTATATGAGACTATTTTTCTCACGGTTTATTACCATTGTCACAACCCATGCGGTAAATTTACATAAAGATATTATGTTTTGTTATAAAATTTTGAGAATATTAAACGTTTTTAGAGTTTCTCGCGGTGCAACACCCGCGGGTCTATTACTAATTTCACTTATTAAGGAACATATATATTAATAATGTTTATAGTAATATTTTCAACGACATTTTGGTGGCAATATCAAGGCATTTAACATTGGATTTGATTGTGTATACAGAACAAAAGAACCCAGAATGTCGGAGGGACGGCCAATGCTGCGACAACCATGCCGGAACACCGGCAAGCACATAATAAATTGTTGTCTTTTATTCAGAAAATAAAATATATTGTTTTTTATTTATCAAATTTATTTATTTTTATTATATTACTATATCATACACCTGTCACCTGTGTTGTCACGGATCGATCCATGGTACTAAATAAAGAATAATTTAAATTGAGGACTTTTATTTGTATCAACGATGCTAATAACGACTTACCATCGTCATGATCGTAATCTAGTAATCCATCACACCGAGTATATAATCCGAGACCACCCTAAAGGGATAAAACTCAAATTCCAATTTCATATCAGTGCGTTTGGTTCGTGTAATTTGTTGGAATTAGAATTGGAATTCGAAGGAATTGTATTTGGAATTCAATATTTTTCAAAGGATTTAGAATTTACAGTAATTAGAATCTATAAAGGGAATTTAAATTTCAAATGTATTTCTAATGACAAAACACTTATAAAGGAATTGAAATTTATCACTCGTTGCAAACTGCCACGACCTCAATGACCACTGATCATCGCCACTACATATCACCGACCACCGTCGTTGTCACCGATGACAATCAACCGCGACCACCAACCATGCCTGCTGCCGAAAACCGACTACCGCCAATCGACCACCACCAACCGATAACGCCCGTCGTCGAGAAACAGTTCGACAACGACGGTCGGTGATTGTCGACGATTAGGGGTGGCGCTGCTTGGCGTCGAGGTTGTGCGGCGTCAATGGCGGTTAGTGGGCAGCGGCGATCGAGGGTGGCAGTCGGCTGTCGGGGGCGACAATGGTCGGGGGGGTTGTCGCGGTCGAGGTTGGTGGTGGTCGGCGACAGACAGCAGCGGTGACGGTCAGTGGTCGGGGGCGGCGACGAGTGGGGTCAGTGGGGGGCGAGGGCGTCGCTAGTCGGATGGTGGTGGGCGGGGTGATAGGCGGCGGTCGAGGGCGACGTTCAACGGTCGGGGGCACCGACGGTTGGGGTCAGTGGGGGGCGACGGTGGTCAGCGGTCGACGGTCAGTGGTCGGGGTCATCGGTAGTGTCGGTTGGCAGTGCGTGGGGTGGTAAGTGGCGGTTGGTGGTGGAGGCGAGAGTGTCTGAATTTGAAATCTTTCAATATTTAAAAGGATTTTGAAATCTTTCATTTAAAAGAATTTGAGAAAATTAATTCCAATTATTTCTCAACCAAATTTGATAAGAATGGTATTCAAATTTCAATTCCAAATTTGCAACAAATTTCTATTAACCAATCAGAATGACTAATAAAATTCAAATCTTCAATTCCATTGAATTTAATTGAATTCTTATATTTCAAACGCCTCCATAGTAGGTGAGAAAAAACTCTCTGCATCAATCCGAATCTTTTTTTTTCTTTTATCAGTGGTGAGACTTGAAATCAAAATCTCCTTCTATTTCAATAAAATTTTAGGATATATCACTTTAATCACTTTAGCTAATACTAATTATTATTATTTTTATTTCTTAACTACATTTCTAGTATAGCCCGTTTAAACTGATAAATTAATGTCCGCATTAAGTCTAATCTTAACAAATAAGAGGATTCAAAGTAGGTTTTTTATATTTATTCATATAATTATATTAAAAATCACTATATTTTCTTTCTTATTTTCAATTAAATAATACTTTTTATATCCTTATTATTATTTTTTTCTCTCTCTTCCACTCACAATCACTTTAAAAATATTAAAAAAGTTTATAAAGACTGAATAGGATTTTTCAAATATACCAATTCACAATAACATTTTTTTTTCTTCACTCACAACCACTGAAAACCATTTTATATAATATATCAAACACACTTATATACTTTTAAGGATTTTACTATGAATGTTCTAATATGTTTTTATTCTATTCAATGAATTTACCTTGAAGCGAAGCTAAATTTCATTACTATTATTAGGTAGAACTCTAATTTATAATTCTTTTTAGGACACCTAAAATTGGAGGGCCGGTAAAGCAATTATATATATTACTAATTACCTTTTTTGTACATCAAGATTGGTACCTTAGGCTTAATTTGTTGTAACCACTTTTGGAGTTTTTAATCTTATTTTTTTACTTTTAACCCTAATACTTTTTATATTTTTTATAATTTAACATCTATAAAATTTCACTTCTAAATTTATCCCATACTTTTAACAAGTTTTTCGTTTTACGTTTCGGTCTAAATTTAAGAGTTGACACACTGCAACGTGTGCATGTGATTTTTGGTTTACGGTTATTTCCCCCTTTTAACGGCTCGTTTTTCCTAAAAATAATAGAGACGCCCCTTCATTTTTTTATATGTCACGTTTTAAATACTTTATATCGAATGGTTCGCAGATTTTACACAACAAAGTGATCTTTATCGCTCAAATAACTAGTTATACATAACCATTGTCTAACTGATTTGTCAGCGCACATAACAAATACATGTTTGCCACATGCATGCTTTCTTTTCGTGTTTTATGGACTCTGCTACAACAGTTAACATGAAGATAAATAACAATCATACCTTGTCGTTGCAACCGTTGACATGTAAAGATCATGTATGTGATAGTGAATCCAGAAATATTTTTCATAGGGGTTTATTTTTATATGTTTTGATGTGTCTTAGTTTGATGTGCGGGTGAAATCACATCAATAATTACACGTTGTTACAATGGTATATAAAACTGATAAGTAACAATGAGTTTTCTTATGTAATAAAGATCATAATAAGGCAATTATGCGTTCAATAACGTACCATAGATTTATTTTTTCTAAACAAGTTTAATAATCTCATGGTTTAATGAGAAAAACTGTAATGTACATTACATAAAAATCTCATGGTTTAATAAACAAACTATAGGCTCGGGTTTACCGATTGGGTTTGAGTTTGTTTGTCATCCATATCTAACTTATCGGTTTTTTGGGTTTTTTAGACTCTAATGTTTCTTATTATTTTTTTAAGTTACTTTTAAAAGGTTGATGCAAGAGTTATTAGTACTCCTTTAAATTAATTAAATAGAAAGCACACGTTTTGGGGTTCATTTTGTCTGAAAAGGAACACAAACATGTCCACAAAGTGGTTTCTTGTTTCATCATTTTGTCAGGCTTCTATTTATGGCGGTGATTAATTGTATAGTCCTACCCTCTTTACAAGTTTAATCATACTAGACGGGTTTCGCGCAATACGATGAGATGATATTTTATATTTAACACGTACATTTAATATTTTATTATTGTTATAGTAATTTTATAAAAGGTTATTATGTTTTTTTCTAAGCTAAAATATAAAACACCTAATAATGAGTTCCGTATGACGACTTGTATATACGTATTAACTTATTGTATTTCACAAAATACAGATCGTTTTAGCAAAATGTTTACACCAAAATATTTAAAAATAAACACAAGTTAAGTTGTAGTCTCAAAACGTTGATTAAAAAATACAGCTGAAATATTAAAACATATTAAGTTTTTTTTGTTTATGAGTAGATAATATAAAATTTTATGCAACTGTTAGTAAGTGTAAGATTATTATGTAAATAATTATAAGGGTTAATATGTAAATTATATTGTAAATATTATTTTACCTTCAAAACTGATTGTATCTTATGCATTGAATATATTAAATATTTTTAGTTTTATGATATCTTAAAATACGCATCTCATATGCTTTATATATAGTATAAATAAATATTAAGTAATAAGATTTTGGAAAAGAAAACACGTGTTTTGCTCAACATATTGTATTTTTATAAGTATAAAATACACACATAATTTTATGGATATAAAATTGTTGAAATTATTTTATTATATATTATTTATAATATCTTATTTTTTAAAAATAATTATTAAGTATCACCTAATTCTACATTCTCAACATTTTTTTTCTTCTAAGTAACCATGTGTTACGCATAGTTGATACCAAAAACATATGAAAACTCTAGTCTAGTCATACACCCATTCATTGTTCCACCAGACAACACCCCTTTGGGTTTTATGAAGGGGTGCCGCTCACTTTTTACGACTAAATAAGCTTTATGGTTTTGTAGGCCAAGACAACGTGTTTTTTCATTTTGATATCTAGGATCGTGTCACGAACTATGGCCAGGTTTGAGGCATCGTACGACCAAGATTGTTGTGTTTCTTTGTTTTTGTGTTTTTTCCGGCTATTTTGGGTTTTTAAGTATGTGTGTTGTTGAGACATGAGTTTGCAATAAGATTTCTTGACACGTTTTAGTTTACGTTGGATTGATTGCCCTTACAACGTTTTTGATGTCGGCGTTTTAATATTTGGAATTGTGATAGAAATCCCAAGACATTGCGCGCAAGAAGGAAATCCTAGTCATGTGTATAAATGAATATTATTTCAAAAGAATAAAGTGATTCAGTCATATATATTGTAAAGTGATTAGATAATAAAAGTTTGTTTATTCAAAATAATAATAATAGTAATGAAAAGAAATTCTCCGACAAGAAAATAAGGAGACCAAATGACTCAAAAGCGTGGGCCCAACAAATCCCCACGATTTCATGGTGCACTCACAAGCAACATGCTGACCACTCATACAATCACACGTGTCACTCCACCATTGGTCTTATCATTTCCTTCAATCCTATATATATTCAACATCCCACTCATAAACAGCTTACAACAAACCAACGCGTTTTCATCATTCAAATTTGCATAATTTTCACATCTGTAAAGACAAATCGGAAGATCAGATATTCCAATCACCGGAGTATTGGCCGGATGTCAACCGGAACGTCGGAGTTATCGACTGCCGGAGGCGGTCTTTGTTTCGATGAAATGGAGCTCACATTAGGATTACCCGGGGGTTCGAGAGAGAGAAAGTTGGGAATGAAACGATCGTTTTCCGAGATGGTTGAGTTGAAACTCGGAAGCTCGGAGGATCGAGAATTTGATGGATCCTATTGTGAGATTGAATCGAGAAAAAATTCGTCAAAGTAAGTTAATCTATACATTTTTTTTCTAGACGTAGTGACATTTTCATAGTTTATACTTTCTCGGTGGAAAATAAACTTTTTAATTGATTTGTGGTTATCAGCTAATTCAATAGCGGATGTGTGGTATGTCGAGTGGTATTTTGAACATGATTTCTTAGCATAAGGAATTTATTTTTTATTGTCAGTAATCTGCTAGTTCGACTAGCGGATATGAAGGGATCGATTAGATAACTAACGGATATAGTACCCTTTCAATTTTTATTATTTTATTTTAATAATAAGTTTAATATATGATTTGATTTGTTTCTTATAACTTTAACATTTAACATTTTCAAAAATATCTAAATAAATCTTTTTGTTTAGTTTTCTTACGTTTTTTCGAAAATGCATTATTTTAAAGATTATGTTATACAAACATTCTTTTTTTTTTGTTATCTAGACATCGTATTGTATCTATCTCTTTTCATGTATTTATATGTATGTATAGAGAGAGATAAAGATGATGAAAATAAATAGAATGTACTTATAACGTACCCTTATTTTAATATAACATAACCCATTTTTTCATACAAACTCGGTTTTTAACAAAACTTATATGCAAATGTCACTACAAGAATCTTACCCTATCATGATTAGACCTATGACGACAATAAACGAGTTCATTTTTAATCTAGAAACCAACAACCTGATCCATTCACATCCGCTAGTTGAACTAGCATATCACGTACAACAATAAACGAATTCGTTTTCAATGTAGAAACCATCTTGAAAATACACCACCACTTAGAAAAAAAAGTTCATTAATCTCATTAATCTATCGATCATCTATAATTATTCGATCATAATTAAAATGAAATCAACATTATCAACATCTATATTTTGAACTAACTATATAACATTTCAGGGAGCAAGTGATCGGATGGCCACCGGTGCGATCTCACCGGAAGAACACGATGAACAGTAGCTGCAAGTATGTGAAGGTGGCGGTTGATGGAGCACCGTATCTCCGAAAAGTAGACCTAAAATCATGCACGAGTTATCAACAGCTTCTTCGTGTGTTCGATGACATGTTTTCCTGCTTTACAATCCGTAAGTATTTGCAAATTGATGATGAAATTGATTTTGATTTTGATATCGATATTTGGTTGTTGCAATTCCATATGTTGATGATTGATGTATGTGATTAATATTACAGACAATGTATTGGATGAGAAGAAGATGATAGATTGTGGAAATAGATCGGAGTATGTTCCTACATATGAAGATAAAGATGGTGATTGGATGTTGGTAGGGGATGTTCCATGGAAGTAAGTTCACATATACATATATATACATGTAACATATACTTACGTACTTACGTACTTACGTACTTACGTACATACGTACATACATACATACAGATACACATATATACACATAAATGCGTTATAGATTTTGATCAAGTAGAAAACGATGAAAACAACATCATCACTTATACGTAACACATATATGATTAATTGCAAGAGAGAAAGTGGAACAGTTGTGCGGTTACGTAACCACATTACATGTATTTATCAACATGTATTTATCAATGTGTATTTATCATAGTTCTCTGTTTAAAATTATTTTTGTATAAAATAATATTATATATACAAACACACACAAGATGACATCTTTTTATGTATCACTATACAATTTAACATACTATGTTGTATAATACAATCCAACAATACATGTGAGACATGAACTCATACGTACATTATGCACGCACACATATATACGCTTTTAGGTGTTTACGAGCATCTGAAGATGCTAACCATCTCAAGTTCGGTTTTTCAGGATGTTTGTGGAAGCTTGTAAGCGAATAAGATTAATGAAAAGCTCGGAGGCTATTACACAACTAGTTGTGTATAACACAAAATCATTACAAATGGAGTAATTTGATCTTACATGATCGATTGCTTCTTTCATTTTGCGATGCGCCTCCAAGAACATGGTGAATTGTTGAACCTTGAGTCGTTGAACGAGAAGAGATTGTTTCATTTACGTTGAAATAGACAGAAGTGTTACATTTTCTAGTGGAGATTGATTAGAGATACAATATAGGATTAGCATATACTTAAGCATGGTGTTTTTGTGTTGGATCCATGTAATACCTTTTTGTGGGAGATTTTTATGTACTTGAACTTGATATATAATCTAAGGAGAGATTATAGTTTGAAATGTTATTTTTTCTTAATTACAAATATTATTAAATACTTAATATTAATATTATTACTCTTTACAAAACACTTAATGTTATTATCAATTGGTATAAACTACTATCGTACGTGATTAAGCGATTGATGATAAGATATGAATAGATGTTGGATTTAATCAATGTAACTTGGAAAACATAAGGCTTATTACCGAATTTTAATCTTTGATTAAGGGTTTTAAAATGTTTGGATCTTCTGTGTCACTTTTCATTAATTTTGTACCGGCAATGTGTTATATTCTGAAACTATTGCTAGTGTGAGAGTTTTCTTATATTGGCTATATGTGCAACAAATGAAAGGTTTTTAGAATAATTGCGCTTTCTCAATTAACATCAAATACTAATTAACAGACAACACATAATTATACATATTTCATACATAATATTAATGTTAGGATTACATAAAATCATAATAGTCAAAATTTGAAATTACATAATCCTATTACATCATAAAGTTTTAACAGCTATATCTTCAGAGACGATGGAAGTGAGCATCCACCGACACACTGAAGTCATACAGGTTCACAGTTAGGTTCACACAAACTTTTCCTACAACTTCACCCCAGCCATTAAAAACATCAAAGGAAAACGTTAGGTTGTTAGTCATGATGAATTCCTGAAAAAGCATACCAAAAATAGTCAACACAAAGTTGGTGAGCTTCACAAGTTTATTAACAGATAATATTGATGCATTATATATACAACCAAATGGCATTACCAGAAATTCATAATGTCCATACCTTGTTCTGAATGCTGTTTTAGGTATATCTTCATCCTGTATTCTTAGCTGATGATATCCTGATCTCAAGTCTATTTTTGAAAAGTGACTCGATCCTTGTAGTTGATCAAATAGGTCGTCTATTCTAGGTAAAGGATACCTATTCTTTATAGTTACTTTATTGAGTTCCCTATAGTCTATGCACATTCTAAATGTTCCATCCTTTTTCTTGACAAATAAAACTGGTGCTCCCCAGGGTGACACACTAGGTCGTATAAATCCTTTATCCAAAAGTTCCTGAAGTTGGCTCATTAGTTCCTTCATTTCAGTAGGTGCTAAACGGTAGGGTGCCTTAGCAATAGGGGTTGTTCCTGGCATCAATTCAATTTTGAATTCCACTTGACGTGGGGGTGGTAATCCAGGTAATTCATCAGGGAATACATCTGAATATTCATTGACAACTGAAACGTCTTTCAGTTTTGCTTTGTCCATCTTAGTATCAACAATGTGAGTCAGATAAGCCAAACAGTTATTCCTTAGATATTTTTGTGCATTCTTGCAAGAAATTATCTTTATGGTACCTCTAGGTTTTTCACCATATATACACAGTATTCTATTCTCTTTAACCAAAAGAATTTTGATCATTTTCTTACCACATATTATTTCAGCTTGATTTTTACTTAACCACTCCATTCCTACAACAACGTCAAATCCTCCTAAATCAATAGGAATCAAATCTATGTTGAAATAGTTTCATCTAGATTCATTGTGTAATTAGGAATGATTTCATAGGCTTCGATTACCTTACCATTCGCTAATTCTATCATATTTTTTTATCTAACTTTTCTGTGGTCAAGTTAAGTAGTTGCCTAAATGTATTTGAAACAAAACTACGGGTTGCTCCAGTATCAAATAACACAGTAGCATACTGATCGTTTACAGGGAACGTACCCGTGACAACTTCTGGTTCATGTTGCGCTTCTTCTGCCTACATTATGAACGCTCTTCCCCGAGGGTTGTTCTGATTAACCGGTGCTTTTCCTTTCAGCTGTGGACATTCGTTTCGGCGATGATTTTCATTCCCACATTGATAGCAGACTGGTTTTGGATTTGCAGGGTTTTTGCAGTCTCGGGATGTATGCCGCTTTTTCTTGCAGTTGTAACAGATTACCATCGCACAATTGCCTTGATGGTATCTTTGGCAAGTGCTGCACCATGGCTGGTTTTTTGTCTGAGGTTTCTTTTCCCGTGTCATTCCTAGGTAGTTCCGAGGGGGTTGTCTAACTATTCGTTTCTGAGGGGTTCCCCTAAATCTTTCCCCTGTGTTATCATTATTCCACTTTCTCTTTTCTCCGGATCTGGGGTTACTTAATGATCCATTTCTTATCATCTCATCTGTCAAACTTCCTGATAAACTTACAGTATCTTGAAAAGTCTTGGGCCTAGCTGATTTTACTAATCCCCTTATTTGTGGCACTAGTCCCCAAATATATCTTCCTATTCTTTTTGATTCTGGGGTTACTAGGTGTGGCACTAACCTCGAGAGTTCATTATACCTGTCGGTATATTCCCGATATGCTGCTCCTTTCATTTCTAAAGCTAGAAACTCAGTTTCTAACTTTTCTATTTCATTATAAGGGCAGTATTTCTCTATAATCAAATTCCTGAATTCCTCCCAACTTAATTCATTCATAACGTGCCTACCTTTGATGGTCATTTCCATCTTCCACCAGGATTGTGCTTCCCCTTTTAATGAGTGTGAAGCAAATAAGGTTCTGTTGTTATTGGCACATTTGCTGATTTCCAGAGTTGACTCCATTTCATCTAACCAACTAAAGCCTGTACTGCTCCGCCTTTACCATCAAATTCTCGAGGTCTACAGGACATAAAAGCTTTGTGGGAACATCCTCTTCCTATTATAGCTTCCTCTTCTGGTTGTTCCCTCATGGTATCATCCATGGGTATCTCATTACCTGGTGTTGTTGTTCCGAGATTTAGGTTTTGTTGAAGCTGAGTTACTAGTGTTGGTATGGCAGCCTCTAATTGTTGTGCTACTATCCGCATGATCCTTTCATCTTCATTGGTGTTTGGGTTTACAGGGGTTTCTTCCCCAAGTCTGGTTCTAGGTCGTCCTACTCGCGTCGTTCTTCTTACGGGCTGGGTGTTCCTTCTTGGCGGCATGCTTTTCTATAGTTAATTATAGTAAATATTAAAAAGAATTTTAGATTCTTAACAATATTAACACATAAGCAAGTAATAGCTTAAACACAAAAGATATTTTTCATTTAAGTTCTTATTTAAAGATTTCACATTTAAAAGTTAGCTTCTAATTTCCCTGCACCCATTTCCATATCCTTGAGAAGATGTTTCCTTTGGGTGCTTTTAGTTCCTTAACATCTTTCTGAATATTCCTGATTTCTTGTTGAATTTTCTTGAGCTGTTTAAGGGTTGGTTGAGTGACTGTGTTTTGATCTTCATCCACCCTTTGTCTCTTAGCTTTACTTCCTTCGTTTCTGAGGGAGTTAGTTTCTTGTATCTCCTTGCCTTCGTATTGCTTGGTTTTAAGTTTGTTTCCGGGTCGTACCCTTTTCCTAGGAGTTTTAATGGTATATCCTCCTACCATTATAGGTGCACGACGGACATAAAATTTAGGTTCAGGATTACCTTCTTCTTTAGTTGGAAAAGTTTCTAGAATTTGCTGAGGTTTAGGTTCAGGCGTAAGTCCTTTGTGATCATTATAATCCGAGTATTCGGATGAGTCAGTCTCACAAAATTTGTTATTGGTACTCATGGCTGCAAAACAAATCCTTTCATGGTTTGAACCCAATAGTTAGTTACCTATTTCTATACATATTATAAATTCTCTGCATGGAACATGCTTTAATATACATGGAATCATAACACGCAAAATCATATAAACACATATTTATACAGATATGAGCTTATGGTTATAGTCTAGGTATTTTATGGTACCTAATTCTCCATTATATCTGATAGAGACAGTAGATTCATATCAAGATTTTGGCAAACCCTACAAAAAGCTCTAGGAACCCAAATAAATCTTAGCACGGCCTTCCACCCACAAACGGATGGACAGAGTGAAAGGACAATACAAACACTAGAAGATATGTTACGTGCTTGTGCATTAGACTTTGGTGGCAGCTGGGATATACATCTACCTTTGATAGAATTTTCTTATAATAATAGCTATCATTCCAGCATTAAAACAGCCCCGTTTGAAGCCTTGTATGGAAGAAAATGCAGATCGCCCTTATGTTGGAATGAAGTAGGAGATAGGCAACTTATAGGTCCTGATTTAATTCAAGAAATATCCGACAAGATCAAAGAAATCAAGACTAGATTAAAGACAGCACGAGATCGACAGAAAAGCTATGCTGATAAAAGAAGAAGGCCATTAGAATTTCAAATTGGAGATAAGGTTATCTAAGAATATCACCCACCAAAGGAATCTTTCGATTTGAAAAGAGAAATAAGTTGAACCCAAGATATGTTGGACCATTTGAAATTATTGACAAAGTTGGTCCTGTTGCATATAAGCTAGATTTACCCGAAGAATTAAGTAAAATACACAACACGTTCCATGTGTCCAATCTGAAGAAATGTTTAACAGATGAAACATTAAAAGTTCCAGTTCAAAAAATAAAGATAGACAAGAAGCTTCATTTTACAGAGGAACCAATAGCTATATTAGACAAAAAAGTTAAAAAGCTAAGAAGAAGCAAAATTCCATAGTAAAAGTTAAGTGGAACGCTAAGAGAGGACCCGAGTATACATGGGAAAGAGAAGATGAAATCAGAAAAAGATACCCCCATCTATTTTAAGGCAATGGTCAGATAAGTTCATTACTATTCAAATAAATTTCGGGACGAAATTATTTTTACGGGGGGAGAATGTGACAACCCTAGATTAAGAAATTTCATACACTAAAATATTTTGAGCCACACCTAGGTTAATATATATATTTTTATATATACATGAATGTATGCATGCTTTCATTTTGTTTACATAAGTATATTATTCGCTTATATTTATACATGTATATGTATGCATGGTTGCATGCATGTATAATTTACGTGTGCATGTATTCAAAAGCATAATTCTTTGATATAAAACCATATATGATCAAGATACATCAACCAAACAACATCAAACAAACCAAAACACAACCCAACCAAACATCCTAAACATAAGTTAACATCAAGAGAAACTTGACTTCAAACTAAACCTAAACAATCTTCCACACTTAACCCTAAACCAAAGTATTATCTAAGACTAAGAACCGGTTCATTAAGCACCCGATTAGTGAACTAAAACATGCAATCATGACTTGATGAGTCATGAACCCTATTGAGATGCCACCTTGCACATCTACCTTCTTCCTTGCATTGCACCTCCTCGGCTCTTCTAGACACACCCACAAAAGCCGCCACCTAGCCATGACTAACCCAAGCTAGAATGAACATCTCATCACCTATGGCTAGGAGTAATCATGAAGGACTCCCCTATATATACACCATCGACCAAAGGCTTCCATATCCATCACCTTTTAAACAAACACAACCCATTCGGTCACACCTCAATCGCACACCACTACCATCATCTCCACTCCCGATCGCCATCACCTCCCGAACACCATACACCACCATCATCATTCCCACTCTCGGATAACACTATAATAACCATTTGATATCACCATTTTCTACCTAACTCTCGGTTACTAGGCAGCAACATTCAAGCATCCCGAAAGCACCATCTCTCGAAAGACTATCAAGAACACCAAAACCAAACAAGCTTAGACCATCCTCACCTTCTTATCATACTCTCCTTCTGTCAAAATCAAAGGTTCTAAACTCCTAAAACCCTACTTGAATAAGATTATGAAAACCAAACATGTGTTAAACAAACACATGTGATTAACCCTTTTGAATAAAACATTCAAGGTTCTTATAAAACACATACAAAATCAAACTTATATTTCAGAACAAAAAGAAATATTTTAAGAAACTGAAATAAGTAAAACAAAACTTAAAAATCAAGTTTTAGCAAGAAATTATCAACAAAAGGGTTAAAAACCTAGTTATAATTTGTTAAAAATCAGTTCTGCATATTAACGATTATGATTGTGGGAACAAACATTGAAAATATGTTAAGAATATTGGGAAATATAATTCTGTAAATTTTGGTGCTATTCTCATAAGTAAATTAATTTATATAAATTATTTAAGTATTTAAAAGGAAAACTTATATCGGAATAACCGACCCTAGTAAATGTATGGACAAATTATATATCGATCATTAAAAATTATGAATTTACTGGAAAAATCTCGTGACCTAACTCAAAGTATTATCTGAAATATGAATTTTTACATGTTCTGCAGTAGAAAAATCAAAATAAATACTTTAATAGCATAATAAAATCTGAGAAAATTATGAATAAATTGATAAGTCTAAAACTGCAGAATGTATAAATTTAATAATTTTTGGAGCTATATAGCTATTTCTATGAAGAATTGGGATTATTGTAAAAATTACAGAAACTAATCTGTTATGTGTTAGACTATGATAAACTTATAAGAAGTTCTAATTCCTATGATGAACCCTCTGTAAAATTTTAGACATTTATGGACTACAGAAACTATTTTTGGCAATTTATGATGAATTTATAACATTTATAGAAAATAATCTGTAAATTTCTTGGAAACAAGAAATTAATGTGATATTCCAGATTATTAAACCTATTCGTTATAAAATTTTCAAAATTTATTAAGGTACTGAAAATTTTGAAGAAAATAGTTATGTTTTCTAAACTATAAAATTCTTTTGTTTATAGGTTACCATTTGGAGTAAAGGTGAGTTTCATGGCCCATTTTGTTTTTATTAAATTTTGGGGAAAAAGCATACTAATTTATGAATTGATGCATTATTACTGAAATTTATGTTACAACCATTAGTTCGGATGTGGAACCGTTAGATAACATTGGTAGCGCTACTTAGGAGATATCTCCTGCATTAACAGAATGAGTGTTATAATGCTATGTTATTTGATTTATGAGAATATGATATGACAGATATGAATGATCTGATTGCTATGTAAGGTTTGGTTGTATATATAATGCATCAATATTATCTGTTTAATAAACTTGTGAAGCTCACCAACTTTGTGTTGACTATTTTGGTATGCTTTTTCAGGATTCATCATGACTAACAACCTAACGTTCTCCTTTGATGTTTTTAATGGTTGGGGTGAAGTTGTAGGAAAAGTTTGTGTGAACCTAACTGTGAACCTGTATGACTTCAGTGTGTCGGTGGATGCTCACTTCCATCGTCTCTGAAGATATAGCTGTTAAAACTTTATGATGTAATAGGATTATGTAATTTCAAATTTTGACTATTATGATTTTATGTAATCCTAACATTAATATTATGTTATGAAATATGTATAATTATGTGTTGTCTGTTAATTAGTATTTGACAATGAGTTCTGAACAATCAAGTCACTCCCTAAGTATTTCACGCTTCCGCCGGGATGTGACAGGTTGGTATCCGTTTAATAATCTGGAATATCACATTAATTTCTTGTTTCCAAGAAATTTACAGATTATTTTCTATTATTGTTATAAATTCATCATAATTTATTAAGGTACTGAAAATTTTGAAGAAAATAGTTATGTTTTCTAAACTATAAAATTCTTTTGTTTATAGGTTACCATTTGGAGTAAAGGTGAGTTTCATGGCCCATTTTGTTTTTATTAAATTTTGGGGAAAAGCATACTAATTTATGAATTGATGCATTATTACTGAAATTTATGTTACAACCATTAGTTCGGATGTGGAACCGTTAGATAACATTGGTAGCGCTACTTAGGAGATATCTCCTGCATTAACAGAATGAGTGTTATAATGATATGTTATCTGATTTATGAGAATATGATATGACAGATATGAATGATCTGATTGCTATGTAAGGTTTGGTTGTATATATAATGCATCAATATTTTCTGTTTAATAAACTTGTGAAGCTCACCAACTTTGTGTTGACTATTTTTGGTATGCTTTTTCAGGAATTCATCATGACTAACAACCTAACGTTCTCCTTTGATGTTTTTAATGGCTGGGGTGAAGTTGTAGGAAAAGTTTGTGTGAACCTAACTGTGAACTGTATGACTTCAGTGTGTCGGTGGATGCTCACTTCCATCGTCTCTGAAGATATAACTGTTAAAACTTTATGATGTAATAGGATTATGTAATTTCAAATTTTGACTATTATGATTTTATGTAATCCTAACATTAATATTATGTTATGAAATATGTATAATTATGTGTTGTCTGTTAATTAGTATTTGACAATGAGTTCTGAACAATCAAGTCACTCCCTAAGTATTTCACGCTTCCGCCGGGATGTGACAGGTTGGTATCAGGCTTTTGAAATGGTTTCTCCTATTTGATCCCTAACACTTGTATCAAAGCCAACTCGAAGCAGTGGCCTAGCTAGTGAAGCTAGCGTGGTCGATCAACCTGGTTGTATGTACAATGGTAGAGGGTTCATAAACGAAATAGGTTTTACCACTTAGGTGTTGTTTGTTTTTGTTGCAGCAAAATGTTTGCATTTTTCATACCACATCTGCAAACATCCGTAAGAAAATAGGTGGACCAAACCTCTGTGGTCTCCAACAAGAAGAGTGTTTGTTTTTAACGTCTGCAGACTGTTAAAATCAACTGGTGGTATACACCGGTGCTAGACGGTGGTGGTGATAGTATATGGTGGGTGGATGTGGACGGTGGAGGAGGCGAACGGTGGTGGCGGCGGGCGGTGGTGGCGGCGGGCGGTGGTGGCGGCGGACAGTGGTGGAGGAGGAAGGTGGATGTGGATGGTGGTGGTGGTGGACGGTGGTGGTGTTGGACGGTGGTGGTGGACATGGGTGGTGGTGGGTGTTGGTGTTTAATAATCTGTAGACTTAAGAAGACTATAGAAGTGGTTGTGTCAAGTGTGCATCATTCAGACCTCACGTAAACTTTTTTTAATGAAAAGTCTTCAAAAAAAATAAATATTCTGCAGACCTCAACGTCTACTTGTGGTTTACGTGGCGCAGACAAAAGAGGTTAGGAAGAGCTTTTCTGAAAAAACAAAGCTTTTTTGAAAAAAAAACAAACACCCCCTTATTTTACAATGACGACACTCTAGCTTATTCCTACCGTATATACGCAACACTATTTACATTCTAATAAAACTTTGCTGCGCTTTTATATGCGTACATATTTTTAACAACATTTACATACATGAATGAGGCATTTTTTCTCCAATTTATTTTACAAGTGAATTGATTTTAGAAAGTATTGTAACCCTAACATAAAATATACAATCTAACTCAACATGTATATTTGTCGATATGAACTTAACCAATACCTCCCCTTATTTATTTAAATTTTATATAAATTATACCAAGGTAACACATGACACAAGCAATTACATGTTAAGTTCATCAAATTTAGGTTATTAACTACTTTCAAAACTTAAGATCTGAACATACTAAAACACCAAGAAACACATAATCTATTGTATATACGGTGGCTTGTGGTTAAAATGTTATAAAACCAATGTCACCTCATCCTAAACGGCAATAGGTTAATTTCATCAAACGGTAATCAAGTCAAAGTTTTTAAACTAAAGGTAAAAAACAGTTCATTAGATATAAAAACCAGTTTAGTAAATAGCTTATTACATTTTGGTACCATTTACATATATACATGATTTTGGGATTTGGTAATTAATTTTGAAGTTACATATTATATATATCTCATTTAATAACGTCGGTGGCCAATGCAACTGATCATTACTTACAATTTCATTTACGTCAAATGGTTCAGGAATTATCGTTAAGTAAGGCTTTGGTCTACTAGTATGTGTTCCTCACTTTTCGTTGTGCAATCTAGGTTCGATTCTTACAATAAGAACTCTTTTTATTCACTTTTGTTGTCACCTCACACATTATCATGTGTCACTTTGCTATGGATGGTCTCTTTTCATGTGCATGTCTATGGGGCATTTCTATTTCATATTTAAAAAACAACTAATATTCAGCTCCCACGTTACGACGGATGCGTAAAACCATATCAAATATTATTGATAATCAAACCACCATTAGCGATCACTACTCCAGAAAATCTTGTATCAAAAAAGAACTGAACGGAAAGTAAATATAAAAACGTTAAACCACACACATGAAACACAAAACACTAAAATAATAACTAAACCGATATAGGTTCTGCACGTCACGACGGGTGGGTTAAAACGGAAAAAAAATAGGCTTAACATTTAACAACGTAGAAGCAGAAGCGCACTTAACATCAATGTAACACCGTCGCAAGGGACCACTAAAACCGGAAATTAGTTGAATGTAAGAGATTAAAAACTATTGGGGTTAAAAGTAAAAAGGATAAAAGAACAAATTAAGATAACCTTAATTCATAATGAAGTTGGAATTAGTAATATATATAATAAATCGGTTTATAACACAATTGTTTTTTCATCCCCTCCAAGTTTCACTATTTACACTTTCACCCTTTAATACTTTTTAAAAACTTTATAAAATGTCATTTTAACACGGTCAAGTCTCTGTAATTTTAGGTTCGCTCCTGTACGATTTTACTTTAAAATTAAATTTTTGTTCATATTTTTTGCGTACGTGTCAGTATAAATTCGAGTTCGTTTACGTTTGGACATATCGGAAACAACTCGGCCCAAAATATAGATGTTTATGTGCTTACTTTTATACATGTTTCAAGATAGCCTACCTGTCGTCATACATTTATGTTTTGATGTAAATTATATTCTAAAATGAGTTTGGTCATATAGAAACGTTCCGTATTTATTTTTATGTACGTTTTCTGAGTTGGTCTACGTTTCGACATAAGTTTTGTTTGGAAACGAGTCGGGTCAGATATAATACGTTTTTATTTACTCTACGTGTCGAAGTAAATATAGTTCTGAAAAGAGTGAGGACAACGGTAAGTCCATATTTTGACATAATTTTGGTTTCGATTCGGGTCAAATATATGTTAATTAAACGGTATAACTTTGAGGCTTATTGACGTAAAATTAATTCGAAAACGAGTTGGGTCGATTGTGGCCTACATTTCATCACACCGCGTACAATGCCACCACAACGCGCGGTGGGTGAAAAAACTAGTTTATACCAAAAAGTAATTTCTATACATTTACATTTGTTGGAGCGGTAAAACAACCAAGTCGATATCCAAACCAGAACTAAAACCTTTGGTGACATTTCTTCGCATGTGTTAACTTGTATCTTTATATGTTTTTAACGACAAATCTATTCCTGAATTATACCACTGTAAACTAAGCAATATCATGTTTGAACCCGATAAACTTAATTATTCTAAAGAGACTTACAACTCAAGTTGCAATTTCGTATGCTTTCAAGTGTTCGTATGTGTAGAAGAGTGTGTATAATGGATTGAGGTTATCTTGAAATGGTCTTTAAATAAATGTGTCACCACGATAAAATTGGCTAAAGAAAAAGTTTTTTTTTAAAAAAAGAAAGGAACAAAAGAAAAGAAAAATGAGTTTCTAAGTAATATAGTTCTCGGAATCCTAATTAACATATTAGTTATTTAACAATTAACACTTTAGTTTACGTATTCATAATCGTATTTGCAGCAATATAACACGTCAAAATGAATCAATCGCATTTTACTTAGTGTTTCTTCGACAAAAATGTTTAGATTAGTGTCTTTAAACTGTTTATTAGATTGTTATGACTAAAAGTCATAAGAATCTAATTATATAGACTCTAATAAAAATTTCTTGCTAGTAACACAATTATTTAAGAGTAAAGTTACTTATTTACCTTTATTAATCTTAGAGCATTCTTATATCATACAAGACATCTCTCATTTTCTTTTCATTTGAGTTGTTTTTATTGGTCGTTCTATTTATTAGTCCTTTGAATAGTTATAATTTTTTGTGTTATTGCTCTTGGATTA
Organism: Flaveria trinervia; assembly: GCA_025506515.1. Taxonomy (NCBI): domain Eukaryota; kingdom Viridiplantae; phylum Streptophyta; class Magnoliopsida; order Asterales; family Asteraceae; genus Flaveria; species Flaveria trinervia. The sequence goes on along the minus strand of CM046441.1, from coordinate 78,147,166 downwards.
AATAACATGTGTTCTTTGAATTGTTAAATATATTTTTAAATCTTATCCATTAAAGGTTTTATGAATCATTAAAAGATAACTTTTAATGATGCAAACACACTCTACATCTGACTTATTCAAATGTAACGTATTAACAGAATCATCAAGAGACTACCATACAATCCTTTTAGCATGAACCGAAACAAGTATGGTTGATGTGCAAATACCTTTTATTCACATAAAATATTAGTAAATAACCAATGCATCTAATATGATTACAAAAATTATATTATGACTAATAAAATGAATAAAACGAGAAATGTGGCCATATGCATTTAATTTTAACCCGTTTAACCTGACCAACCTATTTGAGGCGTCTCATTTTTGGCTTACCTTTTTTATATGAACCATTTAAGAGAAACATAACTTAAATCTACCCAATGGTCGAAATCACCACATTTGATCCTCACATATCATTCTACTTTGTATAGTGCTTAGGTATCATGAGGCGCCCAGGTTCTACACATTGACGTCATCAACACACAAACACAAAACACTATGTACATTATATATAGAGATGTTCAAATCAAAACTTGTTTTGAGTAGATAATGACAATAAACGCACAAACACTGTACATTACAATTTGCAAATGTGGCAGTTATGTAACAACATAATCATCCCGCTTACTCTCACCCACCATATCTGTCATGTTTTACATAGAAGTGTTTATGTTGTTTTCACAGTTATCTATTTAAATTTTAATATATCCGGTGTGTGTGTGTGTATATAAAATATATATATGAGTGTGTGTATGTATTAACATGCTCTTAGAAGAATTTTTCTTTGAGAAGTGTGATAAACATTCGGTGTCACAAAAAGAAAAGAATTTTTGGGCATGAATGGTATTACACATTCTAAACCGTAATAGCAATCATGTCTGTTGTTTTATGTGGCCAAGAATGATTTCTCATTCTTCTTTTTTATCTCAACTCTATACGTCTATTAGAGAGAGGAGAAGAAAGAGAGAGAGAGAGAGAGTTATTCTTATAGAGAGCAGTAAGCATATTTATATATATATATATAAACATATTATTCATTAACACTAGAACCATATTAAAAGAATGGAATAACTTTATAATTCATGTAGGGGTTTAAATATACAAAAAAAACTTAGGAAACCGAACAAATAAGTATGAAATAGTAGCAGTAGTTACCTGTATCTAGGTAGCAAGGATTGGGTTTCTTCCTTCATCAATTTCTACAATGAGGGTGCGTTTAGGATCTGATCCTTTTGGTCCTTCTGTGTAGAGTGTAGGGAGGTATGCATTGTATGCTGGTAAATATCTTGATACAAAATCCATCACCTACAACTCGGGTCATAAATTTTTTTTTTTAAAAATCATGTTAGTTCGTAACCACTAGAGGTGACAATTTCAATCCGTTTACTTAAACTCCTGAGGGAAGGACATTCTTGACCCAACACTTAATAAACTAGTTAGGCTTGGGGCTACACAGAATTCATTTCATTCATCGATATCTAAATAGATAACATACTTGACTTATTTATAGGTTTAAAAATAAATAAAACAAAAAACCACAAACACCACTGATCTTAACCTATGAATCATGACCCCCTGATTAATCCCACTAATAATTAACTATTGACTCGCTACGTACACTAACTAGACTATGGAGAACTACTGTGAACTGCATGAAGTAACTCGCATCACATGATTATGATTATGCCCATGTACCCTCACACATGAGTTGAGGGGACATGTACACATCATAAAAATAAGGTCCACACGGCTAGGTTGTTAAAAACTGGTTGGGTCCAGGACTTCAGGCTGACACTGCCTGCGTCAATGACCTTCCCAACCTGTTTACAACCCATTTAACCTGCCAACTTCTTTGACCCGTTTAGATAACCAGGTTAAACATGTCTCTGGGTTGGAGTTCATATTTCAACACATTTAAGTAATTGGTTTTTGATCATGTTGGGTTATATGAATCCGCTGACCCAAACCTAACAGATCAAACATGTGAAAAAAATGGCTTAAAAGGAAACTAGCCGAAAGTAGCCCCAAGTGTATATTTTATATTTTAATGTATAAAACCTTTTAAAGTTATTTTATTCCAGAAATTAGATTATTACTGAAATTTTACAATCATATTGCGCACACAGTATCTATAAATATAGCGAAAATTTGGAAAATTTGGAACAAAACCATTTTGGGTTAACTCTGCTCAACACGTTTTGACGTGTGACATAATTACTCTCTTTTCACTAGGAACCCTTTATGATCCATGGCCCAACTCCCCCAACCCGCCCATTTTGCCACCTCTAATTATCAAAATTGAAGCAAGATGAATATAATGATGCAGACCTCCTCATCAGTCATCCCTGTTTTCCTGCTTCTCTCATTTGAATCTCTGCCTGCAAGATTTTCCAGATAATATAACCTAAAGAAACAATAACATGGATGATGATGGTGATGATGACAGTGATGATGAAAAACCTGCAACCGCCAATCATAGACACAACTTGGGTCTTTAATTTTGATAATAATCCATGCTTTCACAAACTTGTCCCATGCATCATAATAAGCCTCTAAATTTTTGTTCACTATTTCTAGCTGCAGAAGAATTTCAGGTCATGTTAATTTTCGCAGGAAAAAAATGGATGTGTGATCTTAGTGGTCTAACCTGTGGGTCAATAGCTTTGACCACTTCAGCAGGAGCAGGCTTAAAACCAAGCATCCATCCCTCAAAAAGAACTACCTTTAATTATGAAGCAGAAGAAAAGGCTTATGAAAGTAATTAGAATAATATTCAACATAAACCCTTCTACAAATGTAAAAAAACACCCAAATTACCACCAATGAAGTTACTTACTGTTAGAGGTCCTTCAACTTCAGTCCATGTTGAGGGGTCAGCTCTATCACCTCTCCATTATAGGCAGACTGCATAAGGTGGAACAACAAATTTAGAGGTTGATAACTGGACGATTCGACCCTATTATTTCTGAACAGGTCAAAAAAGGCAAGACTAAAAAAATAGATATATAGAAACGGGTCAAAGTAATCCGCAGTCCCAAAGTGTATTTGGGGTGGCACTTTGTGATGGGTTTGGGTTTGTGAGTTGGTATCACCTTACCCAAACATGACCAGTTCGGTTAATTGTGTCAGAAAACTCAACCCTGGACACACACAACCCATGTAACCCATATCTAACCCACGTAACCCTACGGTAGTTAACAGGTTGGCGGGTTGAACTTGTATGTAATATATTCATTTTATTTAAATTTAAACGGGCTGATGGGTCAACCCACATCTACAAACCAAACATGAAATATTTATTGAATGGGTTGACGGGTCAAATATATAAACAATCCTAACCCGTTTAGACCCAACCCTTACATGTTTGTTTTGTGTAGCCACAGGAGTTGCCACCCCTATTTTCAATGCATATAGCCTCATTAAATCATTTTGTTAAAATCTTTTAATGAAATGATATCTTTTATAATGATATTTACAAACCAACGAATATTTTTTAATCGTTGTACAAAAATGTGTTTTGGTTAACCTATTATGTTACAAAATCACCCATTTTCCAGTTACCTCACCATCCTGATGTTGCCACCTCTATTTAAAAGCTTACTAGTTACTAGGAGAGACAGACAATGACACAAAGTAATCAAAAGATAAATATGTATGAAGCATACTTTATCATATCTGGGAAGCTTCATCTTCATTCCTGGACACCATTGTGCGGCACAATTTAGATCAAATTTTGTATTTCAGCAAAAGATAGGATATGAGTGTGGGTCAAAATGAGTGACAGTCAAACCTTCTTTAGTCAACTTCCCAAGAGCTGTTAGTGTTTCAACAGACAGAGAAAGATCATGGCTTCCAGCATTTCCACGGAACTGTGGGTAAATAAAAAGCCTCCTGTGAACTATTTACTTAAATAATGCCCTTAATCCTGTTGTTTTTTAATCTTTTGCTAAAAAGAAAAATCAAATCGAAGATTTACCTCTAAAAGAGCATTCCCATGATTGTTCTCTCTCAATTTAGCCTAAAATACAATTATAACTGCATTAGACATCAGGAAAAGAACCAAATATGACAAACTGTGTGGGAGCTAGGTAGGTAGAGGTGATAATTTCAATTTATTAACTCGTGAATGGTTTGATTTGCGTTATGTTTCATCTCAAACAGATTATATAAAAAAATGTAGCTACAAGGGAACAGGTCAAAATTCAAAAGGGTTGAAAGTAGCCCAAGGGCGACTTTTAATGCATACATTACTTCATGAAATATAGTTTTTGTGATCATAATTATGCATCAATTATTCTAAAAAAACTGAAAATGGAAAAAAGGTGTGTGCGGGTCAAACCAGACTGGTCCTGCCTGTTTGGATCTTCACTACCATTACCCAATCTGCCAATCTTGCCACCTCTAGAGCTAGGGAGGGGCTATCAAACAAAATTGCTCCCTTTGTTTTTATTAGTTATTAAAGGTGCTTAAGAATTGGTAACAAAATCACAGTTGAATAATTTTACCCCTGAAAAGAGAAGTGCAACCAATATGTAAACTTTTGCACTTCTTGAATATTACCTGATTAGCATGTGTTAATAGAAATCGTCTATGGATATAGTTGCAGACTTCCTGATACATAAAACATGGTAAAAGTTCTTACTTTTTTAAGACAGATATGAAATCATGACCATAAGCACGTTATTATTTGACAAAAATGTATTCTACACTCTACCTCCCTGAAGTGTGAAAAAGATAGTCTAGAGCAAACACTAGTGTAGTCTTCCCACAACCTTGTGGAGCGCTAAAGCCAATCTGCATAACAACAGAGGATGTCAACTAGCAACTTAAGGGGGCTGTTTGCATAGCATTTTAAAAGTGATTATTTAATATGTATCCAAACACCATCTCCTGCAGTCCATTCTGTCTGTCATACAGTTACTCGCAAAACACAATGGCAACCACCCCCTTATTTTGCATTAATAGAACATTTAAGCAGATATTTGAAGGACATGCAAGTTTGAGAAAACAGGAAACCACCATAAAAACAACCATATAACAAATTCTAACAAGGGATGGTGTGTGTGGAGGCCACTCAAGTATTCATTCTTTTTTTTCATCAAGGCCACCCATATCTTGAAACTTGTTTATAGGATTATACCAAATCTGGCTAAAGTGACAAAATCTTTAAATTTATGGGCATGTGTCATTTTACAATTTTATGGCAAGCTTTTTGCTGGAACAGTATAAACGAAACTAATTTAACACTTGGGTTGCATCTAATGTTTTTGTAATAGTGAGGGTGGCCCTAGTGAACACTATTAAATACTTGGGTGGCCATGTATTCTCTATCCCAAGAAGCAAGGATAGAGCAATAAGAAGGTTAGGAAAATACCACCAAAGGAGGAATGTCATCTCCATCTTTAAATGTAGACCTATGATCAGCTATTGTTTTTCACACCACAGGAAGACGGGGATATAATAGTGATAAATTCTAGCCTTTTGGGGTGTAGTCAGGTATAGCTCATTGAGCTTAAACAATTTACACACATGAACACCGCTTTCTAACCACTTATCTATAGACTCAGCTACTGTTTCTGGGGTGAACCAAGTTTGTCCATAAGGGGGCCTGCGCAAATAAATTCAAAAAGATCCTTCACAGAGGAAACTTCTGCAGGTGAAGACGGAAACACTGAATTTAATGGACCATGATTCCGTTGGTTGTTGTCTAGAATATTTATACAGGTTGAGTTGTCTTGCATCCATGAACATCCATGCCCTGCATCAATAATATTTTAATCATGACACACACATACATATATGTATATATATATAAAGAGGAGAGAGAGAGGGCGTGGAAGAAATGCCAATCAGCTCTAGAATAAGTGATGGTATGCTTTAATGTACCACTGGACATTGACTTGTAAAATAACTTAAATCTTAGGTTCCCAATGGGAAAACCACAAAACATAGAGAAAATTTTACACTTGTTTTCCTCTAAAAAGTCAGTCATTGTACAGTATCTAACCCTTTTTTAACTTCCTAAACATGTGTATCTCATTTGCATTATTCTTCATCATATTTTCACCTTTCCGGCTTTGATGCCACCCCTCTTTTTTACTTTGAAGGTCTCCTAAGAGGCTAAAATATACAAATGATAAATGTTCTTCCGGGAATAAATGACTGTCAATTACTTCTCATATTGCATATACAAGCAATACAAATGCACCAAAAACCTAGTTGTCTTAACTTCTTCGTCACATGTATTTCATTCCATCATCCTCCTACCATATTCAAGTAATTCAACTTTGTTACCACTGAAGTCTCTTACTTGGAATGTTTATTGTCTAATGAGATGTCGGAAGTACAAATATACTCTATAATGTCACTCATATTCTAAAATACAGTGGCAGGTCGAAGAGTCAATTGTCTCGGCGCGACATTTTGTTTCATTAATCACAAAAGGAAGTCAATATGTGAAGTAAAATTTCAGAACATGATGTGTTATCATGTAAACAGCAAGCGGTTACTTCTGTCTATATAAGGCCTAAGCATTGACTATTTGACTGCAACAGCTAAACTTTAGAACCTGGTAAAATACAATTTCCAAATTTTACTATAACTTCCCATTACATTTTTCTGGGAAAGAAAAACAGAGTCTCTTACCAAAAATTTCTTCAAACACAAATCAAAGCTCTTTGAGCTGCAGAAACTCATAAACTACTTCATATGTGGTAGTTAAATCCAGTAATGATGGCAAAGAGGCCAAACCAAACCACATTGTTCTCACATTGTAATCAAATCATTGATCACTACTCACGGATAATTCAACACAGAAGAAACAAGCACGCAAACTCATAAACCTAATTCACAATTTGAATAAGCACTGCATCATACAACAGATCTAAAACAAAAAAAATACCGTAATAACACAGTTGTAAATCGGCCTAGCATCTGATACTCACAAAACATCGTACAAGCAAACCAAATCGCTCAGTATACGAACTGCGAAGGTATAACGACGAAACGAGTCAACGAAGCGACCTAGAATCTAACACTAACAAACATTGCAAAACTAAACACAATTACTCACGTCTATGAAGAACTAACAACGAAACAAGTCAACGAGATACACAAATCAAACAGAAAACGAGCGTAATCTACAGAAAACCGCGACAAAATCAACCGTACCTGATTTGGATGAATGAGGAGGCAAATGAGAAGTGGCTCGATGTAATCTGAAGCTGCTGCAAGTGGTATTCGAGCATGGAAGAAGCTTGCAGGACACATGCGTATGCTGGTTGAGATTACGGTCATGTGCGGTGTGGAATGACGAAGTTGACGATGTGATCAAGGGTTTCGTTGGGCGGTGAAGAACATCGGTAACCACCTCCATGGATACAGGCAGTTTGGAGTTTGAAGTTATCTTTTTGGTGTTATCTCTTTGGATTTTCTGGGGTTTATAGACAACTGCCAACTGTCCACAAATTTATCGTTATATATGTTCCCTGCAATTTGCTCCTTAGGTCACACGGTTTGATGCCCTGGAGGGTTGGGAAAACCTCGCCCCAATAGAAATACTGAAATACCATCCGTGAACGTTACTGTAAATTCTAAAATCTGCTGGAAAGCAGTCGATTACCAGGGGTGTGCATTTCGTGGGTCGACCCGGTTAAGACCCACGAATCGACCTGTGTATGGGTTGATGGTTCCGGTCCATGGTTCGGTTTTTCTTTTTTTTTGTAAACGGTTACGGGTCGGTTTCTATCCAAGCCCATGGGTACGAGCTCGGTTTCGGTCCGGCTTGAACCGTATGTAAATGGTCCGGTTCTTTGTTTTTTATATAAAGCATTTATCGGTTTCGAATTAATGGCGGGTCTTTCTGGTTCAATTCGGTTTCGACCCGTTGCTCACCCCTAGAAATTACCGGGAACCACTAGGATCCTTTTGTTGTTGCGACCGTTGCCATACATGTAAATGGGTAAATAATATTTTTTATACCCTTTATCATTACTTTTTTTATTTCACTCACAACCATTTTAAAAAGTATTAAAAAAATTATAAGGATTGAATAGTGATTCTTCAAATACACCAATTTACAATAATATTCTTTCTCTTATTTACTCGTAACCACTCAAAACCATTTTATATAATATACCAAAAACACTCACATACTTTTAAATACTCCACTATGAATACCAATTGTGATAACACAACAAGAAATAGCAACTCCATCCAAACAAGTTTTGCATAATCTCTGTAATTTTTTATTCCATTAAGCAAAAGGCAACATCTTATCAAATGTTTTATAAGATAGTCAAGACAAGGTTCATTGAATATATAGTGGCCCAAAATACAAAGAAATTAATTGGGTTGACATTGATGTATAGAAGATTAGTCTTTTTCGTATGCATCCGAAATGTGGTCTATAAGTTGTGGTCCTGTATTTTATTTATTTATAGTAATACTGAACTTTAATAAAAATGTTAAATGCGAAAAAGGTCAATGTGCATCCTAAAATATGGCCTGTTAATAGTTGTATCCAACATTTTATTTATTCATAGTAATATTGGACTTTATTTTTTTTTAAAGCAGATATCAGAGCATGAAAGAATTTAATATTCACACAACTTAATATAAAATTATAATGAGTAATTATAATTGTTAACTTAAAATAATATAAATAAGATAGTATCTATATAGTAAATTAAATAATCTTATGTTATTAAAAATGTATAAACAATGTGAATTAAATAGTGCATTAATTAAAATAATTTTATTAAATAATTTTATTAGATATATATATATAGATATATATCTATATCTATATATATATATAGATATAGATTTGTTACTTATTTGCGTGATCCCACCGTAGAGAAGTATAATTTTGTAACTTAATGACAACCACTTTAACCTTGAGGTGACTAGGAAGTTCTAGCAGTGAGTCACCAACACAAGATATAGTTTTCTTCTTTGTGAAAATCTAAGCATAAAATCGTAAAAGTTTTATCACGATTTAACTAGAATATACAAAACCTTCACTAACTTTAATCAAATTATGAATATAAACTGGACTGCTTACATCAACACTACCATCTTAATGTACGTATGATAAGTAACCACGGGTCAACTCGGTTATTGTGGGGCAACCTTAGCTTGCTTCTCAGCCTTAATTTAATTAATATAATAAGTATGGAGATAGTGGGGTAGTTGTTAGGACCTTGTTTCATTATTCATTTATGTTTTGTGTTTAGAATAAGGAGTCGAATGTTTTTCAATTTTGTTCGGTGTGTATTGTGTATTTAAAGACTTGCCCTCTCGAATTTGACCTTTACGTTCAATTAAGCCAACTTTTGATATCATCGATTTTTAGTTCGCATCAACCTACCTGACATAGGTTTCGTCATAACCACTTTGTATTCCCATTAGGGTTCCATTGTGCTCAACCAATCGATGATAAAAAGTAAATAGATAAAGGAAAAGCAAGGATGAAACACAAAAACTTATTCCATCATGCTCAACCATAGATGAAATTGTCCGGTTAGGCATTCCCTTTGAAATTTGAGTTTCCACTTTCACGCTCTAGTCTCACAATATATCAACGCGATAGTGATCATAGAATTGTCAGGTGAGGCACAACCAACAAGGTTATCTTTGTCATCGTCACCATTTTGCCTAGATGATTGTGTCGGACTCGATCTTTTATGCACTTATCATGATGGATTGATTGACACCAAGAGATATTATATATGATATTAAAAATATATGCCGGTGGCTACAGTAACTATTTTTTTTTTTTTTTTTACTATTTTATATATAGTTGAGAGAGATGTTATCGTTTGCATCACTTGGTTTAGTGGTTTATGCTTTAATTTAATCGAGTGACCCGTGTTCTAATCTAGGGAACGATAGGGTTTTGCACTTAACTTTATTTGTTTGTTTCTTTATCTTTTCTAACTAAATTGTTAAATTACTCAAACACATTGATATGTAGCTTGTAACTATGTTCAAAACACAAGCAAGTAATTCCATATAAACTAGAATTAGATCATGTGCGATGCGTGGTGAACGACATTTGGTATCATCTTTCTCCAAATTGTCGGTTGAATGATGTTAGAGATTGGAGGGACGAAGAACGAATAAAGATGTTGAGTCGGTCAAATGAAGTTAGCCACAATTGATTACACTTGAATGGTTAGGTCATTTGGTGTTTACCGACAATGACAGAAGATGGGGAGTAAAATCAGAATATTGGACGAGAAAGATAATCACTGTGTTACAAAGGAACCCCGTGGCAACGCGCGGGATTTAAATTCTAGTAATATTATTAAAGATAAACAAGTTTGACGAACATAATCTCCAAGTGCGCAGATGTGTATGTACATGAAGAACCAAGACACAATCTCATATTCATGTTTCAATCCATAGTTACAAATGAAGTTTACATGGGTATTTATAGACAACTAGAGTGTTGGTTTAAAATTGATATTATCCTAAGTTAGTATTATTAGTAGTTTAGTCTATGTTTAGTATTAATGTGTATTATTATTCTATAATCTAAGTGTGAGCGGTTAAGATAGTTATACCACCGAACCGTTAACACACCCAGTAATTATAAATAGGGATGGAACCCTCCATTTATAATGATGATGATGTTTGTATGTAAAGCAGGATTCTGTAATTCCTCTCCATCATCCTTCAATTAATATTAGAGCGTTACGCTCTTGGGAAGAAGAAGATCGTGTGAAGAAATCACCCGCATCGTTTCATCTATGTTTTCAAGAAAATAAGATTTATCAAATTGCAGACATCGATCAACCTTGTGATCAATCTTAGAACCATCAAAGATCATTAAACAAAAACCAAGAAACTTTGAAATTTACCAATCGATTTAAAATCGAAATTGAAGCCAAAACTCGGTAGACTATTTCCAGTGGCGGAGCTTGAACACTCCCGTATGAGGGGGGAGGGACAGGGGTGCGAAATTAATTTTTTTACGAGGGCGAACTCGATATATATATATATATATATATATGTATATATATATGTATATGTACATATATGTATATATATATATATATATGTATATATATATGTACATATATATATATATATATGTATTATATATATATACATATATATATATATATATATATACATATATATATAAGGATTCAAATGTGAATCATTTTTTTATGAGAACTCTAGCAACCAATCTCAGCCACTCATTTTTTATCATATGCAAATCACATGCCATTTTTCCTTTTTTTTTAAAACGTTTATAGTTTTTTTTTCATGACATCATTTAAAAAATTTCACCATAAACTTCAGTATTTTTTTATCTTTCCAACGCCTACCATATTGATATACTTTTCTAAAAAAATCTTCAATCCATTATTTACATATGTGTAGATCTAGTTATAGACATGTGTAGTACTGGATTTACACATGTGCAAATCCGATATTACATGTGTGTAAAACGAATTTCGTTAAAAAAACAATAATTTTTTATTTTTTATAAAACAATTTTTATTTTTTTATGAAAGAGGGAAAGTAGGGAAACATTTTTGTGTTTTTACTTTTTTGTTATTTTTTGATTTATAATTTTTTACATATGTTTTTATTAATTACAATTTTATTATTGAGAACTAGTAGTTAAGATTGGTTTTTAGAGTTCTTACAAAAAAACTAGTTCTCATTTGATCTCTCCCCTATATATATATATATATATATATATATATATATATATATATATATATATATATATTATATATATATATTATATATGTATATATAATATATATATGTATATATAATATATATATGTATATATATGTATATATATATGTATGTATATATATGTGTATATATATATATATATATATATATATATATATGTGTGTGTGTGGTGTGTGTGTATATATATATGTATATATATATGTATATATATATATGTATATATATATGTATATATATATGTATATATATATGTATATATATGTATGTATATATACCTATATACATGTATATATATATATGTATATATACACACACACACACGCATATATATATATATATATATATATACACTAACGCACTAACATTTAACACTATCGAGACCGGACGACGGCTCCTTCCGCCCCTACTATCCTCCGCTAGTGCATGTTCCATTCGCAAACTTGCATCATATTTGAAATCAAGAAATTCACAACAAGAATCAACCATAGTCGGTTATATCCATTTGCAAGACTTTCGAAGAATTCAAGGACATCGTTGTGATCATGGATTATGCGAAATCATCAATACTGAGAATTTCCAATCGAAAGAAAGAAGACCAAAGGACAAGAAAGAAATTTTATTGTGGCAGAGAATCAAGAATCGAAAACGTAATCAAACTATTTTTCATTGATCAAAGATTGAATCAAGGGAGATTTAAAATCATTTCAAATTATATATGAAAGTTGGAATTTAAAAAAAAGCCAAAAAAGTTCCAAATTGAAGAAGACGCAGAGGGTGACAATTGCGCTGGTCAAAGGAAAAAAGTCAAAATCGAAAGTGAAATAGAAAGGTGAACCGTGAACGTATTTAGAAAAGTTTGAAAATGTTGTTTTTTAAAAAAAACAAAACACAAAACGACAAAAGTGTTGAATCTGTTTCCTTAAAATCACTTTTACTTTGGTTTGTTTTTTTGAAAAGAAAATAAAGTTTTACAAGTTTCTGATAAAAGTTATTTTTCAAAAGTTTATGAAACTAATTTAAAAATTATAAACACCGGATTCCAACTTAAGAAAGAAGCAAAATTCTTCACAAATTTATAATATACTAATTATTAAGTTTTTAGTGCATTAAAGTCGGTACCTTAATCTTAGTGGGTTGTGTTTACTTTTGGGTTTTTTTAATCTTTAATTTTTTTAGTTTTAACCTCTATACTTTTTTATTTTTTACAATTAACCCCTATAAATTTTCACTTTCCAATTTACCTTTATACTTTTCATATTTCTACAAGTTTTTCGTTTTACGTTTCGGCCTAAATTTACGACTTAACACACTGTAACGTGTGCGCGTGATTTTAGGTTTACGCTTAACTTTCCTTTTTAACGGTCTGTCACAGCGCGCGAGTACTAGATCAACATAGTAATTTGTTTTAATGTTTTACGTTTCACGTGTGTGGTTTAACGTTTTTAAGTCTACTTTTCCGTTCGGTTTATATTTTTCGTTTTTATTTCTTTTTACTATGAGTTTTTCGGATGTTATTGTTTGTTAACGGTAGTATCACATTTTTGCTACTTGACATAATTTTACGCCCCAACCGCAACGCGAGGGGCTTATTACTAGTTATCAATATTTAGCAAGTCAAAAGTGGATTTTATACGATTCCCAAGTCAAAATTTGAACCTGCGTAGTTCACATAGCAAGACACATGAACCGTTTTGGTTCACATAGCAAACTAAATTGATTCGCAAAGATTCAAATTGCAAGTAGCAAGATACTCCAAGTCCTTTTGTGGTTCGTTGAGAAAAGCAAGTAGCAAGTGACTTCGCAACTCGTTGAGTGTAGCAAATAACTCTGAACATTTGTTCGTTGAGTATAGCAAGTTAATGCATAAAAAAATGATTAGCAAGTGGGTCAAGAGCACATAAAACCTAATTAGCAAATAGGTGAGGAATACAAAGCCCCGATTAGCAAGTTGGTGGGAGGAAAGAAATTTTGGTTAACAAGTTGGCCAAAAGCAAGTTATAGCAAGTATCAAGAAAGTAAGACGATTTATTCTTGAATCAATTAGCAAGAAGCAAAGTTGAAACAAGCAAAGAAAAAACATAGCAAAACAAAAGCATGATATGAAAGAAAAGATCCAATAATATTAAGCAAGAAAACATGACAGAAAACTCAGCAAGTACATCGACATCAACACATGAACAAGGGAATATATCACTTCAATGTCCAAAGCTAACCGTGACAAACTACACTTCATGGACATTATTAATGGAAACAATCTTAAAGGCTTATGGTCTTTGGGAAACAATTGATGCAAAAGGAGATATAGATGAAAAGAAAATGCATACGACTAAAGCAATGATCTTTCAAACATTACCCGAAGATTTATTAATGCAAGTTGCACAATATGAAAGTGCAAAAGAAGTTTGGGAAGTAATTAAATTTCGTTACCTTGGCACCAATCTAGTTCAAAAGGCACGTCTACAAACTTTAAGGAGCGAGTTAGAAACATTAAAGATGAAAGATAATGAAACTGTAAGTAACTTTGCAAGCAAGTTAAACAGTATAAGAGCAAAATTCAAAAGTTTTGCCATTTCTCTTAAAGATAAGATAATAGTAAAAAAGTCACTCAACTTCGTTCCTAAAAGGTTTCTAACAATAGTAGCATCTATCGAGCAATACTCGAAAATAGACAAAATCTCATTTGAGGAAGTTGTAGGAAGGATAACAGAATTTGAGGAACGTCTCAAAAGTCATGACGAAGTAGAAGAAAATCATCAAAACAACTCCTAATGGCAAACTCAAGTAACCATTGAGAAAGTTAGCATCATGGTAAAGCACATGACAATCAAAATCAAGGAAAAGGATGAGCAAGAAGCTTTGAAAAAAGAGAAAGAAGACCCGAAAAAAGCAAGAGCCAAGGAAGCAAAGAAAGCAAAGACAAGAGTAAGTTTAGGTGTTATGATTGTGTAAGACTTGCACTTCGCAAACGAATGCACCAAATGAAAAGACAAGAAGAAAGAAAAGAATGAGCAAGAATTCATTCTTATTTATGAAGAAGAGATCCAATCCTACTATGAAGCATGAAAGGATAAATCAAAATAGGGGGATCTTGGTTTAATATTGATATTATCCCAAGTTAGCATTATTACTAGTTTAGCCTTTGTTTAGCATTAATATGTCTTATTATTGTATAACCTATGTGTTGACGGTTAAGATAGTTCTACCACCGAATCATTACCACACCCGCTAACTATAAATAGGGATAGAACCCTTATTTGTAATTAATGATGATGTTTGTATGTAAAGCAAGTTTTTGTAATTCATCTCCATCATCCTTCATAGAGTAACTACCTAACAGTGGTTTAATGGTAACTACCCTACCTAACATACCTTCCTAACGGTGTCAAGTGTGGTAGTGTAGAGCAGTGGCGCAGCATGACGAAAAGTTTAGGGGGGCGGGGGTGGAGGTCACAACCACGATACCATTTTTTGGTATCGCTACGTTTAAGGTTATATTTTCGAGTAATTGGGTTGACGATTCGGTTCGGGTAAGATCAAACATTAAAAACTATAAATATGTAATATATATTTTCATTCCAAGGACCAGTCTTACATATAATATTAAAATGATATTAAATAATAAAGCTAGAGAAAGATGAGTACCTTAAAGAAGAATTACAACTCAGCCCGACGACCTTTAAGATCTTTGAATTCATCTATTATGCATTCCGAATCAAAGTTTTCAGCTATTTCTTTTTCTATGTAAATCACCAAGCTATTCACGAGATACTCTTCTGACATTTTGTTACGAAGGCGATTCTTGATATTTTCATTGCTGAAAATCCCTTTCTGTTTGCGGTAGAAACCGGAAGTGTCAAGACTAGCCGAATCACTCTATCAACCAAATAATACGTCTCACGTTTCTTAGTTTCCACAAGAGTTTTGCATAGATCAGAAATAGTCGATACACCGTTTAACTTGATATTCTCTGTCTTGTCAACATTAAAAATCTCCAATTGATATCTTAACTGAATCCTCTCATGCTTTGTAAAATCTTCAAGATAATACTTTTCAATAAGAAGACAAATCTGCTCAACATCAATCTTTTTTGTTACTAAAGTTGAAGAAAGAGATAACAAATCCATTGCATGCTCATTGAATCTACTATTTAACTTGTGTAATTGTTTATCCAATGTGGATGTAAACAAATCTACTCGATAGTAATGTTCAAATGTAACATGAAGATCCTTTTTACGAGGCTGGTACCGAGTAGAAGTATATGGAGTGTTCATATCCGGCATTTCTATTTGATGTTTTTTACAAACAAAAAAGATAGCTTGTGCAAGGAAAGAATCTCATCCATTGTTTCTAAAATGATCTAAACTAATCTTTGTTGATGAAACCAACTCCATGGCATTAAGAATATCTTGGGATTTCTTTTGTAAAGATTGAGAAAGCATGTCAGTTCTTCCTATTATTTCCTTTATCAAGTGAAGAATAAAAACAAACTCAAATGATTGCATGTGACCTTAAGCTGTATCAACATCTCCATGTTGAGAAAAAGTAGTACAAGATAAGTCTTCAATTATTCCACAAAGAAAAACACGAGTGACATCAAACATCTTAAGTAAACTGCAAACATAGTTAAAATGAGAACCCCAACGTGTATCACCAGATCTTTGTAAAGTCCCAACTTGATTTAGTCCTCTTCCCGAATTGATTTCACCCAATTCTAATAAATTCTTAACCTCATCTACCTTTGCCTTTTGTAACACATCATGACGCTTACTAGAAGCGCAAACCACATTAATAATAGAAACTAAGTTTGTAAAAAATTGATGTACAGGAATAACTTCCCTTGAAGCATAAACCAAGGTAAGTTGTAACCTGTGAGCAAAAACAAAAGCATAATAAGCATTAAATTTTTAGTCAAACCGAAGAAAAGAATAGACAAATAAGTAAGTAATTAACCTATGAGCAAAGCAGTGAATATAATATGCATAAGGACAATCCTTAAGAACAAGTGCTTGTAATCCGTTCCATTCTCCTCTCGTATTGCTAGCTCCATCATAACCTTGACCGTGAATTTTACTAACATCAAACTGATACTACAAAATTTTTTTCCACATACTTGTTTTCAAGGTTGATGATAGAGTATCCCTTACATGTACCAAGTCTAAGAACCTTTCTCGTATGATCCCTTTTGCATCAACAAATCTCAAAACAATGGCCATTTGCTCTTTTTTCGACTCATCTCGTGACTCATCAACCATGACACAAAAGTATGAATCCCCCACTTCATTACGAATATATTTTCGCACTTTATTTGCAATAATACTAAGAATTTCTTTTTGAATGTATCCAGAAGTATACTTTGAATTATAAGGAGTGTTTCCTAATATAACCTTGCAACCTCATCATTATAAGAAGCTAGAAGTTTTAGTAATTCAAGAAAATTACCCCGATTCTTTGAAAGAGAAGATTCATCATGTCCTCGTAAAGCACAAGCTTGGAATGTCAACCACCTCACTACATCAACTGAAGCTTTCAATCGTAAACGATTCTTCAATATTAGATCTTCACTTTGTTTTGCAAAGGCATTCCTAATGTGTGTTGATTGGTTCAACAAGTTTTCACTATATGCTACAGTATGTCTATGTTGAGAAGAATTAATATGGTTCAAGTATGCACACTTTTTTCCATCATTAACTTTTTTCCAATTGTCAAATCCTTTAACTGTAAATGCATCATAAACGTTGAATACATTAGGTTTATCATTAAAAAAATAACAAAGAAGACAATATGAAGCATTTGTTATTGGAGAATGTTGGGCATTGTACCTTTGAAGAAAATTGAAGATTTCAATATTATTAAAGTTGAAGACTTGAAGCACGAAATCAACAAAAATATTAGTCTAGGGTTTATTCGGTAATTATTTTTATTGCTAGACTAGTATAAATATTAGCACATATTATCATTGTAAAGTGTGAACAATTCACCACTTGTTAGGGTGAATTAGGTCCATCACCAACAACATCATATCATCATCCTTCATGGATGATGATTTCAACAACATATCAATAAACATCAATCATTAAACAAGTTTGTGTTCTTCATCATGCTCATCATTATTATATTTTAGCAACTAATCATTCAGGTTTTGTCTTTATCAATATGAATCCTAAGATCCAAGCTCATCGTTCCCATTCATATCGGAAACACACAATTGGTATCAGAGCCGGAGTTGATGGATTAATGTTGATTTTAATGAGATGTCATGGTTAGATTGCTGAAATTATTGAAGATGTGAAGAAAACAATTCAACAATCAATCAACATTAGGGTTTGCGGCTTCCTCAAGATCAAACAAATGCCGATTAGGGCCTCTTGCGGCCGAATAGGGCTGCCAAAATAGGGCTGCCGAATGTAGGCTGCAATGGGCAGCTTGCGAATCAAGGAAGCTGCTAAAGGCAGCCCTTGCAAACCAAAAGAGGCTGCCGAATAGGGGCTGCCGATTAGGTCTTCTTGCGGCCGAATGGGGATGCCCTAATTAGTGTTTGCCGAATGAGAATGTGGCAGAAAATGTCTTTGTCCGATTAGGGTTGCTTGCGGATGATTGAGGCTGCCGTGAGCAGCTCTTGCGAATTAGGGCTACCACATCTAGTATCAAACGAATTAGGGTTTGCAACCTAGGGTTGCAAATGGGCTCGTGAACACCATTGGGTTTTGTTACTTGGGCTCCATCATTAAACAAAAACATCAATTGGACTTGGGCTCAAGTGTTGAAGATTGGGCTTATGATCAACAAAACAAATTTGGGCTTTGTATTCAGGCTCTCATCAACAAAAATAAGTGACATTGAGTTACATAATGTAGTTGTACCAAAGTTTTGAAGACCTCGCTTCTGCATCAACAACAATTTTTTTGACTTTGGACAACTATTCAACAAAAACAAGATCAAGCTTCAATTCTCATTGGAAATCTACAATTTAGGGGGAGTATTGTTGGGTATTGTATCTTTGAATAAAATTGAAGATTTCAATATTATTGAAGTTGAAGACTTGAAGCACGAAATCAACAAAAATATTAGTCTAGGGTTTATTTAGTAATTATTTTTATTGCTAGAATAGTATAAATATTAGCACATATTATCATTGTAAAGTATGAATAATTCACCACTTGTTAGGGTGAATTAGGTCCATCACCAACAACATCATATCATCATCCTTCATGGATGATGATTTCAAAAACATATCAATAAACATCAATCATTAAACAAGTTTGTGTTCTTCATCATGTTCATCATTATTATATTTTAGCAACTAATCATTCAAGTTTTGTTATTATTAATTTGAATCCTAAGATCCAAGCTCATCGTTCCCGTTCATATCGGGAATACACAGAGAATACTCTAACCAACTAGGAAAAATCTTGAACCAAGAGTATTGAAATCTATGATTCTTTTTATCTTTAGGATACTATTCAAGATGAATTTGGAAAGGTCCCAAATTCAAATAAGCTCGTCTTACTTGTTCCCTCACACTAACCGGATAATCCCACAATTGTCTTTGTTTAGCGGGGTCTCTTTCAAGATTATTAAGATCAACTTGGTTAGCATTTGATTCTTTTGATAAAGGAACTTCACATGCATGACTGACCTTCATTGATCTTAATAGAAATGAGGAAGCTAAACGTACTTAATAATTAGGTTATTGGATTTTGATAACCCTAACTTTTATTTATTGGCCGGATTAATCCCAACTCAGCAAATGTTTACACACACTCTCAACTTTAAACTTATTTTTCTCTAACGATCCCTTACTAACCGAGAGTTAATGTCCATTAGTTTTTTTATGAAATGGGACTATTTTTGAAGTAGTTTTAACTCCGTCGCCGCCCAACCTTTATTAAGTTCATTTTTAATGTCTAGCCTCCATCATCACTCGAAATCTATGTTTAACGAGTCAAGTTTCAGATGAACGGACCTGACAGTTGATTTCAACTTTTTGCTTAGTGTTTTGGCCATATATGTAGTTCACATTATCAAAAAACTAACTTTGTTAACTCTGATTTAGTAAGGGATCATTGGAAGAAAAGAAGTTTAAAATTGGGAGTGATTGTAAACATTTCTTGAGTTAAGATTAATCTCAGCCAATAAATGAAATTTGAGATTATAAAAATCCAATAACCCTTAATAATTTATTCATTGACCCTCGTAACTCTTATTGACAAGAGCAATTGTACTCACTGAATTATCGTGGATTTACACGTAACTATTGTCGTAATTAGGGTTGTTCAAATAACTCACGACTTGGAGCTCACTAAAAAAAACTATAAAGAGTTCAATTGAGATGAGTCAGTTTGAAGAATCGAAATGGCTTAATTTGAAACTAAGGCAAACCGAGTTGGCTCAATATGACAACAAGCTAAACTAGGTTCAGCTCGTAACGAGCCGAACCGGCTTGGTTTAGCTCCCTTGTTAGCTTGGCTCGGTACAACTCGGATTAATTTATTTGTAACATGTATTGTTTATATATCTAACATATATCATGGTATTTTCTTATTTGTTAACAGTAAGATGATATTGTATGTTTTGAATATGCAACTTCTCTTTTAAGAAGAACATGCATGATATGAGTTATTCTATAAATATAGTTTTTTGTAGTTGTATCATAATGTTAAACTATAATTTTTATTGGATCAGTTCATGTGTTGATCCTATATTTTTGTACATTATAATGAAGCATTCAAGGATACTTTCAGTTTCTTTGCTAAAAATAGACTACGAGGTGCTATATATTGTTGCGGGTTTTGTTTGTTCGAATTGGACGCTAATGAAGTTATTTGTATTTTGTTGAAGTTGAATTTAGTTTTTAGCCAAATTATTTTATAATTTCATGAAAGTTGATGTTGACCATTTATGAGTTGTGTAGTATGTTAAAATTATTTGGCATTTGACTGTCTTTTTGTGTTTATGAAGTTAAAACCGAGTCAAGCCGAGCTAGCTCAGTTAAAAAAATGAGTGTGCTTGAGTTCAGATTTCTAGCTTAGATTCGATCCGAGTTCAAGTTTGCCATAGATCGACTCACGAACAACCCTTGTTACAATGTTCATCATTGGAAGTGAAATTTGGAGACATACATTAGCTAAGCAAATCAAGTGTGTGACATCCGGTAATTTTACGTTACCAAACTCCGTTAGTTCCGTTACGTCTTGCATACACGTGTCTTGAGCACGGACTAGTTGTCGTTTAACGTTGGTGACCTAATAATAATTAATAATGTTAAATTAATGATAATTTAACTGATTATTTGATTGTTGTGTAATGTTTATTTGTTTACACGATTTAAATTTTCATTGTGGAAATTAATCGCGTAACGTGGAAACGTGTGTATTAATTCGTATGTGTTGAGTTTTGTAAAAATAAAATATATGATTGTGACTATGAGTCTATATGCTTAATAACTTAGTTAAAAACACTTTTAAAAAGGAGTTAAAAGCTAATTTTATAAAGATACAAACAACAAGGGCTTAAATGGTAATTATGCAAAATTAAATTAAATAAAACAAAACCCTAGCCCCCCCACACCCATCGGCCGCGAATTCATTTCCATACCCCCTCCCTTTGCGATTTCAACCAAGAACAAGCAAGAAAGCATCGGATTTGATCGATTTCAAGGGTTGCAACAAGTTTGAATCATCAAATACAAGCCATTACACGTTTAAAGGTTAGAATTTTACAAGTTTTGAGGAGTTTACTATTTGGCCGAACCCTAATTCGTGTATAGGTGTTCATGATGTCAAATTTTGGTCAATTGATGATACTATCATTTTAGTTAGATTGTATACATGTTAGTTAACGTCAATTATGCAAGAATGATACGTTTTTGATAAATTGTTCATGAACTTTGATTCATGATAAACCCTAATTCGAAAATTGATGTGATTATATGAGATTGATAATTGTATGATGATTATATGATGATTAGTAGGTTGTATGAATGCTAGAATATATTAATCTTGCAAGAAGTTGATGAATTGAAGGTTGTGTTCATAGGTTACTAATAATAGTAACTTTATTTTCATGATATGATGATTTGATGATGGATTGATGTTGTGAAGGGTTTATGATGATGTATGTATGATAGATTGATGATATGGATGCTAGAAAACTAGGAATGAATGTTGTAGTTCATAGATTTCCAAAAGTAGAAACTTTTGATCATGAAGGTTAGTGAATTATGATGTTTGGATGTTGTTGATCATGCTTAGATGTTGATATGAAATTGAATTGGTGTATTATTAATGAATTTATGAATACATTGGGTGTTTAATAGATTTTGGGATGTGCTTTCCCAAAAGAGAAACTTTATTTGCACAAAGTTTGAAAGATAATAGTTTGAGCATGTTTGGGATATTAGGAGCATGTTAGTATGTTCATGGATGATTTCTAATGTGATAGAATATGTTAATTTAGTTGTATGGAATGCTTGGATGATCATGGGTGATGTATGGACTTTGATGATCATGTATGATGTTGATGGTTGACTAGTAGTTAAGACATCATGTTTGGGACTAGAAATTAATTATTGTGGTGTATGTTGAATGCAATGAAGATGGTTAATGAATATGATTGTGATCATCATACACGCATGCGAATCTAAGGCTCCTACTTAGTAGGATTGGCAGGGTTTAGGATGTAAAGTCGTGAGTGGCTTCACATGGCATGTAGTGTGTGATTTGATCTTTGTGTGGCGTGTTAGTTATGTTGTAACTGGTGGGCATGTTAATGTTTTAGATTCACATGACTTATATGATATTTAGTGGTATGATGATCTAAGTAATGCATTGGGTAATGTAGCACCTCATGTGATCCATTTGAATGTTAACCATGTATGTTATATGTTCATGTTTGCTTAATTGAATTATAACTCATGATGTCACCAACGGATTAAACGGGTCAACTGAGTCAAACGTGTATGTTTTCTAAAACCTTGAGTCTTTGGTTGTAGTGTGCTTAGGGTTTCACATGTTCTCTATTTACACGTACTCATGTACTTACATGATCTAGGTAACCTCTGAAGGTCGTCTCTCCACTCTTGCTTCCAAAGTAAACCCTAAGTAGTTGTTACGCATATCAGTGAGTTCATGCCCCACTTTTTATTTAATCTCTTTTGGGGGAGATATCATACTGGTAATTTACAAACGCTTTATATATGTTTAAGTTGTGTATAATATTAATATAGTGTTGTTTACCTTGGAAAAGTTCTCACACTTTCGAATTGTTAATATTGAATAGCGGAGAAATTTGGGTAGTACTACTGGGTCTGACGAGCCCCCCTGTGTGACTCGAGGTCAACCGGGTGCAATTTGTCCTAAAGAATTTTGTCACGACTTGATAAGTCGTGACAGGAGGCAACAACTTATCACAGTTAGCTTCAATTGCAAAATCACTATGAATTAATATTTATTGTTAATAGACTAGCTATTTGTTACAATGCACTGCTTAGATATCACAACTGTTAAATTGTTTATATTTGTACGCCAACTCTTGAACTCACCAACCATTGTGTTGACATTTTAGTATGTTATTCTCAGGTCATTAACTTCGCTTGCCTTTAGGAGCACTGCACGGATTCATCATGCATTCTAAGACTCTATCTTAAAGACATCTTTGTTGGTTTTATTTATTAATGTTTACTCATTTGGGATGACGCATGTTTTGCCATAGTATGCATTTATATACTTTGGGTTTCTTTACTTACAAAACGCTTCCGCATAGTTTTCAAGTTTAAACTTTGGTTGATTTTATTTTAACGTTGGCATATAAAGTCATTCTGACTAACTATTGACTGTGATCCTGGTTTGTTCACACGTCTCGCAGTAAAACTCCGCATGTGGATTTTGAGGGTGTGACAAAGTGGGAGTTAGGTGTAAATTGTGTATAAATTTATGATTAAGAGAGTGAGATTGCGGTGACAGCAAAAATAATAGGTATGAATATCATATGTTAAACAATAAGTATAAAGTTTACATAAGAATTCAAATTTACAAATTCTCAATCTTAGAGTTAATTGCACAAATTGGAATTTGCTTTAAACAAGTAACATGTTTTGTAAGGAATATACTTAGAGGCTGACAACCAAAGAGCAACCAAAAAGTTCTCAACATGCACATGTGAAGTACGGGCAAAGTACCTTGGAAGATTTGATATAACTCAGTGAATTATGCCAATTATCACATCTTCCAAAGACAAAATACCAATTCTTCCAAAGTCTAAGATGAAGTCTTCCGAAGATTCAAAGACAAAGTCTTCCAAAGCCAAATACCAATTTCTTCCGAAGACAAAGAAGGCATATCTTCTCGGACATACTTTTGACAAAAGCTTAAACACCTTCTGCTAGCATCTCAGAAGACTCACCAACTAGCATGAGTTGGTGAAAAGTCTATGCTTTTGTCAACTGTAGATTACGATGTTGAGTTCATAACTTTCCAACTATGTACTTATCATTTTTGTAATAAATAAGTATGTGAGCTATGACATGTCATAATTACTAGTCAAAAAACAATTTGTCTTTCTACGCTACATTGATCTTCTTGTCTAGATTAGTGTTTCCAGTAGGTCTTCAAAGTATGATCGGCTATATGATGTAGTATAAAATATCTCAATATTTGTATCTCTAAGTAAGCTTTGTAACTATAACATACGACCCAATTTCAAACTAATAACCCAAACCCGAACCCGTTTACTCAATCTTGTAAATCAAATTCATTAGTTAGTCATTTATATATTTTTGTGTTTCAAAAACAATAAATGTATCACTTAGTCAATTTAACTTAAACTCTATAATTTATAAAATAAATTTTAAAAGGTTATTAATATTTATAAGATTTTAAATATTCAATTAATAATTAATCAAATTGTAAAGTTTTTGTGAGTTTATAAAGTCTCTAAAGATTTTATAATAAATAAGATGATTAATTAAAATTAGGTTGTAATATATTTAGATTTTAAATTGTAATTATTCTATTATTTATTATTTTATTTAAGTTTATATTCTTTTTAAATTCTAATCATAACACCCTTTTGAAAGGCCTGAAACTCACCATTCATAACCCCCACCCCTCCTAACCTCTACTGTAAAAGTAAGATTTAGATCTCATTTTTTATTTATTTATTCTCCAAAAATCTCAATCACATATCTTTCTTTCATCCATTGTTTTTGATCAATTTCAAGAATTTTCTTTTACAAGTAATTTTAAGAATTTTTTAATACTAAGGAAATCTATTGTTGGATTCTATATGCCCAAGACACGTAGAATATTGATGCGGTTAGTACGCTATGATCCAAGTCGGGTTATACCCAATAACAAGCTTTGCAAACACAAACAATTATTTAATTGATGATATGATCATGCAATTAAATAATCACACCAAATTTAGAAAATAGGTTTTCTAAATATTGCATTTGTAGTGGAACAAATTATAAGGATATTTTGTTGATGAATTTTATTATTTGTATTGTTATTTAAATAGATTTAAGTAACATTAAATAATAAATAAAAGAGTCATTTAAATTAAAGGGGTTTAATTTAAATAATGTACATGACCTTTTAATGTGTGTTTTTTTAAAAGTTTTGGGTGAGAAAACACCTTCTAGATGACTGATTTTCGGCCTCACTATGGTCCAATGGGATCATTTTCTTTTGTCTTGAAAACACACATGAGAAGGAGTGTGCATGTGACCCTTTTCACACACATCTTTTCACACAAAAACTCTCTCTCTCTCTCCAAATATGTGACATCCGGTAATTTTACGTTACCAAACTCCGTTAGTTTCGTTAAGTCTTGCATACACGTGTCGTGAGCACACTAGTTGTCGTTTAACGTTGGTGACTAATAATATTTAATAATGTTAACTAATGTTAATTAAATGATTATGTGATTGTTGTGTTAAAATTATGTGTTTACGCGATTTAATTGCTGATTGTAGAAATTAATCGCGTAACGCGGAAACGTGCCTATTTGTTCGTATGTCTTGTGTTTTTGCAAAGATAAATTATGTAATGAATATTATTAGTTCATATCTTTTTATTTTAAGTTAAAGGCATTTTAAAAAGAGTTTAAAGTCTAGTTTTTATAAAATACCAAAACACAAGGGTTTAAAGGGTAAATATGTAAATTAAATTAAGTAAAACATAAACCCTAGCCCCCACCCCCCATGTGCGACGTAACCCTTCTCCTCATCTCTCAAACCTGCGATTTTGATCAAGATTAAGCAAGAACACATTGGATTTGATCGATCTCAAGGCATACAACGCATTACAAGTCTCAATTTTGTTACATTACACGTTTAAAGGTTAGATTTTTCATGTTTTTGTGATGTTTTTCATTATGGCCGAACCTTAAATCACAAAATTGTGTTCTTGGTGTTGAGTTTTGATCAATGATGATGTTTATAGTTAGTTAGGTTGAATACATGTTAGTTAACGTCGATCATGGATGAATTACATGTTTTTAGTGGTTTAATCATGGGTTTTGATTCTAGTCAAACCCTAATTCGATTTTGGGCATGATTATGGGTGAATGATGGTTGTTTGATGAATGTGTGGTGATTAATAAGTTGTATGAATGTTAGGAATCATGAATCTTGCAAGAAATTGATGATTTAGGGTTGATGTTCATAGGTTACTAATAATAGTAACTTTATTTGCATGAAATGTTGAATTATTGATGAATTGATGTTATGGATGTGTTCATGGTGATGATTAGATGTTAGATTGATGTTGTGATCATGGGAATTCAAGAACACATGTTATAGTTCATACATTACTAAAGATAGTAACTTTTGGATATGATTTGGTGAATTATGATGTTTGGATGTGGTTGATCATGCTTAGATGTTAGTATGAGCTTGAATTGGTATATTATTGATGAATTCATGTATGCTTTGGATGTTTGATAGATTTTGGGATGTTCTTTCCCAAAAGGAAACTTTATTTGTGTAAACGCTGAAGTATGATGTTATGATCATGTTTGGATGATAGGAGCCTGCTAGTATGTTCAAGGATAAATTCTAGTGTGATAGAACGTGTTAAATTAGTTGTATGGCATGCTTGGATAATCATGAGTGATATTGGACTTTGTGATCATGTATGGTTTGGATGTTGTGTAGTAGTAGGACATCATGCTTGGGTCTGGTAATTGATTGTTGTGATGTTGTGAATGCAATGTATATGCTTAAAGAATTGGTTGTGATCATTATACACGCGTGCGGATCTGAGGCCCCTACTTAGTAGGATTGGCAGGGTTTAGGATGTGAAGTCGTGAGTGGCTTCACATGGCATGTGATGAATGGTTGAACTTTGTGTGACGTGTTAGTTGTATTATGACTAATGATATGTTAATGTTCTAGATTCGCATGACTTGTATAGTACTTGATTGTATGATGATCTAAGTGATACACCTGGTTGATATAGCATATGTATGATACTGTTTGAATGTTAATCATGTATGTTGTATGTGCTCATTGGTTTTATTTGAATTATAACTCATAATGTCACCAACGGGTCAAACGGTCAACTAGGTCAAACGTGTCTATTTTTCTGGAAGCTTGAGTCTTTGGTCTTGGGTATGATTAGGGTTTCACATGTCTCTTATTTACACGTACTTATGTACTCACATGATCTAGGTAACCTGTGAAGGTTGGCTATCCTCTCGTTTCTCAAATAAACCCTAAGTACCTTTGCATACATCAGGTGAGTTCATGCCCCACTCTTTACTTAATCTCTTTTGGGGGAGATAGCATACTGGTATTTATACAAACGCTTTCATTATTTAAGTTGTGTAAAATATTAATATAGTGTTGTTTACCATGGGAAAAGTCCTCACACTTTTGAATTGTTAATATTTAATAGCGGGGAAACTTGGGTAGTACTACTGGGTCTGACGAGCCCCACCTGTGTGACTCGAGGTCAACCGGGTGCAATTTGTCCTATTGATCATTGTCACGACATGGTAAGTCGTGACAGGAGGCAACAACTATCACAGTCAGCTTCAATTGCAAAATCACTATGTATTAATATTTACTGATAATAGACTAGCTATCTATTATCATACACTGCTTATATTTATCGCAACTGTTTACATGTTTATTGAACTCAAACTCTTGAACTCACCAACCTATGTGTTGACATTTTAGTATACTTTTCTCAGGTCCTTAACTTGCTTGCCATAGGAGCACTGCACGGTTCACTGCATTTTAAGACACTTTGCTTCAAGACAAGTTGACATTTAACAATTATAGTTTACTTTTGGTTGGCACTTGTTTTGCCATAAGTTATACTTTATAGATTGGTTGTTTTCAAAAACGCTTCCGCATTGTTTAAAGTTGGTATTTTGGTTAATATGTTTAAATTATGGCATTTAGAGTCGTTCTGAGTAACTATTGACTGTGATCCTGGTTTGTTCACACGCCTCGCGGTAAAACTCCGCAAGTGGATTTTGAGGGTGTGACAGATTGGTATCAGAGCCATTGGTTATAGGGAACTAGGTTGCATACACACTAGACTATAACCGCACAGTTAGTTAGTTACCTGTTCTTTTTCCATCGACTGTACACTCATTGGCACACTCACATTATCTGCAGCATGGCATCGTCTTCAAGAGCTCCGGGTAAACGACCCGAATCACCTACACGATCTGAATCCCCACCTCCCACACCTGTACCTGATGATGGATTCGATTGCCCCGACTGGCTTATCCCCGAGAGGAGATTGACTGGGATCAACCATTTGCGTTGATGAAGCGTGACCCTCCGCGTGACTGGCGTTCTTATCCTAGGTTTGTTGACCATATCATGTTTAGGGAACGCGTACCTGTCCTAAAGCCAAGGACTAGGAACAATACCAATCAACCCATGTTTTCACTCCCACGAACGGCGCAGTCCATGAGCAATGATTGTTGCACTAATGGCTGCACTGGATACTGAACAACATCGTGTGAGACGACTCACGGGTGATGTCTGTACACTACAGCAAGAGGTGTACAACCTGAGACATCAATTGGACGAACTCAAGGAAGAACACGGGAAGACGCTGAACGGTTGTCACCATATGCAAGATGGTGTTATGGCACTCCAAGGACGCGTGACTGCTCGTGAACAGCGGGACGCCATAGCCGATAATAGGATTGCCATATTAGAAGCTCAACTAGCAGCACTCCAGATTGCTATAGCTCCTGCTTCTGCGCAGACTCTGAGGATGAGGAGGATCCCGAGGAGGGACCCGAGGAAGAGGAACCGGAGGAGATGGAGGATGATAGTGATGGGTCAGACATTGTCGATTGATTTCTTTATATGACTTAGACTACGTAGTGTTTTCTTTTTGAAACCTATGTGGGAAGGGTTGTTTCCCCACACGAATGACAAAACTTCAATTTTGACATTGCTAAATACATTGTGACTTATTGCAATTTATTTACTTTGGTTATTATTTTTGTTATGAATGTTGTGGTTGTGATGATACGTTATTTCTTTCATTTACTGTTTACTACGCTTCAATGAGTTAAATGTGTATGATGTTACTCATTATTGTATTGTGAATATAAAGTGAAAAGAATGGACGCTCGTGGACGTGGACGTGGACGTGGTCGTGGACGGGACGTGGACGTGGCACTGGAGAACAGGGTGGTGGTGCTATTAACATGACTCCTGCGGAATTGGCTGCTCTAATTAATGAGCATGTTCAGGCGGCAGTGGCTGCTGCCCAC
Organism: Flaveria trinervia; assembly: GCA_025506515.1. Classification (NCBI taxonomy): domain Eukaryota; kingdom Viridiplantae; phylum Streptophyta; class Magnoliopsida; order Asterales; family Asteraceae; genus Flaveria; species Flaveria trinervia. The sequence goes on along the minus strand of CM046441.1, from coordinate 78,117,658 downwards.
GCGGGTCAGCCAGCAGGTAAACAATGACAGAAAAACAAATCTGATATCCTTTATAACTGTAGGGGATGTTTGATTAATGTGTGTTATGTTAAAACAGGACCACCGTGGTACATACAAGTCCTTCATGGACTGTAAACCACACACCTACAGCGGTACAGAGGGTGCTGTAGGGCTTGTACGCTGGTTTGAGAAGACTGAGTCCGTTTTCTCCAAATGTAACTGTCCACCGGCGGATCAAGTAAAGTATGCCACCGGGACTTTGGAGGGTGCAGCTCTGTCTTGGTGGAACGCGCAAGTCCAGATGCTTGGACAAGCGATGGCAAATGGACTCCCCTGGAATGAGTTCAAGGATATGATGATCGAGGAGTACTGTCCTCGAAATGAGGTGCAAAAGTTGGAGATGGAATTCTGGCAGCTTAAGATGAAGGGTTCAGAAATTGAGGCTTACACGACCCGTACTCATGAGCTGGCCACATTGTGTCCAGGAATGGTTAATGAGACACATAAGAGAATCGAGCACTACATACGAGGGTTGGTGCCAGAAATCCAAAGTATGGTAACAGCTTCTAACCCGACTACGATTCAGCAGGCCATCCAAATTGCCCATAGACTTACTGATCAGGCGGTAGAGCAAGGGCGGTTACCCAAACGGGGCGCTGTGGTGAGCATGCCCGACAACAAAAGGAAGTGGGATGCTCCCAGCAACAGCAATAACAATCATCATCATCATCGTCTGGCGGTCAACAACAATCCCAACAGCAGCAACAGCCAGTTCAGCAGCAGCAACGGCGGTTCGATAATAACAGCAATTTCAACCAAACTGCCCCAAATAACCAAGGACCCAGCGGTTACGGCGGCAGACATCCCAAATGCCCACGGTGTAACTACCACCATGTGGGACGGTGTGATAACTTCAAGTGTCAACGTTGTGGAAAGATTGGACACGCTGCGAAGGATTGCCGTGGTGAACTAATGAAGAGGCCACAACAATCTCAAGAAACCCCCAAGGGTTGTTTTGAGTGTGGGAAAGAAGGGCATTACAAACGAAACTGTCCACAGCTAAGAAGGAACGGAAATGGCAACAACAACAACAACAACACTAACAATCATGGAACAACAACAACAATGGCAATAATAACAACAATGGTGGAAATGGCACTGGAAATGGCGGCAATAGAGATGGAGCCAAAGGGAGAGCCTTCGTCATTGGCTCAGGTGAGGCTCTAAATGATCCCACAACTGTTACTGGTAGATTCCCTGTTAATGGTTGTTTTGCTACGGTACTATTTGATACTGAGCCGATAGGAGTTTTGTGTCCTTAAATTCTGTAGTCTTTTAAGTGATATACCCTGCTTTAGAATCTAAGTACACTGTGGAATTAGCCGACGGTAAGCAAATCCATGTAACGCATATCCTTAAAGACTGTAGGATAGAACTTGCTGGTCATACTTTCGCTATAGATATCATGCCTGTTACGCTGGGAGTTTTGATGTTGTGATAGGCATGGATTGGCTCTCTAGCAAGCAAGCGGAAGTCATATGTCACGAGAAGATTATACGGATCCGGTTGGTGATCAAATTCTTACTGTCAAAGGTGATAGGAGTGGTGCTGTGATAGGCATCATCTCGTATATGAAAGCTCAAAAGTTGTTACGAAAGGGCCGCGTGGCTATCCTAGCACTTGTAACCGATAAGCAAAAGGAAGAAAAGAGAATGGAGGATATTCCCGTAGTACGTGACTTTCCGGAGGTGTTTCCAAAAGATCTTCCTGGATTACCACCGCACCGCCAAGGGAATTCCAGATTGAGTTGACTCCCGGCGCAGCTCCGATTGCTAGAGCACCTTATCGATTAGCACCAAGAACTACAGGAGTTGTCGTCACAACTTCAGGAGCTTTTGGATAAGGGTTTTATTCGACCTAGTACATCACCTTGGGGAGCTCCTGTACTCTTTGTTAAGAAGAAGGATGGCACATTCCGGATGTGCATCGATTATCGAGAGTTAAACAAAGTAACAGTCAAGAACCGATACCCTTTACCTCGTATCGACGACTTGTTCGATCAGCTTCAAGGATCAAGCTATTACTCGAAGATTGACTTGAGATCTGGTTATCATCAACTCAGAGTTCGAGAAGAAGACATTCCCAAGACCGTATTTCGTACTCGTTATGTCATTATGAGTTCTTGGTCATGCCTTTTGGGTTGACTAATGCACCTGCTGTGTTCATGGACCTCATGAACCGCGTGTGCAAACCTTATCTTGATCAGTTTGTCATTGTGTTCATCGATGATATACTGATATACTCTAGGACCAAGGAGGAGCATGAAGAGCACTACGAATGATCTTGGAACTGTTGAAAAATGAGCAACTGTATGCTAAATTCTCAAAGTGTGATTTTTGGATAAGAGAGGTACAATTCCTAGGTCATATTGTTAATGAGAAAGGAATACACGTTGATCCTGCCAAGATTGAGGCGATAAAGAATTGGACTACACCCAAAACCAAGTGAGATAAGACAATTTCTTGGATTAGCAGGATATTACCGCCGATTCATAGAAGGATTTTCTAAGATCGCACAACCTCTCACAGCCTTGACTCACAAAGGAACGACATACAAATGGGCTGAGAGTCAAGAAGCAGCTTTCCAATTATTAAACAAAAACTCTGTACTGCCCCGATATTAGCACTACCCGAGGGAACAGATGACTTTGTGGTGTATTGCGATGCATCCATTCAAGGATTGGGTTGCGTCTTGATGCAACGAGACAAGGTGATAGCTTACGCCTCGAGACAACTAAAGGTGCATGAGAAGAACTATACTACCCATGACTTAGAATTGGGCGCAGTAGTTTTTGCCTTAAAGATCTGGAGACATTATTTGTACGGTACCAAGTGCACTATCTACACCGATCATAAGAGTCTTCAACATATCTTTGAGCAAAAAGAGTTGAATATGAGGCAGCGACGTTGGGTGGAACTACTAAATGATTATGATTGCGCAATTAAGTATCATCCAGGAAAGGCGAACGTAGTTGCCGATGCTTTAAGCAGGAAGGAAACAGCTAAACCCCGACGGGTGCGAGCTTTACAGCTTACTATCAGTACCCAACTGCCCGAACAAGTTAAGGAGGCACAAATAGAGGCTTTAAAAGTGGAAAATATTGGTGATGAATTTTTAAGGGGAATGGATAAGCAGCTAGTAATGAAAGAGGATGGAATTCGGTATTTCATGGATAGACTTTGGGTGCCTGTTCATGGAAATCTGAGAGATTTAGTTATGAGCGAGGCACACAAATCTAAGTATTCTATACATCCTGGATCCGACAAGATGTACCATGACCTAAAGGCTCACTATTGGTGGCCTAACATGAAAGCGGATGTAGCTACGTACGTGAGCAAGTGTTTGACCTGCTCGAAGGTGAAAGTGGAATATCAAAAACCATCCGGACTATTACAACAACCCGAGATTCCAATGTGGAAATGGGAACAAATCTCCATGGATTTTATTACTAAGCTACCCCGGACTAGTACTGGTTGTGACACGATATGGGTATTATGGATCGATTGACAAAGTCTGCTCATTTCCTTGCAATAAAAGAAACCGACAAGATGGAGAAGTTAACTCGCCTGTACCTCAAGGAGATCGTTTCGAGACATGGGGTACCGATTTCAATTATCTCCGACCGTGACGCTCGTTTCACGTCACATTTCTGGCAATCATTGCAGAAATCCTTGGGTACACGTTTGGATATGAGTACTGCATATCATCCACAGACGGATGGTCAGAGTGAGCGTACTATACAGACGTTGGAGGATATACTACGTGCTTGTGTGATTGACTTCGGGAATAACTGGGAAATTCACCTACATTGGTGGAGTTTTCTTATAACAACAGCTATCACACTAGTATACAAGCAGCACCTTTCGAGGCGTTGTACGGGAGAAAATGTCGATCACCGGTTTGCTGGGCAGAAATTGGTGATAGTCAGATAACAGGTCCCGAGTTAATTCATGAGACGACTGAGAAAATTATACGAATACGGAACCGTATGGCTGCAGCGCGAGACAGGCAAAAGAGTTATGCTGACAAGAGACGGAAACCTTAGAGTTTCAGGTTGGTGACAAGGTTTTGTTGAAAGTCTCACCATGGAAAGGCGTAGTTCGGTTTGGTAAACAAGGGAAAACTAAATCCGAGGTACGTTGGACCATTTGAGATGTGGAAAGAGTTGGTCCAGTAGCCTATCGATTAGCCCTACCTGATTCGCTGAGCGGAATTCATGATGTATTTCACGTGTCAAACTTGAAGAAGTGCATAACTGATGAAACGACGGTCGTACCACTAGAAGAAATTCAGGTGGATGAACAATTGCGTTTTATTGAGGAACCAGTGGAGGTGATGGACCGTGAGGTGAAAACACTTAAGCAGAGCAAGATACCTATTGTTAAAATCCGTTGGAATTCGCGACGTGGACCGGAATTCACATGGGAACGGGAAGATCAAATGAAGCTTAAGTACCCTCAACTATTCGAAGGAACGATGCCAGCAGACGAAGGTATTGATTTAAATTTCGGGATGAAATTTCTTTCAACATGGGGATGATGTGACAACTCATCCAAAACTCACACGATTTCGATTTCTGTGTGCCAATGCAGTAGACCAGTGATGGAAACCAGTGACAGAACACTCTCACCATGTAACGCAATTTTCGGGACGAAAATTCTTTCAACATGGGGATAATGTGACATCCGGTAATTTTACGTTACCAAACTCCGTTAGTTTCGTTAAGTCTTGCATACACGTGTCGTGAGCACACTAGTTGTCGTTTAACGTTGGTGACTTAATAATATTTAATAATGTTAAACTAATGTTAATTAAATTGATTATGTGATGTTGTGTTAAAATTATGTGTTTACGCGATTTAATTGCTGATTGTAGAAATTAATCGCGTAACGCGGAAACGTGCCTATTTGTTCGTATGTCTTGTGTTTTTGCAAAGATAAATATGTAATGAATATTATTAGTTCATATCTTTTTATTTAAGTTAAAGGCATTTTAAAAAGAGTTTAAAGTCTAGTTTTTATAAAATACCAAAACACAAGGGTTTAAAGGGTAAATATGTAAATTAAATTAAGTAAAACATAAACCCTAGCCCCCACCCCATGTGCGACCGTAACCCTTCTCCTCATCTCTCAAACCTGCGATTTTGATCAAGATTAAGCAAGAACACATTGGATTTGATCGATCTCAAGGCATACAACGCATTACAAGTCTCAATTTTGTTACATTACACGTTTAAAGGTTAGATTTTTCATGTTTTTGTGATGTTTTTCATTATGGCCGAACTTAAATCACAAAATGGTGTTCTTGGTGTTGAGTTTTGATCAATTGATGATGTTTATAGGTTAGTTAGGTTGAATACATGTTAGTTAACGTCGATCATGGATGAATTACATGTTTTTAGTGGTTTAATCATGGGTTTTGATTCTAGTCAAAACCTAATTCGATTTGGGCATGATTATGGGTGAATGATGGTTGTTTGATGAATGTGTGGTGATTAATAAGTTGTATGAATGTTAGGAATCATGAATCTTGCAAGAAATTGATGATTTAGGGTTGATGTTCATAGGTTACTAATAATAGTAATTATTTGCATGAAATGTTGAATTATTGATGAATGATGTTATGGATGTGTTCATGGTGATGATTAGATGTTAGATTGATGTTGTGATCATTGGGAATTCAAGAACACATGTTATAGTTCATACATTACTAAAGATAGTAACTTTTGGATATGATTGGTGAATTATGATGTTTGGATGTGGTTGATCATGCTTAGATGTTAGTATGAGCTTGAATTGGTATATTATTGATGAATTCATGTATGCTTTGGATGTTTGATAGATTTTGGGATGTTCTTTCCCAAAAGGGAAACTTTATTTGTGTAAACGCTGAAGTATGATGTTATGATCATGTTTGGGATGATAGGAGCCTGCTAGTATGTTCAAGGATAAATTCTAGTGTGATAGAACGTGTTAAATTAGTTGTATGGCATGCTTGGATAATCATGAGTGATATTTGGACTTGGTGATCATGTATGGTTTGGATGTTGTGTAGTAGTAGGACATCATGCTTGGGTCTGGTAATTGATTGTTGTGATGTTGTGAATGCAATGTATATGCTTAAAGAATTTGGTTGTGATCATTATACACGCGTGCGGATCTGAGGCCCCTACTTAGTAGGATTGGCAGGGTTTAGGATGTGAAGTCGTGAGTGGCTTCACATGGCATGATGAATGAATGGTTGAACTTTGTGTGACGTGTTAGTTGTATTATGACTAATGGATATGTTAATGTTCTAGATTCGCATGACTTGTATAGTACTTGATTGTATGATGATCTAAGTGATACACCTGGTTGATATAGCATATGTATGATACTGTTTGAATGTTAATCATGTATGTTGTATGTGCTCATTGGTTTTATTTGAATTATAACTCATAATGTCACCAACGGGTCAAACGGGTCAACTAGGTCAAACGTGTCTATTTTTCTGGAAGTTTGAGTCTTTGGTCTTGGGTATGATTAGGGTTTCACATGTCTCTTATTACACGTACTTATGTACTCACATGATCTAGGTAACCTGTGAAGGTTGGCTATCCTCTCGTTTCTCAAAATAAACCCTAAGTACCTTTGCATACATCAGGTGAGTTCATGCCCCACTCTTTACTTAATCTCTTTGGGGGAGATAGCATACTGGTATTTATACAAACGCTTTCATTATTTAAGTTGTGTAAAATATTAATATAGTGTTGTTTACCATGGGAAAAGTCCTCACACTTTTGAATTGTTAATATTTAATAGCGGGGAAACTTGGGTAGTACTACTGGGTCTGACGAGCCCCACCTGTGTGACTCGAGGTCAACCGGGTGCAATTTGTCCTATTGATCATTGTCACGACATGGTAAGTCGTGACAGGAGGCAACAACTATCACAGTCAGCTCCAATTGCAAAATCACTATGTATTAATATTTAATGATAATAGACTAGCTATCTATTATCATACACTGCTTATATTTATCGCAACTGTTTACATGTTTATTGAACTCAAACTCTTGAACTCACCAACCTATGTGTTGACATTTTAGTATGCTTTTCTCAGGTCCTTAACTTGCTTGCCAATTCGCACGATTGAGGGTTGATTCGTGCGCATGGAGGTTTGGTCGTGCGAATGTGTGTGTGTGGTACGACTGAATGCCAGCCATGCGAATGAAGACTCAACGTACGAATGAAGCTGATTCGTACGATTGAAGGTTGATTCGTAAGGATAGAGCGTTGAGTCGAGCGTCTGGTCCTGTTGTGTGACTGATGATGTTGAGTGTGAATTTTCCCTTGAACGTCTGTTGATGATAAGACAACATCAGTAAAAGTGTTACTGCTTGACCACAAAGATTAAAGTCAACGCTATCAACATGCACATACTATTTCAATAGAAAACAACCTAATATTTTACAGTTATCGACAATCCAATTGGAACTCCAATACTTAACAAGTGCTATCTTTCATACCACGAGATCATTTCACGGATGTCATAAGCAATGACAACTACTCGTAGTACTTGGATCTACATAAGATCTGATACGTTCGTCCGCTTGTGTGTGTGTGCTACCCACGACCGAAACAATACAACCCGAACCCACCAAACATACTATACTTTGTATAGGTCATTAATGCTTAACAATAACTGTCAATAGGTGTTGACTGTTCTCTGCATACAACTGTTGGGAGTCTCGATCTTTCATACTTACCACTTAACATGTGAGTTTCGTGGCCCCTTTTTGTGCTTATACTACTTTACAAACATTTATAAACATGGGGGAAAAGTATGCTCGCCCGTTTTCTATGTGTATAACATACATACAAATTACATACTTGGAATCAACGTGCTACTGTTTTGTGGGTACTTATCTGATACATGTTTGAGTCTGCTTTATGGTTCTTTCTTACAACCATTTAATTCCAGTGTGGAAACGACGGTTAGGTATTGTAGTACTACTGGGTTGACACCCCCACCCTCGTGTTGGTATACTAGTTAGTACCAACAATAGCCGGGTACGGGCCTTGGGTGAATATATTCCGACAAGATTCTTTGTGTAGGTCATTAGGTTTGGTTGTAAAGCTCTGTCATGTGATTTTGCTTACTTATAACTGTATGCACGGTATTCTGCAACAACCTTATACATCATCAATTACTTATTTACTTTAAACCTGCGAACTCACCAACAATTTTGTTGACCATTTTGAGCATATCTTTTCAGGTGATCATGCTAGCTGAGGTTCTAGGTGTGCTGCCTTAGTGGAGACCCTAGGATGCATTTTCGGGCTAAACTGGTCTTTTTGAAAACAATTGATGTATCTATTTCAAACAACATTATACTTTGTAACTTGTTCCCGGCTTGTGGGAATTGCATACAATGTTATTATCTATGTTTATCTTATGTCATGTTTATGCTTATGGCTATGTTGTCGTGAATACTGACTAAACACGACACAAGTCCCCTTGTTGTCGGGTGTTGTCATGACACGCTTGTCATCATTATTATTATTGCATCTCTATCGCTTACCATGTGTTATGACGATTCCCGTCTCGTTATGCCCCCGTGTTTCCGCTCTTAGCGGGGGTGTGACAGACTGGTATCAGAGCTATTGGTTATAGAGAATTAGGCAATACGCTTGACCTAGACTATAACCTAGGAACCTTCATGTAGATTGCATGCCAGGGTTGTGTGCATTTTGTATCTCATACGTGTTCCTCATTACTTGTTTGTTTATCTATCTATTTCGTGATCTTTTCACCCTATTAGAGAGCCTTGTGCTCACTCTTTTATGGGATGCTCCTATTAGATCTTCCGTTCCCTCTACGCGCCAAGTTATCATAACCAAATTCGGGTATTGAGACCCGAAGAGATCTTCACAGATCATATACTGCGCTTAACCTTGGATACTGAGACCGACCCGAGGAGGCTATGTCTGAGTCCTTTAAGGATGCGAGATAGGCGACCTCCACCAGACTATACGTGATTACATGCTTGGGCTCTCAGTTGACTTGATGGATTATTATGGATATGATGAAAAGGAAAGTCGGATGTCATGTAACCGGATCGGGCATCATTCTCGATACATCGTGGGTGTGGTGGGAACGCTGCGGGGAACCCTATATATAAACATCACAGGTATACCGAGAATATGCTTGAAATGGGCTGCATGGTGATCTTGGCCGACCGGAACATGAACATTGGAACTTGATAAGTGGAATACTTGTGTATCTTATGGTGACTAAAGCTTACATGTTACCTCTTTTATGAATAGAACATGCCGCCTCGAAGATCTACTCGTAGTAATAGTAGCGGAATTGAAGCCCCAAGGGGCAGAGGCAGGGGAAGAACCCCAAGAACAAGTGATGTTCCAGCCAGTAGCAATCAAGGAACAGGGAACGCGGATATGGAAGCCCTGACCGCTCAACAGCTGGCCGCACTAATTCCGACTATCGTGGCCCAAGTGAGCGATGCTCTTCAGAATTCTCACCCCCACGGGGATGGTGGCAATGAAAATGAGGATAAGGGTAACCCGACTGGGAACGAAAGCAATCAGGAGACCGGAAATGGTGGTACAGCTGGTAACGAAACTGGAATTGTTAATGAGACCGGGGTTGTGAATGCTAGACAGGGATGTTCGTACAAGGAATTGTGGCTTGTAAACCACGCGAGTTTTATGGCAAAGGTGGAGCCATAGCTCTGACCAGATGGCTTGAAAAGATGGAGGTCGTGATCGATATCAACGAATGCCTCGACAGTCAAAGGATTAAGTACGCCACTTGCTCACTACAGGGCAAGGCACTAACATGGTGGAACAATCAGATTCAGGCTAGGGGAAGAGAATCCGCGATGCAAATGTCGTGGGATGAGTTCAAGGCCCTAATCACCGAGGAGTACTGTCCTCTCAATGAGATGCAAAAACTTGAGCATGAGTTCTGGAATCATGCCATGGTGGGGGTTGGGCACGCAGCTTACACCGATCGTTTTCACGAACTAGCAAGGTTGGTTCCACATCTAGTCACCCCGGAATCAAAAAGGATAGAGAGGTACATTTGGGGACTTGCGCCTCAAATCCGGGCAATGGTAACCGCTACTGCTCCTCCTACTATTCAGAGCACGATTCTAAAGGCTGGCGCTCTAACTGATGAAATGGTGAGAACAGGGGTATTGGGCAGGGGAGCAGAGAAAAGGAAAGAAGTTGGGGAAACGAGCCGGTCGAGTGCCGGGAAATTCGAGAAAAGGGCCAAGACAACCAGAAATTTTGTGGCCGTGACCAGGGCAGGCGAGAATATGTGGGTTCGCACCCCCGATGCGATAGGTGCAACTTTCATCATCCCCCAGCTATGCCGTGCCGGGTGTGCGCTAACTGTAGACGCCCGGGACATTTAGCAAGAGACTGCAGAACAGCGCCGAATATGGTCGCACCAGTCAAAGCGGTTAACCCCGCCGGGAACGCCAGGGGCTGTTATGAGTGTGGAAGCCCTTATCACTACCAAAACATGTGCCCCAAATTGAATCGGGCATCAGGCCAACAAGGGAACAACAAGCATCAGACTATGGCTATAGCTGGAAATCAAGGCCCGACAAACCAAGGGAACGCGGCTCGGGGACGCGCTTTTTCCATGGGAGCCAATGAAGCCCGTCAGGACCCAAATGTCGCCACGGGTACGCACTTACTCAATAATCACTTTGCATCTGTGTTATTTGACACTAGAGCAGACAATAGCTTTATATCTTCTGAATTTATGCAATTGCTCGATTTGAGTCCTAGTAGGCTAGAAACTAGCTACTCTGTAGAAATGGCCAATGGTAGGGTTGTTCAGGCCAACGGGATTATTAGAAAGTGCTCGATAATATTGAGGACCACACCTTCGATATAGACTTGATACCTTTGAGCTAGGAAGTTTCGATGTGATTGTGGGAATGGATTGGTTGTCGAAACACGGGGCGAGATTGTCTGTCGAGACAAGGTAGTGCGAATCCCTATGTCAGACGGGGGAGTACTTAGAATTCAAGGAGAAAGACCGGGGAGAAACTTAAAGCTTATTTCTGCATGAAAGCACGCCGGAGTTTACGAAAACAGTGCTACTCTTTTCTGGCCCACGTGGTGGAAAAGAAGGAAGAGGAGCAGAAATTGGCAATATCCCTGTAGTGCGGGATTACCCAGATGTATTCCTGATGACTTGTCTGGTTTGCCTCCTCCACGACAGGTGGAATTTCGTATTGAGTTGGTTCCTGGAGCTACACCGGTAGCAAAGACACCGTATCAGTTGGCACCGTCTGAAATGCAAGAGTTATCTAGCCAGTTACAAGAACTACTGGAGAAGGGTTTTATTCAGCTGAGTCACTCGCCTTGGGGAGCACCAGTGTTATTTGTCAAGAAGAAGGATGGGTCATTCCGTATGTGCATCAACTACCATGAGTTGAACAAATTAACTGTGAAGAATCGGTATCCTCTCCCCAGGATCGACGACCTGTTTGATCAGTTACAAGGAGCTTCGTATTTCTCCAAGATCGACCTTCGATCTGGATATCACCAACTAAGAGTTTTCGAGGAGGACATACCGAAGACAGCATTTAGAACTCGTTATGGGCACTATGAGTTCTTGGTCATGCCGTTCGGATTGACTAACGCACCAGTTGTGTTCATGGACTTGATGAATCGGGTGTGCAAACCTTACTTGGATAAGTTCGTGATCGTATTCATTGACGACATACTTATCTACTCTCGATCGAAGGAGGACCATGAAGAACACCTTCGGGCAGTACTGGAACTGTTAAGAGAAGAGAAACTTTTTGCCAAGTTCTCGAAGTGTGAATTTTGGCTGCGAGAGGTGAAGTTTTTGGGTCATGTGGTTAACAAGGACGGGATTCATGTAGATCCCGGCAAGATCGAAGCGGTAAAGAAATGGGATACACCCCAGACACCTTCAGAGATACGGCAGTTCTTAGGATTAGCCGGATACTATCGTCGTTTCATTGCGAACTTTTCAAAGATCGCTCAACCGTTGACGTTACTGACTCAGAAATACAAGAAGTTTGATTGGGGAGATGCGCAAGAACGGGCGTTCCAAATGCTGAAAGATAAGCTGTGCAATGCACCGATATTGTCCCTCCCAGACGGAACTGGTGATTTTGTGGTGTACTGTGATGCTTCGCATCAAGGGTTGGGATGTGTACTAATGCAGAAAGATAAGGTGATCGCCTACGCTTCGCGACAACTTAAGGTGCACGAGAAGAACTACACGACTCATGATCTTGAGTTGGGCGCTGTAGCATTCGCACTTAAGATATGGAGGCATTACCTGTATGGAACCAAATGCATCGTATACACAGATCATAAAAGCCTTCAACATATTCTGGATCAGAAGGAACTCAATATGCGACATCGACGTTGGGTAGAGCTTCTTAGTGACTACGATTGTGAAATCCGGTATCATCCGGGGAAAGCTAATGTGGTGGCTGATGCTCTAAGCCGCAAGGAATGTGTGAAACCACTACGTGCTCGAGCTTTGGGGTTGATCATTCAAACAAATTTGAAAGCTCAGATCCAACTTGCACAAAGTGAGGCGTTGAAAGAAGGAAACCTTGCGGGGGAAGAATTCCGAGGGTTGGACAAACAACTGATGTGCAAGGACGATGGTGTACAGTACTTCGTGGACCGTATATGGGTACCCAAGTGGGGAGGTGTACATACCTTGGTCATGGATGAAGCACACAAGACGCGATATTCTATTCATCCTGGCGCAGACAAGATGTACCACGATCTCAAAGATCTGTACTGGTGGCCAGGCCTAAAGAAAGACATTGCCACGTACGTCAGCAGATGCTTGACATGCTCTAAAGTTAAAGCTGAACATCAGAAACCATCGGGACTGTTACAGCAACCTGAGATTCCCGAATGGAAATGGGAGAACATAGCCGTGGACTTCATTACCAAACTTCCTCGAGCGAGCAATGGGCATGACTCGATATGGGTCGTAGTGGATCGAATGACGAAATCAGCACACTTCTTGCGAATCCGAGAAGACTACAAAATGGGCAAGTTGGCGAGATTGTACATAAAAGAGGTCGTGACAAGACACGGAGTGCCGGTGTCAATCATATCCGACCGTGACGGCCGATTCACTTCACGATTTTGGCAAACACTACAGAAAGCAATGGGCACTAGATTAGACATGAGTACCGCCTATCACCCTCAAACAGATGGCCAAAGTGAACGAACCATACAAACGCTAGAAGACATGCTGAGAGCGTGTGTAATCGACTTTGGTGGTAGTTGGGATACTCATTTGCCATTGATTGAGTTCTCTTACAATAACAACTACAACACCAGCATTGGGTGTGCTCCGTTCGAAGCATTGTACAGAAGGAAGTGTAGATCACCCGTTTGTTGGGCCGAGATTGGTGAAAGTCAGTTAACAGGCCCAAAGATCATCCAGGAAACAACCGACAACATCTTCCAAATCAAAGATAGGCTGAAAGCCGCTAGAGATCGCCAAAAGAGCTACGCTGACAATCATCGAAAGCCTCTAGAATTCAACGTTGGGGACCGAGTGCTACTCAAAGTCTCTCCTTGGAAAGGAGTTGTTCGGTTTGGAAAGAAAGGGAAGTTAGCCCCAAGATACGTTGGACCATTCAAGATTACAAAAAGAATTGGTCCAGTGGCTTACCGATTAAGGTAACCACAAGAACTCAATGGTGTGCATGATACTTTCCATGTGTCGAACCTCAAGAAGTGTTTGGCTGACAAATCACTTCACATACCCATTAACGATATCAAAATCGACGAAAAGCTTCATTTTGTTGAGGAACCTATTGAAGTCATGGATCGTAAGGTCAAACAGTTAAAGCGCAGCAGAATACCAATTGTTCACGTAAGGTGGAATTCAAAACGAGGGCCAGAGTTTACATGGGAACGGGAAGATCAAATGAAACTCAAATACCCACACCTATTCATGGATGACACACTCTTGGACCTAACTCCAGCTGAATTTCGGGACGAAATTCTCTCAACTGGGGGATACTGTGACATCCGTCACCTTAAGGTCCGTCGAACGACATAAATAAGCATAGAAATATTTTAATTATTCTTCCTTTTCTTCATGAACTCCTGCTTTAAGGAATCATGTCTGCTTATTTTCCCTTGTGCCTGTACTTCCTCCGAGAACGTGTGTTAAGCATAAACCTTTTATAAATTTCATCACCAATACCCCCAAATATATCATTTTTAATTTCAACCATTGTCATTAATAAAACCATTTTAGACTATCAAATGTCATTAAACACGCTTTTAACCTTAATATAACAAACATTTTAAGATCGTAATCAACCGAAACAAATTTTTGGGAACTCGAGGGTTAAGTGCAAGGACTAAACTTGTAATTTTGCAAACTTGGACTGGGTATATAACCCCATTCCCAGCCATTTATCCTCATTCTCCTCTTCTTCACCTTCAACATCTTCTCCACTTTCTCTCTCGATCTAGCACCTAAAACCATCACGTTGTTGCGTTTTCACTGCCAAATCTTGGGTATCGTCAGGTATACTCGTTCCTAGCAGGTAGACAACCTTGTTCAACCCGTTTTTGGCTTGGTTTTAGTGCTGTGTTTTCTAGGGTTTCGGGTGCTCGGTTCATCCGAGCACATGAGGTCGTGTGGGTGCGTGTGAGGTCTTTCTGCTTGTGTTTCATGTTTGTGTATGTTTGTAGAGTGTTTCTGGAAGTCCTTGTGGTGTAAAACTCGCGTTTAGAGCAGCTCGGGGGCTGCTTAGCTCGACCACAGTCGCGATTCTGCAGTTCAGGCGACTGGGTCTGCCAGGCGATTGAGCCGTGCGACTGAGTGAGTCGTGCGACTGAATCTTGCGTCTAAGTCAATCGTGCGACTGAGTTGTGCGACTAGGCATGTCGTGCGATTGAGTCGTGCGACTGTGAGTTTGTATGCGATTGAGTCATGCGTGCGAATGAGAGTATGTGATTGAGTCATGCGTATGAATGATTGTGTGCGATCGAGTCAGGTGACCGACTGAATGTATGCGACTGTGCGTGTTTCGCACGACTGGAGTCCAATCGCACGAATGAAGGTTCAATCGCACGAAAGTAGCTAATTCGCACGATTGAGGGTTGATTCGTGCGCATGGAGGTTTGGTCGTGCGAATGTGTGTTGTGTGGTACGACTGAATGCCAGCCATGTGAATGAAGACTCAATCGTACGAATGAAGCTGATTCGTACGATTGAAGGTTGATTCGTAAGGATGGAGCGTTGAGTCGAGCGTCTGGTCCTGTTGTGTGACTGATGATGTTGAGTGTGAATTTTCCCTTGAACGTCTGTTGATGATAAGGCAACATCAGTAAAAGTGTCATTGCTTGACCACAAAGATTAAAGTCAACGCCATCAACATGCACATACTATTTCAATAGAAAACAACCTAATATTTTACAGTTATCGACAATCCAATTGGAACTCCAAATACTTAACAAGTGCTATCTTTCATAACCACGAGATCATTTCACGGATGTCATAAGCAATGACAACTACTCGTAGTACTTGGATCTACATAAGATCTGATACGTGCGTCCGCTTGTGTGTGTGTGCTACCCACGATCGAAACGATACAACCCGAACCGACCAAACATTACTATACACTTTGTACAGGTCATTAATGCTTAACAATAACTGTCAATAGGTGTTGACTGTTCTCTGCATACAACTGTTGGGAATCTCGATCTTTCATACTTACCACTTAACATGTGAGTTTCGTGGCCCCTTTTTGTGCTTATACTACTTTACAAACATTTATAAACATGGGGGAAAAGTATGCTCGCCCGTTTTCTATGCTGTACAACATACATACAATTTACATACTTGGAATCAACGTGCTACTGTTTTGTGGGTACTTATCTGATACATGCTTGAGTCTGCTTTGTGGTTCTTTCTTACAACCATTTAATTCCAGTGTGGAACCGACAGTTAGGTATTGGTAGTACTACTGGGTTGACACCCCCACCCTCGTGTTGGTATACTAGTTAGTACCAACAATAGCCGGGTACATGCCTTGGGTGAATATATTCCGATAAGATTCTTTGTGTGCGTCATTAGGTTTGGTTGTAAAGCTCTTGTCATGTGATTTTGCTTACTTATAACTGTATGCACGGTATTCTGCAACAACCTTATACAGCATCAATTACTTATTTACTTTAAACCTGCGAACTCACCAATAATTTTGTTGACCATTTTGAGCATATCTTTTCAGGTGATCATGCTAGCTGAGGTTCTAGGTGTGCTGCCTTAGTGGAGACCCTAGGATGCATTTTCGGGCTAAACTGGTCTTTTTGAAAACAATTGATGTATCTATTTCAAACAACATTATACTTTGTAACTTGTTCCCGGCTTGTGGGAATTGCATACAATGTTATTATCTATGTTTATCTTATGTCAAGTTTATGCTTATGGCTATGTTGTCGTGAATACTGACTAAACACGACACAAGTCCCCTTGTTGTCGGGTGTTGTCATGACACGCTTGTCATCATTATTATTATTACATCTCTATCTCTTACCATGTGTTATGACGATTCCCGTCTCGTTACGCCCCCGTGTTTCCGCTCTTAGCCGGGGTGTGACACTTGAGTCACTCGAAACTCTTAGTGGGATAAAGGTCACCTAACCATTTTGAGGGAACTTGTGACTTGAGGTGAGAATTCCATGTTCGTGGGATAAAGGTCACCTAACCGCTTATTTTGGCAAACTCACATGTGTGTGTAAGTAGGGTGTCTTGATTTGCAAACCATGTCAAATGGATCACCTACGATATGGTTTCCAAATGGTGTTGATGGGATTAACATGCCGACTTTACATATGATGTTTCAAGTCGATCCCATACCTCTAGAAGTTGCAAATGGTTGCAATTGTCAATCGTTGACCACCTTATTAATTTAAATCGTGGGATAATGGTCACCTAACCACTATTTAAATGTAATGTTGGGTTCTAGATTTTAATATGAAAATGACCTTAAAAGGTATTAATTATTAAAATAACAATATCGAAAATACTAAAATTGATCTTTGTTAAAATTTTGTAGATGGCCACCAATAATAATGATAATCATGATAATTCATCCACGTCCGCCCAATCTTTACGAGCGATTCTCCAAAAGGAACGACTAAATCATAACAATTTTATCAATTGGTATCGAAACTTGAGAATTGTTCTCAAGCAAGAAAAACGATCATATGTTTTAGACGACCTATCCCCGATCAACCTAGTGAGGATGATGAGGAGGCCTATAACGATTGGATGAAGTACACTGAGGACTCTGTCCAAGTGTCTTGCCTTATGTTGGAAAGCATGACTCCGGATCTCCAGAAGGAGTATGAGAATCACGGAGCTTATGACATGATAACCCAAGTGAAGGAAACGTTCCAACATCAAGCGAGGGTTGAGCGCTTCGAAACGGTTCGAGCACTCCATGCATGTCGTATGGACTACAACCATTCAGTTTCATCTTATGTACTTAAGATGAAAAGTCACATTAACTGCCTCGAAAGGCTAAATTGTCCCATCTCAAAGGAATTGGCCACGAATTTGATCCTCAATGGCCTTACCAAAAGGTTCGAGACGTTCATGTTGAACTACAACATGAATGCTTGGGACAAAAGCATTGGTGAGCTTCACTCTATGCTCAAAATGGCCGAGGCGGCCATGGGTAAAAGGGTTTTACCCGTTCTCACCATTAATGAAGGTGGGAACAAGAAGAGACCTCATCCCGCACCCAAGGCAAGAGTTGCCAAGGGTAAGGGACCCATATGAGGGAAGGGGAAAGGGGTGGCAAGGGTGCCACCCAAAGCACATGAGAAGAAGCAAAAGGTTGCTTCCAATGACCCATGCTTCAAGTGTGGGGAGATTGGACATTGGGCAAGAAATTGTCCTGTCCATCTCCAAGAGTTGAAAGCAAAGAGGGATGCCGGGCAGACCTCAGGTATCATATACATGATCCATATTAATTTAAACTTAATATACTCTAACACATGGGTATTAGATACCAGATGTAGAACTCACATTTGCAATTTGTTGCAGGGGTTCAAAAGAAGTAGCAACTTCAACAAAGGGGATGTTAGCCTCTACATGGGCAATGGGGATAAAGTTCAAGTTGAAGCCCGTGGTGATTACATCTTGAAACTTCCAAATGGTTTGGAAGTAATTTTGTACAATGTTTTGTATGCTCCTAGTTTGACTAGGAACATTATTTCCGTAGCCCTATTAAAACATTTTGGATATGTATTATCATTTATTAGAAATGAAATCCATGTTACTTTGAATGACATGTTTTACTTTAAAGCTATTCCCATCAATGGTATCTATGAATTGGTTTGTGAAAATACATTGAATGATAGCTTATTGTACCAAACTAGTACAAAGAGACTCAAATCGGATTTGAGTGACAGTTACCTTTGGCATTGTCATCTTGGTCATATAAACAAGAAAAGAATACAAACACTACAAAAGAATGGTCTTTTAAAAACAAGTGAATGTGCTTCATTTAATGTATGTGAGTCTTGTTTACAAGGTAAAATGACCAAGGCACCTTTTAGTGGCAAAGCCGAAAGGGCAAAGGATTTATTAGGTATCATACATTCGGATGTATGTGGTCCTTTTAAACCTATGACAAGGTACAATGAAAGATACTTCATTACCTTTACTGACGACTATAGCCGATATGGGTATGTGTACTTGTTAAGACACAAAGATGAAGCTTTTGAAATGTTTAAGATCTTTCAAAATGAAGTACAAAATCAACTCAATAAGTCAATTAAAATTCTCCACACCGATAGAGGAGGTGAATACCTGAATGATGCTTTTAGGGACCATCTTAGAAGTTGTGGGATTGTGTCACAATTATCTCCACCGGGAACACCACAACATAATGGCGTGTCCGAGCGAAGAAATCAAACTCTATTGGATATGGTTCGATCTATGATGGCTAGAAGCTCATTACATCTATCATTTTGGGGTTTTGCTCTGCTCTTTGCGGCCCGTATTTTGAATATGGCCCCAACCAAGAAAGTGGAAAGGACACCTTATGAAATATGGCATGGAAGGGTTCCATCATTTTCATATTTGAGGGTGTGGGGGTGTGAGGCTTATGTGAAGACTCCCACCTCGAACAAGTTAGAAAGCCATTCCACTAAGTGTATCTTTATTGGATATCCAAGAGATTCTATGGGATATTATTTCTATGATCCAATGCAACAAAAGGAGTTTGTTGCCAAAAAGGGTGAGTTCTTGGAAACCAAGTTCCTTATGGAAGGAACTGGTAGTAGAACTGTGGATCTTGAAGAGGATCAAGAACCGCAACCTGATACACGTTTAGTTGACACTAGCACTCAACATGAGGATGTTGAAAGTGATCAAATAGTTGATCAATACACAGAAAACGTTCGCAGATCTAGTAGAACTAGTAATCCACCTGAAAGATATGGATTTTTCACTGATGGATGCTATGTGATAGATTCCGATGAACCAATCACATACCATGATGCGTTATCCAATTCGGATTGTGACAAATGGCTTGAGGCCATGAACATTGAGATGCAATCCATGTATGACAATCAAGTATGGGACTTGGTTATACCACCTCTTAACTCCAAAGTAGTTGGAAATAAGTGGGTTTTCAAGAAGAAAACCGATATGCATGGAAACTTGGATACTTATAAAGCTAGACTTGTAGCAAAGGGTTTCACTCAAACTCAAGGGGTTGACTATGATGAAACTTTCTCACTTGTTGCGATGCTAAAATCTATTAGGATATTGTTTGCCATAGCTGCTCATTATGATTATGAGATTTGGCAAATGGATGTCAAAACCGCTTTCCTAAATGGATATCTTGAGGAAGATGTCTATATGGTTCAGCCTGAAGGTTTTGTCGATCCAAAACATCCTAACAAAGTATGCAAGTTAAAGAAATCAATCTATGGATTGAAACAAGCATCGAGAAGTTGGAATCACTGTTTTGATGAAGAAGTAATTAAATTTGGATTCATCAAGAACGCTGATGAAGCTTGTGTATATAAGAAATCTAGTGGGAGCATCATCACTTTCCTAGTATTGTATGTTGATGACATACTACTATTTGGAAATGACATTCTAACCTTGGAAGGTGTAAAAACCTGGCTTGAAGTTTTTTTTCCATCAAGGATCTTGGTGAGGCCGCCTATATTCTGGGAATAAAGATCTATAGGGATAGATCAAGGCGGTTGATTGGTTTAAATCAAAGTGCATACATTGATAAGATCTTAAAAAGGTTCAAGATGGAAAACTCTAAGAAAGGTTCGGTACCTATTCAAAGAGGAACGATATTGAGTACGACTCAATGTTCAAGCTCAAAGGATGAGCAAGATAAAATGAAGGTAATCACATACGCATCTGCTATTGGATCCATCATGTATGCAATGATATGCACTCGGTCGGACGTTTCATGGGCCTTAAGCATGACAAGCCGATACCAGCAAAATCCCGGAAGCAGTCATTGGATGGTTGTTAAGAATATACTTAAGTACCTAAGGAGGACCAAAGATATGTTTCTAACCTATGGATCTGGTGATGAGGAACTCGTTGTAAAAGGTTACACGGATGCGAGTTATCAAACCGATCGTGATGATTCACGATCACAATCGGGATACATTTTCATTCTGAATGGAGGAGCTGTCTCTTGGAAGAGCTCTAAACAGGATGTAGTGGTTTTATCAACTACAGAATTTGAATACATCGCCGCCTCATTGGCAGCTCAAGAAGCTGCATGGTTGAAGAAATTCATTGCTGATCTAGGGGTTGTCCCTTCCATTCAGGACCCCCTAGAGATCTTTTGTGATAACGAAGGTGCGATTGCTCAAATCAAGGAACCTCGTGCTTATCAAAAGACTAGGCACATTGAGTGGAGATTCAACTACATACGAGATGAAGTTGAGAAAGGAAATATATGTATTCACAAAGTTCACTCAGATCAAAATATTGCGGATCTTCTTACGAAGCTCCTAGAAAAGGCAAAGCATGAAGGTCATACATGTTCCATAGGACTTCGATATTCTAGTGATTGGATTTGACCTGTAATTTCGTATTTGGATATCTGGAACTCCCTTACTACTTGAATAAAATTATTTGGTCATAATATTTCAATGAATGTTCCAATTTAGCATGTTTAATCCATGGGTAAATTGTTTACTCTAAATGTCCGTAGTCGTTCATACTTGTGGGAACAAGTATGAGGGTAAGATTATTATGAATTTGGATTGGTGGATATTCATAAGGAATGAATATAGAGCAAATGGTTGTTGTCAAAGTTCATAGATATTTGTGGGATACAAATATTGGACTAACCCGCATCTCAAATTTTACTACATGGAATTTCTAGAATGATCATGAGTAAATTGAGTAAAGGTGAATATCATTTGGTATCCTCAGACCTGAGATACATATTGGGTTTTGATATTCACCAAGTGTTATACCTTGAGCTAGTTCTTCACTGCCCTGGAATAATGAACAGTACGTAAGGCTATGTTCAGGCGTGACACGAGGTGTTTGTGAGAAACGTATGTAGTCAAGATGGAATTTGTTCCTCTTATTCATTGAAAGCAAGATGTCTAAGGCCTGATTAAGTTAAATTAACAAGGAATAATCATTCTGTGTCCTTGGATTTAACATGACATCTGTAACAAAAAGATAAATGATTAATTCACCTAAATCATTTCAAGTGGGATACTTGAATGGGATGATGTTATTGAATGGCTATAATTCATGCATATTAAGGGTAGTAAACCATTGTTAGGCGGTATTTACTGCTTGCGTCAATTTTCTATGAATCTTGTGCAAGTGGGAGATTGTTGGATTCTATATGCCCAAGACACGCAGAATATTGATGCGGTTAGTACGCTATGATCCAAGTCGAGTTATACCCAATAACAAGCTTTGCAAACACAAACAATTATTTAATTGATGATATGATCATGCAATTAAATAATCACACCAATTTAGAAAATAGGTTTTCTAAATATTGCATTTGTAGTGGAACAAATTATAAGGATATTTTGTTGATGAATTTCATTATTTGTATTGTTATTTAAATAGGTTTAAGTAACATAAAATAATAAAATTAAAGAGTCATTTAAATTAAAAGGGGTTTAATTTAAATAATGTACACGACCTTTTAATGTGTGTTTTTTTAAAAAGTTTTAGGTGGGAAAACATCTTCTAGATGGCTGATTTTCAGCCTCACTATGGTCCAATGAGATCATTTTCTTTTGTCTTGAAAACACACATGAGAATGAGTGTGCATGTGACCCTTTTCACACACATCATTCACACAAAAACTCTCTCTCTCTCTCTCTCCAAATACTCTCTCGGCCAGTAGCATCAACAATAGAGGGTTTTTGTAAGGCCCCGTTCCCGGGACGCTTACAGCTGGGTTCTCATCGCACATAAAACGTATAATTACATTTGTATTTAATAAATCGCAGCGGAAAACTAAAACAAACTTTCATTTCCATGTAAATGCTTTTGCAAGTTAATACAACATTCATTACAAAATAGCTTGTTCGCATTACAATGCAAAAACATTAATCAAAAGAATGCTATCCCAAAAGGGCTGAGTAGCTTCACGGTGTGCCATCCTCAGCAAACATTACCTGCCAACTGGAAAACATATAAAAAGTCAGCGTTGCTGAGTGAGTTCTAGTTTTATTACAAAACATACTTTACTTTCATATAAAACCATTCGTTACATTTACATGATCACACATCGTACGTACACATAGATAATATCATTATTATCTTCTTCATTCATTCATTCGTTCATTCATACTTCGTTCTTTCATACGTAATCTTTTGTTCCTTTATACGTTCGTTCCTTCGAGTCTGTTGCGACAACAGGGTTGCTCA
This sequence comes from Flaveria trinervia, assembly GCA_025506515.1. NCBI lineage: Eukaryota > Viridiplantae > Streptophyta > Magnoliopsida > Asterales > Asteraceae > Flaveria > Flaveria trinervia. Next base: position 78,094,639 of record CM046441.1, on the reverse strand, counting down.
CCTAATTAACAATCCCAACGACTTCGCGCTAACCGAGTCTGTTGCAACCATAAAGTTGCTCACCCCAATTGCCAGTTTTAACGATAGCATGCTTTCCGAGTCTCTTGCAACCATAGGGTTGCTCACCTCATGGCAACTTCACAATAACGCGTTGTCCGAGTCTGTTGCAACAACTAAGTTGCTCACCTCCTTTCTCTGGCCATCTTCATGATGCCTATGATCCGAGTCTTTTGCAACCACACGTTGCTCACCCTATTGGCAATCTCCATGATTGCCTGTGATCCGAGTCTTTTGCAACCACACGTTGCTCACCTCATTGTATGCTTGCAAGCCTTCCTTCATTCGTTCATCGTTCAATAATGCATGCATTCTTACTTTATGTTCCACTTTCGTTATCTTTCACTTTACGTTACATAATACTTCATTCGTTCATTAACATGACACATAAGGCCACAAGAAAGATAACATACATCATATAAGGAACATATCATACATGTTCATCATCATCATACAGGGCAACATCACGCATACATAACAAGCCCTAACATGCAACATCATCACCATCATGTCCAACATGCTCTCTAAGGCCCCAATCGTCATCTTACATGCTCTTATGGGGACCTTTACGTCAAAACTTACATCTGCACTTTTCCCCGAAAGTCGGAAGTCAAACTACACTTTCCTCGGGTGTGACAGCCCTATTCGGGCGTATGGACACCCTACAGTCGCATGGCCTCCATGCGACTGAGCATCATGCGAATGGACTAATACAGATGAACACCTATGCGAATGAACATCCAGTCGTGCGAATGGGCAATGCGGATGGACCTCATGCGAATAGGATTAATGCGAATGAGCACTTATGCGACTGGACCATCAGTCGTATGACCTCCATGCGACTGGCCTTTCAATCGTGCGAATGGACCTTCAATCGTGCGAATGGACATTCAATCGTGCGAATGGACCTTCAATCGTGCGAATGGACCCCAATCACACCCTAATCGGTCGTATGGCCTCCATTCGGCCTCCAGTCGATCGCCTAGCCCTAACTGATGCAGAATGCAGTTCATCCCGACTGCAGCCGAGGGTTTTCGGCCTCCAAACTCATCCAAACCCATTTTAAGCCTAAATCGACCATCCTAAACCTTAGGAATGCATACCATAACACCATACAAGCACACACACGCCCGGAAACATACACGAAACGCATCACACACATCACACCCAAATGGGTCAAACACATACACATACAAAAACGGGTTTTTATGCTTTCCAGCCCCAAAATCGTTTGAAAACAAGTAAAAGTGGGGTTCTAGAACTCACATAAACGCGCACAACGTTAAGGGCTTCAATTTGGCTTGCTTCACGACGATTTTGGCGACCCGAACCAACTCGAACCAACTTTTCCTCTTTTTCTCTTCTTTCTCTCTTCTTCTCTTTATGAAGCTGAAATGTGGGGTGTGTGGGGAGAGTGGGCTGCCCTCTCCCTACTAATATCACCACATTCCCAACTTTTCTTCGTTGGCGAGTTTGGTCCCTCGACTTTTGGACTTTATTTTCTTTTCTTTCTTCACCGGCTTCAAAATAATAAATATTCGGGTGTTACAGTTTTGGATTGATTTTGGTGTTCATCTCCCTAGCAAGAAGGTGTTTGCTATAGTGCTTGGGGTATACAAGCTTGAGAGGACCTCCTTTTGGTGCCTTGGTCGTTTTCTTGGTCCATATCATCCTCCATATCCGCCCTTTTGCTGCTGGAAGGTAGTTCATGGCAGCTTCTTTATGGTTGTCCATATTGTATGTTTATGTGTTTCTATAGCTAGTTATATTCACATATAAAGATCCTTTGTTCCTGGGTTTGTTTGTAACTTTATAATATCAAAATAGAACTCGATTTTTCAGTTCATAAATTATGTTATAAAGTTTATTTCCGCTGCATTTTTCACAATGTTTAAATGGTTAAACTATGTTTATGTTCTAACAAACCCAACACTTATTTGCTTTTATATTATGCATTTCTATACTGTTTCAATCATCCTAACATCTAATTGTTATCATGACTTTATGTTCTTACTGTTATTATTTCTTCTACTAAATCTCTTTTAATTTGAATCATTATCATTTGATCACTAATCTTCTAACATTCACTAACCTTGAAATAATCACTAAGATTCCTAAATCAAGCTAATAACACGCTAACATAAACAAAGAATTTTGTTTGCATTTGGACGGCTATGCCGCCGCATTTTGGTTATTCCATAAGATTATTTCCCTAAATGATGGATATGCCAAAGTTTTTGAATATTTTTTATTACTTAAATGAAGTCTAATATACCATATTTAGACATATAAAAATTTGTTCTAATCCGTTCATGCATTAACAGTTTTAAAAGTGCATATAAGTGTCTTACTATAATTTTGGCAGAATATAGTGTGATTTCAACTAACCATAACTTGGTCATAACAAACTAAATTTGTGTAAAATCAAACTCAATATTAAGTTATCAAATAAAATTTTCAACGATAATTTATATGTCTTCAAACTCAGTCGGACGACTCAACAATAGCCTTCACAAGATAAGTGCGCATTCCAACACATTCTGTCTTGTGTTGTTGTTTTGACGTATTTATGGGTCTTTTCATAAAAATATTTCTAAACTAAAGTTGTCTGGGAGACTCTGAACTAGTCAACTGTAAATTTTTATAATTTTGTGAAACAGTTTGCTATTTTTAAAACATGTTCAAACACGTACCAAACATTCTGTCCAAGATCTAAAATTGGTGCAATAATATGTTTTCAATCTAACTTTCGCCTTTTGTCATTCTCTAAACATCCTAACTCTTGTAATGAATTCCAGCATCAAATTATTATTTTTTATACTTTAGGACATCACCTTTGACTCTTGAACATCCAACCTTTCTTATGAACTTCACAACCATTATTATACAATGTGAGTATCCATTGCCCATTTTTATGTTTTATTATTTGGGAAAATCGTGTGATACAATATTCAATGATTGATATTCATTGTTATTCTATTTCAAAATTCAATTCAAGACATGTTATGTTATTACTTGTGATTATGTGCGCATAGTAGGACACACTAGATGAGAACACAATCATTAATTCATGCAACCATGGTAACAATAATAGATCTATTGGTTTGACAAATCCACTCCATTTGCTTAGTCACGTGGTGATTGGAACCGGAATCATTCGTTCTATAAGTGTTGGATCAAGGAAAAGGCTGGTGCAACCAAAACCAAATCACTTAGAATATTTTGGTATATCTAATAAAAGTCTTCTGAAGCCAAATGTGGAACTTCTGAAGGAAGTAGAGTTTTTCTGAAGACAAAGTGCAAGATCAACTTCTGAAGACAAACTCTACTTCCGAAGAAAAAGTGTTCACTTCCGAAGATCAAGTCTGAGAAGAAAAGATCAGAAGTGAACTTCTGAAGTATGAAGAAAAGAACAAGTCCTCAAGCCTTGGAAGAAGTAGCCTCTTCTGAAGTAAAAGTGGCTTCGGAAGAACTTGTTCTTCCGAAGCAAACTACCCTTTGGAAGACATTACTATGAACTAGTGGACATAAGTATGGTGTCTCCAACACTCTTGTCACACCCCGACCGACGACGGAATTATTGGGGCGGACGAATGTGAATCGATTGCTCATAGCACATGGTAATAAATGCGTTGAAATAATATTAAATGTCATTTTCATTGAATAATACCAATCAATCAATAAAAAACAATCAATTAATAACATAATGAAATTTGTCTTTAACTTTGACTAAGTCCAAATCCTAAGTGTGCATTTAGAAGTCCAATAATCTTCATTCCTGAAATCATGTGAAAAAGTAACGAGTCAGCTAACAAATTAGCCGGTGAGTACACATAGGTTTGATACATATATAGATTGTTTAAAATGATTGTAAACAATTCAATTCACATGACAATGTCAAGACTTATAATGCAATAGTGTAACATAAAAGACAAACCAACACAATCAAACCTAATGACTGACTTGATTTGGTCCGCAGACGAAGCCTTCTAGAATGAATGATTCTGGCTCCAATCACCATGCGACTAAACAAATGGGGTGGGTTTGTCAAACCAATAGATATATCATTGTTACTGTGGTTCCATAAATTAATGATTGTATTATCAAGTTTATCTAACTATAAACACATAATTGCAAGTAATAACATAGCATGTCTTGAATTGAATTTAGAATGAAATAAAATAACAATGAATATCAATGATTGAATATTAATCACATGATTTCCCCAAATAATAAAACATGAAAAATGGGCAATGAATACTCACATGGTTTAATAATATGGTTTGAATAATATGCAAGATTAGACACCAATAATTTTTTCACGGATTTAACCTAAGGAATAGTGTCTTAATTTAAAAATAACATAATGATTGAAGGTTAGATTGATTTGAAAAACTAGGGTTCTAATTTGGAATTTAGGGTTTACAGATGATTTAAACTAATGTATTTTTTTACCACGCTTAAATAAAATAGAGAAAATGAATTTAAATAAAGAAAATATTGATTGATAATAATTGGAATAAAGTAACTAAATATGTTTAAAACATTGTAAAGTGTTTGAATGAATATTAAAGTGTAGAAGTTAAATGATTAATTTTAAATTAATTACTTGAACTCTTGGTCAAAATAATAAAGTGAATAAAATTATTTAGATTTTATAAAATATTAATTTAAAATGATTTGAAATAGTTTAAGTTTGTTTAAACGTGATTTTCTTTATATAAAATATAAAACTTATAAATAAGTTTTTTTATAACATTTAAACCCTTAATAAAAGTGATATTATAACTTTTAGGATTTTTAGAAATTAATAAATAATTTCTAAAATAATATTAGTTAACAAAACAATTTTTATATATTAATATAATTGTATTTAAGAATTTCTGAAATTAAATATTGGGTAAATTAGATTTTAAAAATAATATGCGGGAGGCCCGGTTCGAACCCGGGTCCTTTCTGCATAGGATGTGTGCGTTAACCACTTAGGCTAGAGCCCAGATTTTGTTTGAAGTTGCAAAGAAATTAATAATAATTTATTGATACATGTGTACCTTGATTCTGATCTGAATGTAATATGTCTTTATTGTCTTACACTTATGTAATAGTTGGGTACTTAATGAAATACAAATGTTTGGTTGTGTTTATAATGTTTAATATTTTATTAATGAGTTGTTTATCGCATATTGACTTGATTATATAGGTTTGTGGTTGTTTGAATTAGTATAAATAATGTTATGACAATTAATACATTCAAACTTAATAACATGAAGTTATCACGCGAATGCCCATGCTAATGGACCATACGCATGAACAACTTCATACGAATGACTCAGTCGCACGATTGAACTAGGAGACTGGATCAGTCGTATGACTATAACATGAGATTGGCTCAGTCGCACGACTGAATACTCAGTCGTGCGAATGGATCAACCACATGGCTCAATCGCACGAATGAACCATGCTGATGGTTCAGTCGCCCGAATGAGCAACCTTAACCTATAATACCACCTAATTCGTGGAAAAACGTAGGCATTCAATCCACTTCGACTCCAGACGTACCCTAGCCGTCTAGAAGCCTCTAGTTCGTACTCCAAGTTCATAGAATGTTGTAGATCGGTTCCTAATTGACTCTTGACGTTAGATTCAATACGTTATTGTTTCTACGTGCGTTCTCACTGATTGGATCGCCAATCAAATAGGATTCCGCACTATTTGGTTTGGTTTAACACGTTAATCAGTTGGTGTTTCGTTCAAATACCAGGTCCTAACATAATTGTTTTTAAAATAACCCCCAAATTGACATGAACCCTAGTTCGATTTGGTTTAAATTGAACACCGATTTGATGTGGTTAACCCGAATAAACATGGGGTTTTTATTCCCTACATAAAAACAAGTGTCTGTGTGTGGAATTACCTAGATTGTTTGATATGGAGGATGAACTGACGCACAATGGTAGTGATCGGTTCGAATTTGATTTAAGACGTAAATGGTGATTAAAAATCCAATTAATTTCGTATGAAGCTTTTGATGGAGCTTATGATTCAAAGCCCTCTTTCAATTGCAAACTTATCTGGAGATGTTTTCGGGTAGGTTGCAGATTCAATGTGAATTTGATATTCGAGAGGGATGAATGGGGTTGTTTCGTTTGTAACTGAAGTTGCATAAAGCTCAAAGGGGTCGATTCGAAGGTTTCATCGTGATTTGTAGTCCTAATTGCGATAGTTTCAAATCAAACAAGTTTAAGGTTTGTTCGGGAGTTTCGAGTCTTGGTTTGATTGCCATTACATGGTGTTAATTACAATTACTGATATGTTTAAATTCGTAATTCACCCAGAAACATTTTTGGTCAATCAGCTTGATTGATTATGTTGAAGAACGAGATGAACCGATTGAGATTTGATTGTGATTTTTCGGTTTTGATTCGAAAGTGTTAAAAAATTGATTAACTCCAATCATGATAGGTTACAAGTTCGAAACAAGGTCGTGACAAGGAGTAATGGTTCGATTGGCTTGGAAATGGCTAGGTTGGGTATGGTTGGACCTCGCCGGAGTTCGGCCGGAGGTTTGGCCGGAGACAGGGTAAAAGACGAGGGGGATGGGATGGTTTTAAATTTATTTACACGTTTGACCCCTCATGTTTGAATTGTTTATTACTTTATGTAAAAAAACTTTTAATTATGTTTTGAAAATTACAAAATAAATCCTGGACTTATAAAACTAATTTGAATAATAAATCAAATAATTATGTATAAATATTTATAACTTTTATAAAAACTTCACAATATAAATATTATTATAACCTTATAATTAAAACTCTTAATTAGCAATAAACTCTATAACTCTTTGTAAAATATTAGAATTTAATTCTTGAAAATTAATGATTTAAGTTTCATAATATTATTATGAGACATTATAAGATTATGAGGAGAATTCACTAATAAAATTTAAAATGACATAATTATTGCGTTTGAAACATTAAAGTAAATTAAATAACCTCAAAATGAATTTGGTTTCTAATATTGACCCAAATGGATTCAGGTTTGGGTTTTAGTTTCAAAATGGACAGATGTTACAACTCCGCTGCAAACCTCTGATGTACTGCATGGTGTTTTCTCTAAAGCCATGTAGTTGACCATACTTTATTCTATTGTTCATATTTATTAGTTAGTACAGTTAGCAACCATAGTTGGTAACAAAAGTTAGTCATTGACATGTCATGACTATCATAGTTATTAGTAACCATACTTTATTCTATTGTTCATATTTATTAGTTAGTACAGTTAGCAACCATAGTTGGTAACAAAAGTTAAGTCATTGACATGTCATGACTATCATATCTTAAATAATATTTATCTAAGATACCTTAACTTTAGCATTGTAGTATATGCTTTAGTCATAGGTTCCCAGCTGGTATCAAAGTATATCTGGTTGTAGGTAGTGGTATATATAATTTCTCATTGTAACTCATGTAAGATGCTTGTAAGAGTCTTGTAATACTTTGAGTTAAGAAGTAATATATGAAAATACCTTGAAAATTATCTCTTTGTGTTCTTTGCTACTTATTATATTATTATCAACTCTTTGAAGAGACTATGCTTCATCTGATCTGGGTGTAGTATAAGTGAGTTTGACAGAAAACCAAGTGTTAAGTGACAAAAACTGATCCTGCAATTGGTATCAGAGTTGCTTAGGCTCTTGATTGTGAGATCTTACCATCCTAATCAACCTGTTTTCACTCCTCCTTACACCACACTCAAAATGGCCCTCAACAAGTTTGAAGTAGAGATGGGGACGATGACCAAAGCATCCATCATCACCCCTGAAAACATCAGGTCATGGAGCAGACGCATGGAAGGCTTTATCAGGTATCAAGACAACAAGATGTGGCAGTCTATTGTCAATGGCCCGTATAACCCAAGGTGGCAACACCCGGTAGAAACGGTGCCATGATAGAGAAAGCCGTTGAAGACTACTTTGATGAGGACCGGAAGAAGTTGGACATTGACAGCAATGCAATGACTATTCTCATGACTGCAATACCCAACTCCATCATGGTGGGATTTGAGCATTGCAAGTTAGCTAAAGAACTGTTTGATGCACTTGCTCGGATGTACTCCAGCTCCAATGATTCCAAGAAAGACTCACTGAAGCAGTAGTTTGAGAACTTCACCTACATTGCTGGAGAGACTCTCAGCCAGCAATACTTTAGGTACATGGACCTCATTTCTTCCCTTCAGTCTGTGGGAATCACTCCTGAACTTAGAGACCTCACAAGAAAGTTCATGAGTGTACTTCCTAATGAGTGAACGTTCTACCGTGTCTCTATCAAGAGGACATAAAATCTGAACACACTCACTATGACCAACTCTGTGGCATCCTTGATGCATACCGACTGGAGATGGAAAGCAAGAGAGGCCATCAGACAAGCAGACCCTTGAGTCTTCCTGCTAGCAACGCTTTAATGTTTGCTAAAGGCTCAGGACCCATACAACCTCAATAGTACCTGACATACACCCAGTAGCCATCATGTTCGTGTGGACCATACCTTACATTTCCTGAGACTCCAAGGTCTCAACAAGCTCAACATGGTTCTTTTCAGGACAGCTGCACATTTGTTTCAAGAAGTGTACACTTTAGTGATTTTTAGTATTGCTTTGATGATCTAGAGTGCTTTAGTCCAGACGATGTGGAGTATATGGAAATAGTCCAACAAATGGCTCTCTTAACCTACAGGGTAAAGAAGTTAAGAGAACTGGAAGGCAATTTCCCCATAACCCAACCAACAACAAATGTGGGTTTGATAAAACTAAGGCCAAATGTTACAACTTTAACCAACTTGGTCATTTAGCAAGGGAATGCAAGGCTCCCAAGTCAAATCCGGGAACCTCACAGGCCTCCACACATCCCTATACACCAAAGCCCACTAGAAAGTCAACAGAGACAGCTGCCATGGCTCAAGAAGTTGACTGGAGCTTCATGGTACAGGATACGAAGTCTGCTCAAGCACTCATGGCAGGAACAGATGACAATAAGGTATATGAACATCTCTGTACTCCTAAATATATTGCTAAGGTTAAATTGTATCAGGACTACAATATGGAGATTAAATTCGATATTGAGTCTCTAAATGTTTTAAAATCTGATTTTAAAAGGGCTGAATCTGACTATCAAAGAAAAATTGAGGAGTTAGAGAAAATTGTGTTCTTATAAAAACATGAACACACAAATTATAAGACTCAAATAAAGGATTTAATATCCAAATTGTCTGAGGCTCAAGCCCAGCTTGTCACTACTGAGGCTCAAGCCAGGAAGTATGCCATTTCTGAGCAAAACTTCCAAGCTATTATTGCATCATCCTCCTACTCCAAAATTTGTTATCAAAACAAAGGAGGGCTGGGGACCAATAAAATTGCTCCACCACACTCTTATGAGTCCATAAGACAACCAAGATGTGGTACTGAAGAGCAAAAGGCTCCATCTGCTGACCCATCTTCACTTGAGTTAAAAAATGATGTAATATTAGAGACCACCATAGGGAAGTAACATGTAAATCAACCCACTCCTACTGGTGATGATCGAATCCTAACCACCAAAGCCAGAAGAAGTAGAGCTAAAGCAGCAAGAAGAACTGTCAAGAAAATGGCTGAGTCTAAGCTGATGATTAACCCAACACAAAAGGGTGTATTCATCTCAACTGGATTCCAGGTGATAGGCAACTCTGATTCAGGAAAAGGGTGTAGTACCAGCACTCCTGTCCTACCTAAGGATCAGAAGTTAAAGGGAAAGGTTGTTGATGATGAGAAAAAGAACAAGAAACAACAATCCTCAAGTTCCTAGAAAACTAACATTGCATGCATAATATGTGATCTGTCACACCCCAACCTTGACGGTGGAAACGTCGAGATGTGAGAGTTAAGATTGTTCACAGCCACATAATGCTATTATTAAATCCAAATATATTATTCATAAGTTTCAAAGGTAACATTACAAACATAAGTCTCAAATAAAGAAATTAACAAGCATAATAAGAATATAACATGCTTATTCATTATTTAACTAGGTCCATTCCTAAGTGTGAACAAGCTTTAAAAGTGGCGATCAAACTTGAGTATTTCCTAAAACATATTAAAATAAAGAGTCAACAATAATGTTGGTGAGATTTCCATAGTTTTCAATACATAAGTATATAAAAGATGACAATTCATGTTGTAAGTTAGAGAATAAGGTAACTAGGGATGTAAGACAGAATGCACAATCAAACCTTGACAAAGTTTACAAGTCTCAAACGTTTACAAGTATATACGATTAGCTAAATATACTTGGATCAACCAAGCAGGCTTGTCAGGCCCATAGATCTATGACGTCGCCATGCTAGCAATAGTTAATGATTGTATATATATTCGATATTACATTGTAGCTACAAAGATCAACTAACCACAACATACAAGTAAATTGCCATAAGTTTACAAGAATCAAACGTGTTTACAAGTGCAAGATTTATAAAGTAACATGTTTCGCCCCAAAGTGTAAAAATATAAAAAAAGGTATAGAAATACTCACTTGATCAATAAGTACATATTGAAGATTAAATAGAATAACAAATGTCGTTTCAACGTAGTCCTTCATAATGCACCTAAAATGTATATTTACAAGATTTTTAAGTTTAATCATAATTTTAATGGTTAAACGAGAACTAGGGTTTTAATTTGGTATTTGGGGTTTTTTCAAACACTAATATTTAGCAAATGAAAATCAATTATATTTTCTTGGAATAAATGCTAAGAAATATATTTATATTTTATATAAAGATACGAAGGGAAAACATTTATAATAATTTATAAGATTTATATATTAAGTTTAAATAAGGTTTTTATAACTAAATGAAATTAGCACGATTTAAATAATTTAAAGGCAACATTTGAAATAATAAAAACTATTATTTAAAATCTAATTTTTAATAAAAGTAAGTTAACTATAACATTGGCTTTAGAATTTTTAATAAAAATATGAAGGTAATTTTTAATCAAATAATTACAGAAAAATAATTAATTGATTTTAAAATAAACTAGGTTTATAAAATAATTTTACGCAATTTTTAGAAATTTTTAATATTTATTTTGAAGGCCAACAAGGCCTAAAAAAATTGTGTGAGGCTCCCCGGGTTCGAACCGGGGACCTCCTGCTTGATAGGGTGAGTGGGTAACTAGTGAATCAAGGCCTTAGTCGCAGTTTGACTTTGTTCCCAAATCTTAAAAACACCAGTTTCAAAACAGCCCCAATTCGAATGAACCCTAGAAACCCTTGATCCAAATCGAAGTTAAATTCGACTTTGTGAGCGACTGGAATCATGGGGCTTTCGATCCCCATGTATAAACGAGTAGTTAGACATGTTTAATTACCCGGTTTGATTCAAGGTTTATCAAGAACAATAGATGAACAAGTCGTGGCCTAATGTTTTGATTTACATAGCAATCTTCAAAGATATTCGAATTGAATTGGTGAACAGCTTCGAACGATGATCTGGAAGCAAAGCCCTATGTGAATTTTAGTTGAAATCAATCAGAGGTTGGGTTTTGACTGGTTGCAAGTCACGGTTGGTGAAGGGAATCGAACAGGGTGTTGGTGTGAGTTTTAGGTGAAATTGAGTGTTGTTTTCGATTAAAGGTTGATAGATGACCATTTATGCCGAGTTAATTCGATTATTATTGAGGTTTAATGATTGAACGGCTCTAGAATTAAAGGTTTTGGTTATGAACTTGTTTAAACTTAGTAACCAGTGTTTTAAATCCAATTTAAGTTGTTAATCATGTTCGAATCGTATACACGAAAGGTTTGGAACGGTTTGGGTGTTGATATCGGGTGTTTTTCGTGGTTTTGGGACTCGCCGGAGTGTTTGGCCGACGGTGGCCGGCGTGGATTGCCGGAAATACGGGGGTTGGGCGGGGGTTTGGTTTAAGTTTAATGAATTTACAGTTTTGGTCCCTCAACTTTCAATCATTATTATTTTATGTTAAAACTTCTATTGAAAGTTTATTAATTGGCAAAAGCAACCCCCCAAACTTAGTTAAATTTTGTGTTTTAAACATTATTTAGTTTCAATAACCCTTATAAGTTATTGTTAAAAGTAATCTTACTATTACTAATTTTATTATCATTATATTAACATAAGCTTGGTTATTATTATCGTTATAATAATAATTATTATTAATCTTACTAATATTATTATTATTATTATTGGTATTATTGTTATTAGTATTATTATTATTATTAAGCAAATTAAGTTATTAACTTTCAACTTAACACAACATGCCTAACAAGCCCTCAAAGTTTTATAAATGACATGAATGGTCCCTACAAAGTTAACTTTTTATTTACAAAATTACAAGATGTTACAGTCTTCAAAACCACATGGCCAAATATTGTTATTACACTCCTGCTAGCACACATTATGCAAACACTGTTAAAAGAGAAGAAATTAGGAAGGTTTTTTATTGGACCTTATCAAATGGTTCAAGTGATGAAAAAGGGAAAGCTGGTTTCCGAAGCAAAATTGCTTTCGGAAGAAAGTCCTTCCGAAGGGAAAAAGGCTTCGGAAGCTAAAGATGTCAAAAATCAAAAGAACAAAAGAATTCCCTTGAAACCATCCCAGAAGAAGACTACTTCTGAAGAAAGGGTAGTGAAGGCTTCTTCCGAAAGAAAGAAGCTTCAAAAGAATGCTATGCTGCTAAAGCCTCAAAAGGCTCATCCTCCATGATCAACCAAAAGATGGATTGGAAGATCAAAAAAGATGTTGCAGCCCAAACCTCTTCTTCAATGACATCCATTGAACCCACAAGCTTAACGTTTGGTTCAATTCTGTCACTATCATTGGAAGAATCCAAGACCAACAAGGCTTGGGTTGCCAATCAAAACTAATCATCTCATCTTATGTGCAGGGACATCCATATGACAAGAATATCAATACTTGGATCGTGGATAATGGATGCTTCAGGCACATGATAGTGGATGCTCCAGGCACATGACAGGGAACAGACCAACAAGACCTGGGACGAAAATTCCTCATGAATTGGTGCTTCTTAAATCTCCCAGGAAAGGGGATATGTACAAGCTTGATATGGGTGAAGTATCATACTTTCTTTCCAAAGCTGATGGTGATGAGTCAATACTATGGCATAAACAAATGTGTCATGTAAATTTTAAGACAATAAATAAATTGGCTAAAAATAACTTGGTACATGGTTTGCCTAAAAAGGAATTTTTCTGCAAAGATAACTGTGTTGCATGCCTGAAAGGGAAGCAACACATGGCATCTCACAAATACGAAGCTATTAACTCCATCACCACTCCATATCTCTTATTGCACATGGATCTATTTGGTCCCACAAGTAAATGAGCATTGGAAGGAAATCATACTGCCTTGTGATTGTTGATGATTTTACAAGATTTACATGGGTATTCTTTTTAAGATCTAAAGATGAAACTTTGAAGCGTTAAAATCTTTTATTCTTAAGATAGAAAATCAAATTGATCACGAGGTTAAGATAATTAAAAGTGATCAAGGGACTGAGTTTAAGAACCTCATTCTTGACTCATTTTGTAACTCAAAAGGGATTGCCAGACAATATAGTGCTCCCAAAACTCCTCAACAAAATGGTGTTGCTGAGAGGAGGAACATGACACTTATTGAGGTTGCTCGAACTATGTTAATTGATTCCAAACTACCTCTAACATTCTGGGCAGAGGCAGTCAACACTACATGCTATGTGTAGAACAAGGTTTTTGTAGTAAAGCCACATGGAAAAATCCCTTATGAGCTATGGAACAAGAGGCCACTGTTAATTGGCTTTCTAAGGTCCTTTAGCTGTAGGTGTATCATACTTAACACAAAAGACAATTTGGCAAAATTTGCTGAAAGTCGGATGATGCTATCTTTGTTGGATACTCCTCTAGCTCTAAAGCTTATAGAGTTTACAACATCAAAAATCAACAATTTGAGGAATCATCCAACATTGTTGTCAATGAGCACACTCCTTGTGTTAGGGGGAATGACCCTGATCATATTTTTTACTTAGAATTGTTTTCAAACTATTCTAAACCAACTTGTGAGAATGTTTCAGCTGGAACAGGTACTCAAATCAATTCTGAAGATAACCAACTATTTGAATTACCCAGACCTATTTCAAGTTCTCCAAAAGGTACAACAAATCAAGCTTCCACTATTGTCAGATCTGACATTATAACTATCTCAAGGGATAGTGGAGCTTCAATCGATGATTCACCTGTTGACCCTCAAATTTCATCAGGTGACCCTGCACAACACCAAGTTGATGGAAGTAGCATCTTGAAGGAACATGCAACTATTAATGCTACTTCACAATCAACAAATGATGATGTTTCTTATTCATTCAATCATTCCTTATTGAATGAGTGTGAAAAAAACAGCTGGACAAAGTGTTTATGCTCCTGAGCAAAATATGTCCAATTTGGATCTATCTTTGCAACTGGAGGTAATTACTCGACTTAGAATCCACAACACTCATCCAGCTAAAAACATCATAAGGGATGTTTCTAAAGGTGTGAGAACAAGAGGACAGACTCATCATGGGAATGTCTACTTGTACTCATGCTTCTTGTCTCAGGTGGAACCCAAGAAGTTAGAAGATGCCTTGAAAGATAGTAGTTGGGTTGAACCGATGGGAGAGGAGCTGATTCAATTCAAAAGACAAAAGGTTTGGAACCTATGTCCGCTACTATCTGGTCAAGTACCAATAGGCATAAAATGAGTTTTTAGAAACAAGAGAGATCATAGAGGCTTGATCATCAAGAACAAAACAAGATTAGTGGTTCAAGGATACACTCAAGAGGAAGGAATTGATTATACTGATGTCTTTGCACTGTTTCTAGACTTGAGGCAGTTAGGATCTTTTTTGCCTATGTTGCATCCAAAAATTTCACTATATACCAGCTTGATGTCAAGTGTGTCTTTCTATATGGGGATATAGATAGGGAAGTCTATGTGTGCCAGCCCCTACGATTTGAAGACCCACAACACCCCAACTATGTGTGCAAATTGGATAAAGCTCTATATGGGCTGCACTAAGCACCTAGGCTGTGGTATGAGGCTTTGTCCCAGTTTCTCCTGAAGAATGGTTACACTAGAGGTACCATTGATAAGACTCTTTTCATAAGGATGTCTGGAAATGACATCTTGCTTGTTCAAGTCTATGTTGATGACATCATATTTGGTTCCTCAAATGACCAAATGTGTAAAGACTTTGAGAGCATAATGAAGAAAAAGTTTGAGATGAATTCCATGGGAAAAATGAACTTTTTCCTTGGAATTCAGGTAAAGTAAATGAAGGAAAGGTTCTTCATCAATCAATCTAAGTATGTCAATGACATCTTAGAAAGATTTGACATGAAAGATTGTAAGTCGGCCAAGACACCAATACCTAAAAACCATAATCTATGTCCTGATTCCGAGGGAGAGGATACTGATCAACATCAGTATAAGGCAATTATTGGTTCTCTGATGTATCTCACAACAAGTAGACCTAATATCATATTTGCAACCTGTATTTGTGCAATATATCAGGCTGCTCCAAAGGTGTCTCACTTAGTTGCTGGTAAAAGAATCCTCAATACCTTAAAGGAGCACCTAAATTAGGTCTCTGGTATCCCAGGAACAACAATTTCAATCTCCATGGCTACTCTGACAGTGACTATGGTGGCAGCAACATCAACAAGAAATCAACATCAGGTGGATGTCAATTTCTTGGTGGAAGATCATGGCAATGCAAGAAGCAATCATGTGTCTTTACATCAACTATGGAAGTAGAATACATTGTTGCTGCGAGTTGATGTGCTCAGCTACTGTGGATTCAGAACCATATGATAGACTACAGATACAACTTCATGAGCACTCTTATCCACATTGACAACAACAGTGCTATCTCCATCACTGAAAATCCTATGAAGCACTCCAAGACAAAGCATATTGATATTAAGTATCATTTCATTAGAGATATTCATAAGAAAAATCTAATTAAACTAATCAAAGTTGAATCAAATGAACAATATGTTGACTTGTTCACCAAGGCTTTTGATGAACAGAGATTTAAGTATCTCATCACAACCATTGAGATGATAAACATTGATTAGTCCACCTCTTTTGAAAACCTTTTTAATATGTAATGTCTTATGACAATACAATCTAAGCCCTGTTACAAAAGGTCTCCCTCTGAAATTTTCACTAAGTGTAAATTCTTCCGAAGAGGAATTAACCCTCGGAAGATGTTTTACATATCTTCCGAAACAAATTCCTCCCAGGATAATTTTCTTCTCGGAAGAGTTTTTAGTCTCGGAAGAAACGATTGATTACATATAAGATCTATTTCCAAGCTTATAAAACTCTCCATTCGGAAAGCAATCTTTACTCTCGGAAATGGGACTCTACCTTCGGAAATATGCATCATTTTGAAAACTATATTGTATTATTTTTGTTATAATTCTTTTACTTGTATTCATTGTTTCATCTAAGCCGGTTTCCTATTTGATCTACTAAGTGTTATAAGTTTTCGCACCTTATAAAACTATTGCATTGACCCCCTTCACCGGTTCTGCAATGTTTAAGTAACAAACCTAAGCACTAACAATTTTGACCACTAACTTTTTAAGTAATATATTTAAGTATTAACATTTCACTCTAATTTAACTAAATTTTAAAATAAGTTCGTTTAATATTCTAACTCGTTATAAAATTGAAAACTAATACCAAGGCCTATTACTATGTTGGTATTTTTACATGAGTATCGCTATAGTAAAAATGATATTCAATATATAAATGTAAGAAGGATTGTAAGCTTGACACATTTTCTTCTATTGTTTTAATGGGAAGAATATTTTGGTCATTGTGTCAAATACATCAGCTCGTTATGTTTAGTTCGTTTATTGTGTATAGTTTGTTTATTGTGTCATATATTAGTTCGTTTTTGCTACGTATTTTTATATTATTAATCATTGTGTTTTACGTTTTAGATTATTTTGTATTTTTTTGTTGTTGTTTTTATAAATGATATAAAGTTGTTATCTATTATTATGTTTTAGAATTAGAAGTAAACAATTATATTATTTTAGCAATATATTTTTCAAAAGTCATAGTATTAAGTATAACATAATGTGTTATTTTTGTTATTTTTCTTTACAGATTATATAAACCTGTTATATATAATGTGTTTTACAATTAAAAATACACAACTATGTTATTTGACTAATGTATGTTTCAAAACTTATGGTATATAAGATATCATAATTTGTTATTTTAATTATTATTTTTTATAGATTATATAAATTTATTGTTATCTATCATTGTGTTTTACGAGTAGAAGTACACAGTTATGTTGTTACCTCAATGTATTTTTGAACTCATAGTATTTAATATAACACAATATCGATAAAAAACATAATGATTGTGTTTTTTATGTTTTATATTATTTTGTGTTATTGGTCATTTTTTTAAATGTATTAGATTAGTTAGTGTTAATTTATCATTGTGTTTTACAAACTATAACTGTGTTATTCATAATTATATATTTTTTTAGAATTCATCACTTAAAAAAATACAATAACTAACAAAAAAACAAAATGAACTGTACTAACGACACAACACCGAGCATAAATCATATAATCTAAAAACGTAAAAATTATCTTTTTATATAATGATATTGTACTCGTTTTAAAATTAAAAAACTCATTTCTATGATGTAACTTTTATAAAAATATGATGTCGCATATAAAATTTATACGCGTTTAAGAAAATAGTCAAACTTTAAAAAATCAACAAAAGTATTTATGCCTAAAGTACCCATCTAAAATACACATTTTATCTTATAAAATTTTTTATTTAGACCATCCTTTTCATACATAAACTTATTTATTTATTTTGCAAATCAAACTCTCTTTGTATTCACTGGAAAAAGATATAATTTAGTAGTTATTGGCTCTAACGAAGACACGTGACAACAGACGTCAACCAACCACACTATATTGCAAACCAATATCACGTCCGTTTCGTAGACGTTTAAACGTCACCGTCATCTTCCCCTAAACCCTTTACCCTTCTTCTTCACTCACAAAGTTCACTCAACTCTCAATCACTTTACATTCAAATGTCAATCTGAATCTCCTTTCTGCTAATTCAAACATCCTTGAATCGTAAATCGTTTCAATACTCGATCGATTTCTCTTCGAACCGATCAGCAAACCCTAAGATTTAACTTCTGAATCTGGTTTTGTGCTAATTTGAACGATTGATCACACATGGCGGGCGCGTCGCTTGCAGGATTACAAGATCATTTGAAGTTAGCGAGAGAGTATGCAGTTGAAGGCCTGTATGACACTTCCGTGATCTTCTTCGATGGCGCCATCGCTCAGATCAACAAGTATGAGCATCTGTCTCTTGTTTTCAGCTCGAATTTACACTTAATAACACGCACATTGTTGTTTATTTTGCAAATCGTGTTAGTAGATGCTAGCTCTGTGAGAATCATTAGGTTTTTGGATCAAATGTCCATCGGATTTAGTTGACAGACACTGGGAGTTTTCACTTTCGGGGGTGTTTAGTATTGGGTTTCAAAAGTAATAATCTGATACGAGGTAAATCATAATTAGTTTATTGAGTGTTTGCCAAATTATTGTGATAAACATATTCAATTTTGTTGTAAGTTTGTAACCACTCCTACTTTGCTATCCATAGCTGAATTAAACGATCATCAGTAATTAAACTATACCAAAAACTAGGCTTGAGTTGTATGCCATTTGAAAACACAAAAATCAGATAATCACTTGCAAAACTCAATGCCAAACATTCTTGCCCGAATCATTTCATAATCTATTAGTCATACATCTGTTCTTAGATTACAGGGAATGGGAACACAAAAAAATCACAAAGTTTCACTTGGTACAAGTTTATGCATCTTGTTTGGATTTATTTGATAATTTGATGATTGTAAATTGTTTTTGAAACTTATATCAGACATCATACACTTGATCGTGTGTGTTGTTTCAGTAGGTTTGCAAAAGCACCTAGACTTGAAATTTTAGTAGTTGTCAACTGCATTCTCAATGTAATACCTAATCATTCGATTGCTATTTTTTTATTTCAAAGACTTTTTGCTCCCCTCTCATTTTAGGTACTTGAGCTCCATTGATGATCCACTGGTTCGTTCAAAGTGGACAAATGTAAAAAAAGCTCTCTCAGAGGAAACAGAAGTTGTAAAGCAATTGGATTCTGAAAAGAGGTCTTTTAAAGATGGTTCCATGGGTAGAAGACCATCTTCACCTCCTATTTCTGCCAATAAATCATCATTTGTTTTTGAACCGTTGGATGAATATCCAACTTCATCTGGTGCTTCAATTGACGATCCAGATGTGTGGAGACCACCTAGTCGCGACACTTCAGGTAGAAGATCTGCAAGAGTTGGGGTAGGTGGTTCAAAGAAGTCACAACAAGATGGAGCTTGGGCTCGGGGTTCTACTACTAGAGGTGGAGCCACGGCACGTGGAGGAAAAGGTTCTAGTAGGGTTAACCCTGGGGCCCGAGCATCAACTACTGGGAAAAAAGGCACTGGCTCAGGGAAACCAAACTCTGCCAATGATGAATCAGGGGTAAGTTTCATTGCATACCATTGGTTGCCAGGTGAAGTTTGCTGGTTCTTAATAAAAATTATACACTTTATTAGTGATTTAGTGCATGAAGAGAGTCTTTTTAAAATATGCCCACACTAAATTTTTATATACTCTATTCTATCACTAGATATTAACACTAATTCTGTTGGTTAAAACACACACAAAATGATAAAATTTGTAATCACTTAAGTTATAAGATTTTGTATACATCCTTACTAATTTTTTGTTTTTACACAAGCCCCCTTATGGTTAGAACTTAGAAGAGGAACTTAAACAAGTAAATGAATGCGCTGGGTATTAAATTTTAATATTTTCTTACAAGAACCATTCATGGTCTAGTTCTTGATTCTTTTCTTTTTTCTTTTTTTTTTTTTACATTTTAGAGTGTATTTGTTTTGTAAGTTATAGAGTATAAGTGGTACAGTGGGTATTTGGTGCCATAGATGGTTGGTCATTTTGTTATACCAGTGAATTAAGCACCTAATTCAATGATATATACGGTATACCCATAAGTTACGTAAAAGTACATCAATCATTTAATGTTTCCTAAATACTAATGTGCTTTTCATTTGGGGCCATAGATTTAGTATTTATTTTTCTCTAAATCCCAATGAATTATGAAAAATCATATCAATTATATGATATATATAATTATTAAATCTTAAACTCATTTAATAGGAAATAGATAGTAGTTGGAGATAAAGAAGCCTTTGCCTCTTCTGATTCGAGCTTGAAGGAACGAATGGTCTTCGTTCGACCATCCAGTTACCTAACCGTAGCCAAGTTCTAAACTTTAGCCATTATATCACCAGAAACTATCGTTGTCTTCTTCGTTTTCACCTTCACCACACTTTGTACACATGTGAACATGGTGGAAAAGGTTACGAAACTTTTAGAAGAGCAAAGCAAAATGATTCATAGGCCTGCTCTATTCATATTTTTTTTGCACACAACTAGAGCCTACAAATGCTAAGGTTACAAAGGCTCTCTCTCTATATACACATTGGTAACTATTTGAGGCTCTATATATGGATACCTTGATAATTATAAACAAATACAAAACTAGGCACATGTTAACCTAAACTTTTAGTAGCACATGTACAGTAAAAAATAGAGAATATGCTTTGTATATATTCATACCTTTATAATTATCTGGGGCTATATATATGGATACCTTGATGATTATAGATAAATTCATAACTAGTCTCATAATGACATGTGTGACCTAAACTTTTAGTAACATATTTACAATAAAAATTAGAGAATATGCTCTATGTATACATACCTTGATAATTATTTGGGGCTCTATATATAAATACTTTGATAATTATAGAAAAATACATAATTAGTCTAATAAAGACATGTATGACACCGTCCTAAACTTGTAGTAGCACATTCACAATTAAAAAAGATAGAGAATATGCTCTTACCAAGAATTAATGCTTTTATAAAGCAATGTACCATATTACCATACAAGTTAGACAACTGAACCTTTGTTCCCATGAATGCTCAACACTAGTTAACTGTTTATTTTTACTGAGCTTTAAAGTAGAGTTCCAATCTAGCATCTATAGATAATTTTCACATTGCAACAGTTTCTGTTAATTAGGAAAGTTGTGTAGAACAACTAGATGTTTTTACTTTTACTGCTTTATGATTTTATTCACTTTTCTAATTCACATTATTTTGCAATCATCAGAATGGAGATCCTGAAGAACAAACATCAAAACGTGGGCAGTATGACGGGCCTGATCATGACTTGGCTGCAATGCTTGAAAGGGATGTCTTAGAAAACACCCCTGGAGTGAGATTTGATGACGTGGCAGGGTTGAGTGAAGCAAAAAGACTTCTAGAAGAAGCTGTGGTTTTACCTTTATTGATGCCAGAATACTTCCAGGTATGATGTTGGTTAATTAGAAGTGATGATTTTGACCCATTTACTTACGAATGGGTAGTTTTGGCCATTTGGATGTGTTATCTCAAATGGTTAAGATGTGTCAAATAAAAGTTTTGCTAAAAGGAGTATGGGTAAAAGGGTTGAACATTGCTCCCGGTTTATTTCTATGCATACATCTTCCTAAATGGTTTTCTTCAACTAATGTAGTAGTTGGTACGAATTAGATGGGTCGCTTTGACGCATTAATTTAGGACCGGGTCTATTTGGCTTGTGTTATCTCAAATGGTTCATGTAGGCAAGTCAAAAAAATTGGTTAAAAGGAGTCGAGGTAAAGGAGTTAAAAGGGCCCAAAATCTCTTCTTAATGCTCACAAATTCATAAATTGTTTTATTCAAGGATTCTAGTTATTACCATAATGTTATTATTTCACCTAAGTTTAATTAACACAATAATGTTTAATGTTTGATCCATACTAAAAATGACACGTTGCAACTTGAAACCTATTTTGACCTGTTATTCCACCCAGGCCCTCTCATGTTGCCACCTGTAGTTTGGATGTTGTATATGCCCTTTTACTACTACACGACATCTATCGAAGACTTGTTTACACCAGCAACTAAAATTAGTTTGCCTCCAACTAAAGGAGTCTAGAGGTAGCAAATTCAATTGATTTACTTATGAATGTGTCAATGGGTTCCAAAATCTATTTCTAATGCATACAACTCCCAAAATTGTTCTATTCATAGTCGTCAAAGGCGCAAAAGGCGCTTGCCTAGATGACAACTATGGTTCTATTTTTTATAAGTAGGTTGTTATTGGAATAATATAATTTTTATAATCATATTTTACACTGCATTTATTTGTGAAGGAAGATAAAGATAATTTGGGACAAAAGTGTCTCAAGCTCAACCCACCCAACCCGAACCAAGTTGACTAGTTACCCTTGTAAGCAACAAAACAGTCGATGTGCTATTCCTTAATCATTAAGGCTGAATCTTTTGATGATTTCAGGGAATTAGGAGACCATGGAAAGGGGTTCTTATGTTTGGTCCACCTGGCACTGGGAAAACACTACTGGCTAAAGCTGTTGCCACCGAGTGTGGGACCACATTTTTAATGTTTCTTCTGCCACTTTGGCTTCAAAATGGCGTGGAGAAAGTGAACGCATGGTTCGATGCTTGTTTGACTTGGCCCGTGCTTATGCTCCAAGCACAATATTCATTGATGAGATTGATTCTCTTTGTACTTCTCGAGGGTGAGATTTTTTTTCTTTTCCTTCTAAATTTGGGTCAAATTATTTGTTTACTAGAGATGGAAAAATAATTGGGTCTGGCAGCTTGGTTATGGGTCAAACAGTTGAACTTTTCATGGTTGAAACAGATCAGGTCAACCCAAAACACTTTTTGTAAAAATGTTCTGTATAGAAGTCTGAAGGTAGCTGCTGATTATCAGCTGAAGCAATGTAACACGATTTCCAGATTTTAGTAACAGTCTGATCTTTTCAATAAAATGATTTAGCGTCTTTGGTCAGACAACCCATCTCGAATCTAAGAATTGATTAAGAACAAACCATACTTTACAAAGTCCCTAATCCCTCCATTTATACTTTAACATATAGCTTGCTCTCTAAGGTAATTCTACTACTACTATTTATGAAACAAATAAAGAAACAGATTGATACCAATTATCCTACCAGACAAAATCTTTAGCCAATTTCCTTCTGATTTTCCTCCCATGTTTTCATCTTTACTACCTTAACTTTCATAACTAAACCAAACCTTCCCTGAATCAAGATTACCTCCATAAGAATCATGTTCAAACACCATCTTATACAATCCATTCTATTACAATTGATGATCTGATTCTGATTATGTAGTCTTGCATATAATCACTTTAAGAATGCACACAATCACCGCCAAAGTACAACTTTTCAGTGGTGGCTCGTACGTTTCCCCCCCTATTGTGCGTTTGCACTTTGCACGAGTGTGTTATGTACAAATGATATATTAAATATTGTCATGTGTTCAGAGCTTCAGGGGAGCATGAGTCTTCAAGAAGGGTTAAATCTGAACTTCTAGTTCAGGTTGATGGAGCAAACAGCTCAGGGACTAATGAAGATGGTAGCCGTAAGATAGTGATGGTGTTGGCTGCTACAAATTTTCCATGGGATATAGATGAAGCACTAAGGTCTATTTTCATATTATGTCACTCCCTCTGTCCCAAATTATTTTCCACAAACAAACAAGAATCACAATTTAAGACGTGTATACTTAATAGACTGTAAATATAATTAGCATATTGCCAATCTTACCTTGATGCATTTAAGATGCCATTTGGCTTGAAGAATTAATGATAAAGGTAATCAAGGGTAAAATAGGTAGATTAGTAATTTATAATGGTACATTTTTTGATGTTGAAAATTATATTTTGACATTTTTAAATAAAAAGATGTTGTCCACAAACAAAGAAACACAAGTTTAGACAAGTTTAAGTAGTGCATATATTTATTAGCATCATGCTAGTTTTATCCTTAAATGTATTAAAGATACAAATTGAGCTGAAGATCTTGCAAGCACTGATTAAGGTAATTAATGGTAAAAAGTGTAATTAGTAGATTAAAATAGAATTATAAACTAATTTTGGGAAATAGGTATTTTGTTTGTTTGGTGCTTCTTTGCTTACTTCTGGGAACACAGGCGGCGTTTGGAAAAACGTATATATATTCCTCTGCCAAATTTTGAGAGCAGAAAGGAGCTTATAAAGATCAATTTGAAGACTGTTGAGGTAATTCACTTATTTGTAAGATATCTATTTGTTAAATTCATGTTTTCGGATGTATGTTTTATCTCTGCTTCTACTATTTTAAGGGTTTATTATTATTATTATATTATATTTTTTTTTTCCTTTTGGAAAGGCGTCATAGTTTAAGTTGTTAGTTTGTCACATGTGGCAAATTGGCTGGTTTGGTAAGGGGTCAAAACAAATACTTTTTGGTACTAGAAGGGTGCCCGCGCAATGCGGCGGGACGACATTTTACATTCAACTCGAGTTTTTAATTTTTGTTATTCTTATAGTAATTTTATAGAAGTCTATTATGTTTTTTCTGAGCTTTTTTATAAAACATCAAATAAATGGGTTTTGTATATTTACGTATTAACTTATTGTACCTTACAAAATACAGATCGGTTCAGCAAAAAATTTACATAAAAACGTTTAAAAAACACACATGTTACAATTGTAGTATCAAACAGTTTTTAAAGATAATATATTAAAAGATATAGCTGAAATCTTAAAACAAATTATGTTTTTTTTGGTTTATGAGTAGATAATGTAAAATTTTATGTAATTTACAGTAAGTGTAAGGTTATTATATAACTAATTATAAGGGGTAATTTGTAAATAATGTTAAAAATACTATTTTACCCTATGCATTGAGACAACTATGTGTTCTTAATTTTAGGGTATCTTAAATTACCCCTTTCATATGCTTTATATATAGTATATTATATATAGTATAGATATAGATATAGATGAGTAAAAAATGGGCTGGGTTGATTCAAAAAAACCTTCTATTTGTCAACGGTTAACGTGTTAAATATAATTATAAGAACCATATTCTTACAACAAAATTCAATATCTTTGAACAAAACGATTTACAAGGTTCTACACATTAAAAATACAGTTTGGGCGACTTTCTACACATGACCCTTGACTCCGTTCTTTTAAAACTAGTGATGAAATATGACCGGAACTGTATGCAGTTTTTTTTATAAAAAAAGAACTAGATCATTATCTTGATAAAACTGTTGCCGTAATCATATTTGTATACAAATTCTGTTTCTGAAATTTAGATAGTTGATGGTAAGTATTGGCTGAGTCGACCCGGCCTGTACAAAAAAAATTTGCCCGTTTGCCCTGCTATATTCATTTTCCCAATCATACAATAGAGCTCAGTTTCTGTGAACAAGTTTTAAAAATATACACAATAAAAATGAGTCCACAATAATTGTCACACAATAAAAACGAACGGTTTGGTTCATTTAAGTTGGGTAACAAGTAATTCTTTTTGTACCAAACTTTTTTATTTCTCTTTGAATGTCAAATATGATTATAAAAAGTTATATTATTTTCAAAATAGTTATTATTTTTTGTATAATACTGATTTAGGGGATTTTATGCATTTAAAAATACACTTTGTATGACTTTCACTATGCCGTCCCAGTTTACACCTTTCTATGTGAACAAATATTTATAAAACTAGAGCTATAAACAAATCCGAATAGGGCTTCGATCATGTTTGTTCATTAGCAGTAACTACACAAATGAATGCACATGAACTCTACAACAAAAAGATTTTCTTGTTCATTCTATTATAAGGTTGTTCGTGTTCTTTAATGTGGTAAACAAGCATAAACAGTCACACACAATATAATCCAAAAAACATAAACAAACCTTAATAAATGAATGTAAATGAACAAACAAGTCTTTTCTTGGTAAATGAACAAAATATGTTCATATTTGTCCAAACATAAACAAACTTCCTCCCGCCAAACAGAGAATGTTTCACGAACCATTCACACTTTTGGTTCCTCCAAGGCTCTAGGGCTAACTTATGACAATTCAGACTAGATTTCAGTTTGTAAATGGTTTATTTAAAAAAAGTGACTAAACCCACCACATGCTTTGTCAGGTTGCTGCTGATGTGGATATCAGCGTTGTAGCACGCCGAACAGAAGGATACAGTGGTGATGATTTAACAAATGTATGCCGTGATGCATCTTTAAACGGCATGCGGCGTAAAATAGCAGGAAAAACACGCGAAGAAATAAAAAACATGCCTAAAGATGAAATTGCAAAAGACCCAGTTGCCATGTGCGACTTTGAAGAAGCCATTAAACGAGTCCAGCCCAGTGTTTCTGCAGCAGATATCGAACGCCATGAAAAATGGTTTCAAGAATTTGGTTCTGCATAGATCATATCACTCATCAATACACCAGCCTACTGTCTCCCTGTTGTTGCACAGTATACAACCATCTGATGCAGGAAGAACGTAAAGGGGAGTGTCAAAAGTTATATTTTTATTTTTTAAACTTTGAGAACCTGTTAAGGAAAACTTACAGGACCCATCAATACCCTGCTGACGAGGGAGATGAGATAAAATGAAGCTTTGTTTGACTTGTTTCATGTGTTTTTGTTAATTTGTGAATTTGGAATCTTGGACTGCTTAGTGACTGTTATGACATAAGGAATCTTTTTAAATTTTAATCACAAAAGTTAAAGATCATAGCTAGCCCCGCCCAAATCTATATGTTGGTGAACTTTACAATGATCAATAATCAAAGAATTTGTCATTCGCCTTGTGTATAAAACTAGTTAATGGTGCTTAATTGACATCAGTTAAAATTTGATCTTTGAGAAAATTAAGATCGATACACATAGTCATTCTGATGATCTCGAACTCGAGTTTTCGAGTTCTTTTATGTCTCTTCGCCTTCTTTTCATACTCTCTCCAAGGTACGTATAGGCATCATGTTATTTGCAATGAAGTGAGTTTTCTTTTAACATATCACTTATTGCATAACAAGTTTGACGACCGAAGGAGGTGGACCTTCGATCCTTCCTTGGTTCTGCTATGGTGACACCACCAGTTCGATCACGAGCCAATAGACCGAATTATAATGAACTGCCTATCGAACAGTTACTAGCATGAAACCATGTCGAAATTAGTAGAAATGGTTGATGTTTGATTCCATATTTTATGGATCCCATCGGTTGAACCAATGAACCGTTTGTTCAAATTACTTGTAACAAGTGATTAATATAATTGTGTTTGGTAAAAACAGATGCGTGTAAAGACAAAGACTGTGGACAAGGAACGTGTGTACCTGATTTACTACTACCTGATTTGCTGTTTCATTGTCAGTGTGATGTTGGTTGGAAGACCATCATGGTCGGACCCATGTCCTTTGGCAGCTGCATCATCCCCAATTGTTAGTCTCCTACTACTACATTTACACATAAATGTCATGATCCAATAAAACCTAGACCTGATCCAATAAAAATCACTACTTATGTGCGGTTATAAAAAGATATCCGATTCCGATCCCAAAATCACCTTTTTATTCATTTTGGTAGATCAAATAGTTAGACAAGAAATTTGGTTTGAACAATTAGCTTAAAAGTTAGGGGTGTTTAAAAATATCCGAATCTGAGAATCCGATTATTCGAAATATCAAAATTTTCAGATATCTGAAAATTCGGATATCCGAAAATTCGGATTCGGATAGTGATTTTCAAAAGTTTAGGATATGCGGATATCTGATTATCCGAAAACTTAAAAATATCTTTTTTCTTTAGATATGTTTTTACTTTAGATTAAGATTTGTTAGTGTATATTGTGGTTTTTATGATATTAGTTGGTTTTTTATATTATTTTTATAATATTATATGTCTAATTATTGTAAAAAACAAAAAAATAAGAAAAAATAAAAATGAATTTCGAATATCCGGATCACTATCCGTATAGTCTCCGAAATTTTGGATATCCGAAATTTCGGATACGGATAATGATTTTCACTATCCGAAATTCACTTTGAACACCCATATTAAAAGTTTAAGGGGCACACAATAAAGCCGGTGCCAAAGTAATATGATAGGGTTTCATTCTTGATTTTTTATTTTTGAAAATATTTTTTAGTTAGTCCAATATAATAATTTTTAAAGCCTCTTTTTTCTAGAACTAATCAACTTGTCAAACTAGAACGCACAATATAAATTTTTGATTGAATGTTTCTAAATGACCATCATTCTAACCAACTGTTTATGGGTTAGGCAAAGTGAACTAGCGAACTAGACCACCTTTTTTCTTTCGTTTTAAATTCAGTAAACACATCATTTACTAATTGATATACTACTCATGCTTCCTTATTTTGTGCACATCTTCTATTCCTACCGCTAAATATACATATCGTTCCCGTAAAACTTGAACTCTAAAGAGTTACACATTTTCATAACACTTTAGCATAATTAGGCCACATTCCCTTTAAGACCTTCCTCTTTTTTTCACCCTTTTTCTTGAAAGTTTACATTAAAATTTTACATACAAAGATAAAATATTTTCACGTTTCAGTTTAAACAAAGTTTTTTAATCCGAGTTATTTATAACGTCGTCTGATTTTTACACCGTAATGTTCAAAACTACATTTAAGAAGTATGAACTTCAGGCACTGTGGATTTCTCATGCGGTGGGAAACAACCTCCAACGCCTCCATTGGCCCCGATCAATTTCACTAGTCGTAAGCACTCATCCATCCTTCATCTTTCTAATTTCATAACTTCAATCAATCTCATCAGAGAATGATCATGACATTGATTCAATTCTCATCGGGAATTGCAGCTTGTAACGCTGTTTGGTGCGGCGATGGTGACTGTGTGGTGAACGGAACCGATCATTATTGCCAATGTCACGAACGAGCCGCTAATTTGCTCCATAATCCCAAATTCATTTGCATGCAACAATGTAATGGAATGATTTAATCAGATTCGTTAGTTTTGCCCTAATTTGATTCAAACTCTGAATCGATGTATTATTTTGCAGGTTATCTGGGCGGAGATTGTGGTAAATTGGGTCTCTTACCAATGTCGCAGCCACCTCCTAGCAATGTAGCCGCACCTGGTGGCGGTAAGTCGTTATACATATACATGTTTCTTTCTGTGAGCATTAACGGAGCTTGAACAAATATAAAAGATTGTCGAATGTCACAGGACCCATAAATATTTTCTCTATTATTATATCGAGTTTATTATTTGAACCAGACTCCAAAAAGTTAATTATTTGAGTTTTGTTTTTAAATCAAATTCGAATCACACAATTTGGTATTTTAAATCATATATAATTTTTATTTTTTATAAATACGACATACATTTTTTAATAAATAATGTATGTATACATATATCACTTTTTTTATTATAACTCAGTTTATTCAAAACAACATGATTTGAACGAATATTAAGTTTAGTTTGAATTCGGTCCTAATTCTAATTCAGATTAGTTCGAGTTTGAATTAACTTACAAAATCAAAGTCAAAATAACTCAAACCTTTGAATAATACGAACAATATGAAAAGTGAAAACCGATAATTCTGAATGTAAACATTGATTATGTTTTTTGTGTAGGGAAAAACGGTGCATCATATTTATTCACAAAGCTTCCTGCTGTTCTTGCTGCAATTTTCACTGGAATTTTTCTGTCAATGGCCTAATTAAAGACACCGAGAAGATAACAAATTAAACCGACGCATGTAAGCATGTATGCATGCATAAATGGATGTATATAATGCTTAGCTTTATAAATTATAACCAAAGTTATATATAGAGACATCATAAGAATTTTCTTGTATGACATCGTTTCTTTTGAATACTTATAATAACATCTACGTACAATATAAATGATTAATCTTTATATACATTAAAAAATTTCATATTCAATTAACCTAAGATTATGACACAAGATTACCGGTCTGGTAAGTTGAATTGAACCGGAACAGTTAGTATTGTTGGTTTGATTATGAATTCAAAGTCGAGTAAAAAATGGGGTACTTAAAGTTGAAAGGTTCCGGCGGTTTTTTAAACATCAAGTTCACAAAGAATCCAGATCTCATAGGTTTTGTCATGCATCATGTCATGACAACGTTCATCCGTTGTACCATTTTCAAAGAACGATAATCAAATATAAATAGTAATGATTGTTAACTTAGATTGAAACAAGTTTAAAGGAGATCGAGCCAAATTGTGATTCTCATTGAAATGAGTTTAGTTCTGACTAAACGGATTTTTTTATTAAAATTAGTAGCATTTATATAATACAATATTACATATTAAATAATATTATGTATACATTTATTTTGAAGAAAACTAAGGTTAAGTTTGGTATTTAAAAATTTAAAGGAATTCAATAGAATCTAAATTTCATTAGTCAATAGAATCTAAATTTCATTAGTCAACGTGTTAGGGTGGCAAAATTCGTTAGAATTATAGTTGTCAAAGGAGCGAGGCGCGCTCAAAACACAAAGGGTGTACCTAGGGCCCAGGCACAAGGCGCAAAAAAGCGCAGGCCCGAAAAAAGACAAGGCGTAAGTGAAAAAGTATATATATATATATATATATATATATGGTAGCTATATAAAACTAATATTAATTCATAAATATATTTATAAAACTAATATAATTAGCAATTATCTAAACTTAAAACTTTTAAGTGACAGCAAACTACTAATATATATAACAATACCTAAACACAAGATAAGAAAAACAAACAAAACACTATACTGAAAAACGCAAAATGTGTTGACAAGAGTACAACACACTAACATAGTAAATCTTCTTCTTTCTATCTTCATATTTTCTTCAACGTTTACTACACAAGCTGGTTCCAAGATGTTTTAGGCTTTTAGCAAGCCAGTTTTTGTTGTTGAGTCATGTTTTGGACAAACATCACCGGAATTTACAGGTTCTAGCCAGAATCAAGTCGGAAACTTGCCGGAACTGAGCCTGGACTACCATGAGGCGCTTTTCTTGCGGTACACCTCGCCTGAGTACCTAGTGTGCTTTTGACAACACAAGTTGGAATTAAAACTAGAATTGAATTTCATTCTTAACGTGTTTGGTTGAGAAAAATATTTTGATTAACTTGTAATGAATTCTCTCAAAATTCTTTGAATGAAAATTTTCAAATTCTTTCCAAATTGTGAAGGAATTCGAAATAGTTAGAATTTCCTTTAGGAGGTAAATGGCCACCACTAAGGACCGTCTTCGCCCTGCCATCTACCATCGTCACCAACACCCAAAACCAATACCCATTGGCCTCGCCAGCTATAGCCCTCACCCATTGCTGACCTCCACCACCTCCAATCCCTGCTGACACCACTGACCTTCGATCACTGCCTCAACCAACCTACGTCGCTAACCCTGACTGCCCAAAACCACTGGTTAGGGGTAAGTTAGTATTCGTATAGCACAGACCGTTTAGGAACCAATTATTTTCAACCAACAATAAAAACTGATATTTAACCGATTAAAAAACCAGTTAAACAGTAAGCAAACAAACTGTTTTTCTTCCAATGACTTATTGTCATAGCCTCTCAAGTCTTATTTTGAAGTAACCGATATTAAACAATTTTAACTACTACTAACCACTTTGGTTATTACCGACAAAGTTTTTAAACAACAATATTCTATCTCATTTCCATCTAACTTTACATTTACAATAATCTAAACATACCACATAGAAAATGAAAATTGCCAAACATGTATTTTTGAAGTAACCGATATCCATCTCTAGTAAAACACTAAAACACGGTGGTGACAAAGGTCACTCCAAACCACTAGACAATATTGACAATCACATCCTACCAAATTAAGTTGACCTTCAAAGTCAGTCTTCTTCACTCACACCTTCCATTCATCAATTCACAGATCTCACAACTAAAAATCCAACAAAAAGAGCTCAAAGATTCAACCAATTACTCAATTTCAATCTTCAAACTGTTCTTCACAGCAAGAAGTAATCATAATCCCTCAAAGGGGTTCTCAGGTTAGCTTCAAAGTCAACCCATCAATTCACTCCAAGTTCATCATGTTAATCTAGTTAAATCTGCAATGTTATCATCCCCAAGTTTCATCTTCTGTTCTTGATTCACAATCCGCAAAAGGGTATTTGAAAAAATACGATTTTTATTCGAATTTGAGCAATGAAGTGTGTTTTCGTTCTAGGGTTTTTCACACTTCTCTGCATTAGATTAGGGTTTTCCGCAGTTGCGCAAATTGATCTTGATGATAATGGGGTTCGAGGGTTTAGATCTAGAAACCAACCCAAAATGATCTACAAATACGATCGAATCAATGAGGTTAAAAAACAATGTTCTTCGATTCTACCTCGTGATTCCGATCAGAAACCCTATGGTAAAAGATTATTCAGATTGAAAGACAGATTGTCGTTTGTTAACGGCGATTGGTGGCAAGATGTTGATAAAGCTCCACTGATGCCTTTTGATCATAAACCAAATGGTTCATATTCAGATCCCAGATCACCATTGAATCTGATCTCATTTTGGGTCACTGATGTGGACCGAGCTCATCGGTCCAGAAACTCCGTTAGCATCAACGGGATCCTGCAGCTCGGGATAACAATAGACGGTTCATTCGGGTTCAAACCGTATGAGGATGATCCAACCTTTCATATATACCATGATCATTCTGAACTATCAGTTTCTTTTCAAGGGATTGTGTCTGATACTTCAGATGATAACAATGGGGAAATTGTAATGTGTTTACTCGGGAACACGATGTTGCCATATCGTTATCACGATTCAAGCAACCCCTGGGATTGGGTTAAAGAACCGGGCTACTTGAACCAACCGCCCCTCATTCAAGATGATCAGATTTTGCTAACCATTCGTTACCCGAAAACGTTTACTTTAACCAAAAGAGGGATTTATGGTAGTTTGAAAAGTTTGAGCCCAAAAACGAGCGAAAAGTACTTTGATGAAGTGCACATTTCGGCTTCCTTAAGTGCTTCTGCTAATTACGAGTTTAACTCACAAAAACTCGTGTCAAAAGCTTGTGATCCCTACCCGTATAAAGATAATGTTACTGATACGGGGCTCGGGGTGTATAAAGGGGATGACTTTTGCCTGATTCTTGAACGTTTTACGGGTCAAGATCCGTTAACCGTTGTCCCAAACTGGAAGTGTAACGGGACTGATGGTTTTTGCAGCAAGTTAGGGCCGTTTGAATCTGATGCTAGTATTAAATCGACTAATGGGAGCTTTAAAGGTGTAAGACTTAGTTTTCAAGATGTCCGTTGTGAAGAATCTTCTGTAAAGGGCAAAAACGTTAAGCATACGAAGGTCTCCGGGCTTATTAGGGTCGTTCCACCATTTGAGGATCATTACAGAGTAGCTCAAAGAACCGGGCTTAACAACATGACCCTCTCGGTTGAAGGGATGTGGGAATCATCGAGCGGCCAACTTTGTATGATCGGTTGTCGTGGGCTTGTTGATCGAGAGTCCAATGGGTGTGACTCGCGGGTCTGTTTATACATCCCGCTCTCGTTTTCCATTAAGCAAAGAAGCATAATCCTCGGGACAATATCGCATGTTGAAGATGGTAGTAACTCATCTTACTTTCCTTTAGGTTTTGAGAAGTTGATTCGGCCTTCGGAGCTATACGATCAATACACAGCGTCAAAACCGTATTATACGTATTCTAAGATCGCGTTAGCCGGGACCGTGCTCGAGAAAAACGAGCCGTTCAGCTTCGGGAACGTGGTCAAGAAGTCCCTCTTGACCTTCCCCAAAGTTGAAGATGCAGACTCCTTTCTTGTGGGTCTGTCTCTTTTATCTGAAGATCTCACAATCCACCATCCTGCGGTCCCCGAATCTGGCCCGAAGCCGTTTCCAAGAACCGATTTACAAGTCGAGATTTTGTCGATTGGCCCGTTATTCGGTCATTACTGGTCTCTACAAAATGACACAGTAACAGAAGAAGAGACACCTTACCACAGTAAGAAAACATACACTGAAAAGCAGCTTTTGTTGAATGTATCAGCCCAAATTAGCCTAACAGGCCCGCAATACGGGAACTTTTCAAACCTATTCGTGGAAGGGTTGTATCACCCGCTTGTCGGAAAATTGTACATGGTGGGTTGTCGGGACGTACGGGCCTCATGGAACGTCTTATACGAAAGTATGGACCTCGAAGATGGGCTGGATTGTTTGATTGAGGTTGTGGTGTCGTACCCACCCACCACAACCCGTTGGCTTGTTAACCAACGGCTAGGATCTCGATATCGAGTAAAAGGAACGATGTTGAACCGTTATATTTTAAACCAATTAAGCTTCAAACGGTTCCAATCATGTATCGGGCTCAACGGGAAGATATTCTTTCTAGACAAGGTGTCGAGGGGATCTTACGGGTCCTTACACTTTCAGTTGCTATCGGTTGTATTTTAAGTGAGTTGTTTTACATCAAAGAGAACTCAGACTCTAGCCCGTATGTGTCGATAGTGATGTTAGCGGTCCAAGCAGTTGGGTACGGGATCCCGCTAGTTACAGGAGCAGAAGCGATTTTCAAAAAGACAAAATCATACGAAGATTCATCGGTTCTTGAAAAGAGTCAAATGATTCAGGTTATAGATTACACCGTCAAGATTCTCGTACTGGTTGCCTTCTCGTTAACGTTAAGGCTCTACCAGAAAGTTTGGAGGGCCCGGGTTAGATTACTCACCCGGGCCCCAGATGAACCAAGCCGTGTACCGTCTGACAGACGGGTTATGATCGTGACCGTGGTGGTCCACGTGCTTGGGTTCATATGTGTTCTCGTGATTCACAAGGTGCAACCATGGCTTGTCGAGCTCGAGGAGTATGTAGGTCTGGTTCAAGACTTCTTTCTACTCCCACAAGTTATTGGTAACTTGATTTGGCAAATCAACTGCATACCGTTAAGGAAATCATACTTTATCGGGCTAACCGTGATACAACTTCTTCCACACGTATACGATTACATACGATCACCGATCCCGAATCCGTATTTTGCTGAAGAATACGAGTTTGTTGACCCGAAACTTGACTTCTACTCGAAAATCGGGGACATTTTGATACCGGTAATTGCTATATTGCTTGCAGTTCTCGTACATGTTCAACAGAAATTGGGTTACGAGAAGCTGGCACGGGTTCTTGATTTCGGGAAGTTTAATGTTCTGCCACGCAGGTCGGTAGCGTATGAGCGGTTGCCGCCAGTGGTGGCGGAGGCGGAGATGACTTCCGGTGTCAATGGAGGTGGTGCAATGAGGAAGGAGGTTGATATAGAATGATGAGTATAATGAATTGTAGATGTTGTGACACATTAAACTTTGTATACTTTTATTGCTACATGATGACTGAAGTCTGTTACTTGATTTTGAAGTGTTATTAGATTATTGTGCATTTGATGACTGAAGCTTTTCATATTGTTTGTGTTCAACAAGAAACTTCTGTTTTCTATAAATCATTTCCTATTTTCCTCTACATATATTAGTAAAAACCCACAAAGAAAACAATAAATTTCATTGATTTGACAACAGTAATAAAGCAAAACTTTCAAAAAGACATCAAAAGTCAGCAACATTCCTGCCTCTGCTCTTATTCCTCTACCAAAAACAACAGAAACCTAAAAGAACATCCCAAAGTTTCAATCTTTATCTATATCAAACCCTATAAACCCACAAACCTCACATTCACACGTTTCGTGGAGATGATGTTTCAGTTGAGCTGTTAGTGTTGGAGTCACTCCCGAGTGACCCGTTTGTAGAAACAATTGGTATTTTAACTGCAGCTCGTTCCATCTCCTTCTCAAGCTCTTCCTCCTGCCTCAAGGCGGTGAATTGTTTGTCCAATGAACTAGCGGCAGCTAACCATGCCCCCACAATCACTAGCAGTACGCCGCCAAGGTATGGTGTTGAGTTTGCAAGTGAACCGAATGTTAAGATCATAAATTGTTGGATTAGTGCTCCGCCCGATTTACCTAACGGGTTGCACACCACGTCTATTGCCGCCTTACCTTTAACCTGAATTTAAAAGAAGTAACAAATTATACAGATGGAACCCACAAAATAAACAAACAAACAAACATATTCAGTAAAATCCCACTCATAACAAAAGCTATAGGTAGGCAAATGGGACCCATGAAATAATGACATATTATGAACTAAACAAATGAGATAACTAACCTTTGTGTCTTCATCCAAAGGAATATATGCCATTTCTTTGCAAGGATCAAACAAACTATATTTTGCACTTTTGCTAAATATATTTTGCATCGCACCAACATAAACCGCCGCTAAAAGTGGGGTAATTCCAAACTTCATGAGACCGGGTCCAAGTGGGTCACCAAACAATATCAAGGAAAAGAAGCCAACCCCCGTTAGAAGTAGGACCGTGGGTGTGATTTTCGCAGCCACACCCCAACCATATTTGTTGAATATCCATTGACTCAGTAACATCATTGTAAACGTTGCTATTCCCGTTGCAGTTGAAAAGTCACCCATGAATGCAGAATATTCGTTCGGGCTAGGAAACTGCACAAAAGAAAAAAATAATAATAAATAAAAATAAAATAAAATTAGGAATAATAAGCCACAAGGAAAATTTTGTCTATGCATCGTAGAGGTGGGAAGATTGGCGGGTCAGATAACTAGTCAAAACATGTAATTTTTAGCGTGGGATGAAAAGAGTCAAGTTGGGTCGGGTTGGCCTAAGGACACATATTTCTCTGAATTTGAAGTTCTTTTTTAATAAGTGAAGAGCTAAACATGATAGTGTGGGTCAAAACCGCTTGGTCGGTTGGCCTGCAAACAAAAACCTTTCTTGTCTATATTTGAAATTGTTAATGAATACTTAATGTGTTAGATATGATTACAAGAACTATATTAGTAAATTATAACTAATATTTTACTTTGAAAGTGATATGGATGATTTGACCACTGTCACAACCCGCCCTTTACGTCACCTCTATATTTTATCTATAATTAAGATCATTATTTGTGTGGGATTATTATCAACATAACTTATTTAATCATCTTTTAAGACTAGTTGAATTATTTTGGATAAATTTACCTGTGCCTTGAGCTTTGATTTCCATGTAACCTCAACAAGATTAATACTTATTCCATATGCAACAACTAAAGTGGCTAAATTTCTAATGTATGGTGATGATGCCAAGAATTTCAAACTCTCCATTGTGCTCATGTTCGGTTTCTCCTGCAAGAAAAGCATTCAACTTTTACTTTCAAAATTAAATAAAAAAACCTATGTTTAATGAGATAATTAGTTCCAAAACACGTATACAAACACCACTTAATTATTTGATAGGAAAAATAATAAAAATATCATGATTTTACCTTCTTCTTCTTGCTACGAGTCGGAAGAGGAACATATGTATTGACCCACCAATAAAGACCACAAATTGCTAGACCCATTACCACCACAATGCTCATCATATATTTTAATGAGATGGCCCATCCATCGACTCCCGGGCCTAAATGCTTGCGCATATTCGAGAAGTATTTCACCGTACGTCCTGAGAAAATCAAGGCAACATTGGCTCCAAGCCCAAATAAAGGATAGAACTTTTTGGCTTCTTCAATGGTTGTTATCTACATGTAAATGTTACAAAGGTCAATGTCATCATCATATCAGCAACTACTATTTTTACAATATTAAAACGTATGAGAGCTGTCATGGTCATAAATTTGATCACACGTGCAAACACACATAATGGCAGTAAAGAATGACAAAGAGATGCTTAAGTATGTGTAGGACGCATACCCTCGTATACATACATATAGAGATATTTGTATATACATACATGAACATATACATATTTGTATAGATATTATACATATGTGCGCGCATGCTTACGTGTCAATATACTCGCAAGTTGCAATATACATATAGGGGGATTCAAATGTGTGTTAAATGTGATTATGGTGAAATTTGTTGTAGCAACTTGTTAGTTGTTACCTGATTCTCCAAATCCAAATTTTTCATACTAAAAATTTTTTTCAGCGAAACACTGCAAACCTGAATACTATAACCAGGTTTGCAGGCTCACTCAAGCATCCCCATACACACAAATACATGTATACATCTTAGATGTATATGCATGTATGTATCATATGCACACAAACACATACATACATTCATACATATGTACATGTATGTATAATGTATGTATAATGTATGTATAATGTATGTATGTGTAACGTATGTATGCAGTATGTATGCATGTATATAAACAAATAGCACATTCTATAAAAACATTTTACGAAAATCCAATGGTTCAATGCAAACAAAAGACACCCATTTCTTGCCAGCCATTTTTAACCTAGAGAACACCAAATTATGGTCTAGAAATATTATATACAATCAATGTTACAATCTAAACACATTTTGTCTACAATTAAACAAAAATATCTCAAGTTTAATTATATCCTAAGAAACACCAAATATATGGTCTATAATATTAAGTCAATCAAAAATATAATCTACACACATTTTATGTACAATAAAACAAATTCTTATCTCAAATTTAACCATACCCATAAGAACATCAGTGTTTATGGTCTGAAAACTAAATCTAATCAAATTCACAATTTAAGCACACTTCATCCACAATAAAAACAAATTCTTGTCTCTATATCAATTAATATAAACTAAAACACAGAAAATCAACCATTATACCTGATTAGCAAACCCCCAAAACAAAACTGATACCACCACACTTCCCCAAAGCTCAGCCATCACATAAAACAAACAAAAGCTCCAATTCTCATAATCGCAAGCGGTCCAAGAAACCGCGGACCCAAAAACTCAAGAAGCTTATCAGCAAGTGCAGTTGGGTGAAAGTAATTGCTAAGTGGATACAAAACAAACCCAAAAGCCCCAAAAAACGCAATAAATGGAAGAATTACAGTGTAAAAAAGTGCTTTCTTTGACAAAACATTAGCCAATTTTGTATACAATATCATGAACCCAATTGCCATTGGCAAATTAACCCAAGTTTTCAAAAAGGGTATAATTTCAGCACTAGAACCCTTTGCTGTCACCACCAACACATCTTTTGTATCCCTCAAGATTGTGTAATTGAACAGAATACAAAAGAACATCAACCCTAAAGGTACAATCTTTTTCAATGTCAAGACCTCAACACCCATAAACTTTGGGGCTTCAGCCTCCAACTCACCGGCGCCGCCGCCCGCGGCGGCGTCGGCGGCGGAAGCTTTACAAACATGAGGAAATCTTGGTTTTTGAACACCCAACAACCCAGGGATTGTACCAAACCCTTGAAACTTTCGTGACCCATCAAGATTTGATGAAAACACATTTGGGGATTTGGGTTTTAAGGGTTTTGAAAGATTGATTCGTTGTCTAAGAGATTGTTGTGGGATTTTGTTGAGAAAGATTTTTGTTTGTGGGTTTGATGGGAGCGATAAGAGGCCTTTTGTTTGAATGACACCTTCCATTTTTGCACAAACTCTCTCTGTATCAGTTCTTGAATCAAGAAACTGAAAAGATAAGAAATTGGGATTGGAAAGAGAGAGAGATGTGAAGGAAGATAACGTGAAGGTGTGCAAATTGCGTATAACGTAAAAAGGTTTATGTAAAGAAGCTAAAACCTTTGAGTCGGAAGAAGACAAATGTGGGATTGCAGAAGTGGAATTAGGGATTTATCGGAGGTTCTTGTAATAAATAATTAGATGAGTGATTCACTAATTCTGTTTAGAGTGGGTTGTATTCGTTGACAAATTCATTTTATGATTTAAGTAATGAAGGTTTTTTTTTCTAATTACAAGCATTCGGTGTAATTAATTGTGGTGTAAAATGTAGAAGTAGAGTTGTGTGATTTTTTGAAAAAAACTGCATCTTTTTTTTCTTTTTTGTGTACATTTAAGGTAAATGTTGTATTCAAGTTAAACTTTACCACTATCTCCACCTAATCTCCACCACAATCATTTTACGCTAAGACATCATAAGCGGGTTCTAACTATTGACCTCGATAGAAGCTTTATCAGTATCTTCAAAAGATTTTTTTATCGGACCCAATCAGTTAATAATCAACGAGTCAGATTCTCCGAATAGAACATGTTAACATCGTAGCCATCCTTGATTGAAGCACGCACGCTTTGCCTCGGTGGTGTGCCTGAATTTAATATGTTCAATCAAATTTATACGCCGCATGGCATGTTAAATCAATGTTTTCATGTGTTTGTGCGCCAAAACTCACCGTATATGTGAACCAAAAATCTGACAACACCGTCGTTATTAAATTTGATTGTGTAATATAATGTGAAATAATAAAAGCTTTTTATTGAGTTTATGGTGTTAGTTTGAATGTGTAACATGAGTGTTCTTTCTTCGCTATAAAAATATGCTTGTTAAGTGGTTTATTATTAGATTTATAATATCAAGAAAGTACGCCTAGATGAATAAATTAAATTAACTAGAGTGTGATATCTTGGACCAACGATATATATTTGCTATTTCCAAAAAGTGCATGTGAAATGTGAATTGACATGTTTGTCCAATAAGATATTTATAAAAGTGGTACCTTTAACATTAATGCCTTAATTTGTTAGTATGTACATGTGCGGTGTAAAAAAATATATTCTTTGTGCATAATACATTAAAAGTGAATTAAATAACTAATTTTAGTTTACGAAAACTAAACTTAACAACTCAAACTATAATTCTTTGATCTGTAACAATCAATATTGAAGGTTTGATAATAAATAATTTAATTTGACGATTGACACTATTAACTTTTGTATCAATATTTTAACAAATCTAACTTTCATAAATATTATAAACTAGGTTAGAATATTATAAAATAGGTTAGAATCTCGTGTATTACACGGACTGAATAAATAAAATATTAAATAACTAGTGATGAAAATGTAATAATTATAAAACGATATGATTGAAATTGCATATGAGTATTAATATAAGTAATAAAACAATGATATCATTATTTTACACTTTTGTTATTAAACCCTAATTGCATTTTTATAAAAAATTTATTGCAAAAACAAACCATTTAAAAAAATATCAATATCAAAAAATTTCTTATTATAACTCCTAATTTTAGTTATTTTGTTTTATAAAAAACCCATTTTAAAGTACTTCATATTTTTAAACATGTTTGGTGTTTTAGAAAATTTTCTTATTTTTAAAATTTTGTTTATTTAAAAGTTACATCTATAAAAGCATCTCTTTCTTAGTTTATTGAAAAACTATTTTTAATCTCAAAGAAACTAAATAGTATTATAAGTATTTAAGGTAATTGTTTAATAAGATAGAGAAACGGAAAAAATAAAATTAAATAGTCTAGAATTATGCCAAGTGACATTTTAAACTCTTTTCTTTATTATAATAGATAGATTTAAATATGATTCACTAGATTTTCAGCACAAAAAATGAGTATGAGCGAAATGGAAAACGTTCATTTATTACACCTCAATTAAGTGAAACTTAAGTATACCGAAATTTAATTAACCAAACTGTAAATTATTTTATTGGTAATAATTTATTGACATTTTGAGAAATATAATAATTTTTTTCGAACAAGTTCAATCTATAACGATTTGACAATTGACCCACTCTTTAATTTTGCATTAATTGTTAAATAATCTAACATTAATAATATCATAGATTTATACTTGATTTCACTTGCTTTTCACCACAAAAATGATTATTAGCAAGATGAGCTGAGAAACATTCATTTCTTTTAACCAAATCAAGTGGAAGTTAGATATAACTTTACTATGATTATACAAGTGTGGTTACTGTGCACATTAGTCAAACTATTATTATAAACTAGAGTTAATTACATAAATGGTTCTTGTTTGTTATAAAAGATAACATGTTTGATACTAAGAAAAAAAATAACATGTTTGAGTATTCACTTTTAATATAGTAATAATTTTGAGAATTAACACTAACAAACGTTAATTTTTTATTAAATTTAAGGGCATTTAGTTTCTTCATATTATAAAACTACTTATGTGAATTAGAGGAACTATTTCTATAATTTAATTAAGATAATATATTTATATATCACCCTCTCTACACGTGCACACACGCACGCACACACACATGTAATATATATATATATATATATATATATATATATATATATATATATTACACCACCTCCTACCATCACCGCCGCTCATCACCACCGACTATCACCGTCAGTCATCAACGCATTACATCTCTTGTACTCCCATCATCATTACCATCGACCTTCATCACCAAAACCCTTTCCCTTTCCTATGCAAAACCCTAATCTTCAACAGACCACCCATCACCCACCAACAACCGCCACCACTATCTGAAGTCACTGAACCTTCATCCTTATCATCATCAACCATCATCACCAAATCCTCGTTTACTTTTCAAACGTTAATCCTAATCTCCAACCTATCACCCACAACCCACCAGATCTATCAATCGAGCCACCACAACTAGAAATAACCGACCATCGACGCCTGAAATAACTCATTCTCTAACCTGCATTTGTAATTTACAAAAACAAACACCAAGAACCCTAATTTACAAAAACCCTAATTTCAATCTTGAAATCCTATCCATACATTGTTTATGATGATAGGATCA
This sequence comes from Flaveria trinervia, assembly GCA_025506515.1. Lineage (NCBI taxonomy): Eukaryota > Viridiplantae > Streptophyta > Magnoliopsida > Asterales > Asteraceae > Flaveria > Flaveria trinervia. The sequence goes on along the minus strand of CM046441.1, from coordinate 78,051,789 downwards.
AGTGGTGGGTAGCGATGGTGGGTTAAATTGTCTAGATTTTGAAAGAGATGCACAATAAGTAATGAAGATTACGAATTAGTCATAATTGTGGTATGATATTTTGAAGAGAAGTGGGTGGGGTTGGGTTATTTTGAGTAATAGGTAAATTATAAAAATGGTCCTCGGATAAAAAAGAGTTATTAAATTATAAAAGTAGTCCCTCAAAGGGTATTTTAGTTATTTTATTTGAATTTAACAGAAAAATGAATATCACTTAGTCTTAGTACACATTCTTGTTACAAACTTAAAAACACAAAATTTCAATCTGTTACAAAAAACTTTTAGTATTCAAATCTGTTAATTTCAATAAATCACAGAGACCATTTATATAACTAACTCTATAAGCTATTATCTATTAGTTTTTTATAGTTTACATTGTTAAAAAAAACTTAAGTAAAAAAATGTAAATTTTATCTATCCTTTTGTTTTAATCATCAAAATTTTTAAATAGTATTATTAATACTTAAATGTGTTTAATTACGCACACGTGGTGAAAAATAGACTTCTGCTGCACAAATCATTAGACGTTGTTTATATATAATAAAAATAAAAATTTGTTTTAAAATTAAAGAATGTAAATTTTATATCCTTTCCTTTTTGTCTGTTACTCTATTCTAGTAAAGTTGATAAATATATGCATTTTAAACGGGTTGTTTTAGGCAGCGGTTTTTGTATGACAATCACAAGTGGTCCTACCATTTACCAAACTCTATGGTAGTAGATCTTTTTATTTAATTCTCCTTGAAATTTTAGTAAAACTAGTATGGCCTCAGGGATTCAAATGGTATAGTGGCGGAGCTTAAACATTTTAATAGGGGCGGGACAAAATTAAATTTTTTAAAGAAGATGAACTTAATATTTATATAACAATTTATATTACGGGGCCAGAAATTTACACTGCCGGACTAAATTTAACATTACTAACGAAAAAAAGGGGGGTGGTGGCCCCTTCCGGCCCCAATGATCCTCCGGCAATGGGGTGGCGGACATGTCTATACATGTAAAATGGACCATACAAGGTGTACAAAAATCTGTTTAAAAAAACGGATCAAAAAAACCTAATCGGTTTGAACTACCGGGTTGTATACCGGTTTCGTAGCCCCACACTCAAAACCAGTTTGTAAAACGGTTTAAAATTAAAATTTGGTCAAACCTACCCAAATCGGTTTAACAAGTTCGAGTAGCCAGTGAGCCAAACCGGTTTGACCCCATGAAAAAAAACAGATTTGGTTTTGAACCCGAATCGGTTTGGAAATAAAAAAGGGGTTTGTACACCTCTAGACCATACACATAATCTCGAAATTCTGCTCACATATACGGATGAAGGAGTTGTAGTCATGGCGAGGAACTCTTCTTCAATCGTCGTTGTTGTCGTGGTCTGTGGCTTTCTTTGTTTTTAACGTACAATGTTTAAATTTGAAAATAAAAAAAATAAGTGAAATCTATATATCTTAGAGCAAACTGATGATTGTGAAAGTGAATTAGAGGGTGTCAGGTCACCAATATGACATGCGAGAGAATTAGAGCGACTGAGCTAGTATAGCAAAAAAAGAACCGGTGGGATAAGAGGAGTTTCCGCCCTCCCTAGCCAGTGGCCACTCCAAGTACCAACCCAATTTTCTTTCCCACAGACCTCTCGTTTTCACAAACTTTTCTCCACATCGGTTTCAACAACTCATAACTCACCATTCCTTCTCGGCATCGTTAGGGAAGGGGTGGTGTTCCAGCTTGATATTGAACGAAACCTACTCCACTCTCTCTTAATAGCATTCACATCCTATTTCACATATCATCCTTATAATTACATTAAAAATTAATGTTTTTTTCTCTTAGTTTATATTAAACAATGTTTTTTATACATTATCATTATACTGGCTTTAGTAAACCCCGTGTATGGCACGAGTAAAATAAATAAAATATTAAATAAAATAAAGATTTTTAATTATAAAACGACAGACTAAGACATAATATAATTGAGATTGAGATTATGTATTAATAATAACTACAAACAATAAAACAATAGTATGAAAATTTATTTTATTTTTGTTTTTTTCAAAGATTAATTAAACAATTTGTTTTAAAATAATGTTTTAAAAAATTTTCATCTTTAAAAAACTCCTTACTATAACTCTTTATTTTAATTATTTTTATTTTATAAAAAAGTTTACTTTAAAAAAACCAAGTTCTGTAATATTACATAAAAATAGTTTTATTTTTTAGAAAAAAATATTTTTTATAAAAAAACTTTCTCTATAGAAATAACATTAATAAAAGTTATATTTCTTAATTTATTAAAAAACTAATTATAATATAAAAATAAATGAATAGATAATACTATTAGTAATTAATTTGGTTATTTAATATGAGAGGAAAACAAAAAAAAATTGATAAAAATGAATGTGATGATGACATTTGTCACATCCATTTAGCTTTTTATTATAGTAGAAAAATTTATTCTCCCATCCATACAATCACTTCCAAAAATAAAAAAAAATATCAGAGTTAAACAATATCCTTGAAATATATAAATAAATAATAACATATTATTTATTATTCACTCACAACAATCTTTTACGGTATAAAACACATACTTGTATAAAGGTAAAGAATAAAATGCAAAAGCTATAAAAAAATTATTTGGAAAATTTGAAACAATTACTTAATATTAAAATGTTGATGATATTTTGACACTAAAATGATAGGATTTTGGGAATAGATATGGTAAGGTTGTCGGATGGTGCAGCTTCATCCACGACCAATGGGCTACCATCGGATGAATATACTTCTCGAGATTCTAAATCCCCCAATTTGTCGTTCATCACATGTAATATGTTAATATCTTTTCTATAAATTTGGATTTAGAAATACAATATAAAAGAATAACACTCACCAAAATGAGAATTAGATTTTGGGACGTGCATATAACTTTACTAATGTACCCTTATTACATGGACGAATATAAACATATTACACGAACTAGTTTTAACAAACCATTACGTTATATGAGTAGAATAAATAAAATATTATTATAATAAAATTTATTTAATTATAAAATAATATTTTAATATATAATATGACTGTATAAGTAATAAAACAATGATATTAATTTTTTAAAATTTTATTTAAAAATTTTTTTTCTACAAAAATTTTATAATTTTGTTCTAAAATAAACCGTATAAAAGTTCATTTTTAAAAACATTTTTATTATAACTCTCAAATTTAGTTATTATTTGTTTTCTAAAAAATAAATTTTAAAATTACCAAGTTTAAAATGTTCGTACATTAAAAAAAGTTCTATGCTTTAGAAAAACTTAGATTAATGTATCAAATAATCGACAAAAGAACGAAACAATAACGATTAATATTGATATTCAAAGTCACATTAAATTAGGACCCTATAACTCTTTATTTATATTAAACATATTTTGTTACTAACCCAACTCAAACTCTGTTTGGTAATCAAATAAATAATCAGAATCAACTATTATTTAATTCAAACTTTATCAAGCAACTAATAAACTTATCAAATAATTATGTTTTTTTATTTAATAAGATAAAATCTTCAGTTTATGTCTTAGATTTTTCATCTAACGGATAGACACGAGACTCTATTATGGTGTTCAATGTTTTCAAACTCGGATCAGACCGATGGGTCAAACTGGGAGTCGGAGGTCGGACCATTTCGATCCATCCTAAATCGTTTTGTTCAAGAAACTGACCAGTTCGAACCGGTTTCAGTGGTCGGACCGGAAACCGGTTGGACCGCATTTTGATTTTTTTATTACTTTTTTTAGTTTTTTAGATCTTAATGACTTTAACGGACGGTTCAAACTATGAATTAGAGTTTTTGACGTATGATTATTGTTGAGTTTTTATATATAATTATAAAATACATATAAAAAATATATTGAATTACATATATAACTATATATCTAAAATGCGCATATATAAATATGACATCATCCGGTTCTTAAAATCTGGTCCGACCAATCGACCAGTAAGATGACCGCTTCACTGTCCATTCCGGTTCTAAAAACATTAATAGTGTCAGATTTAAAGAGTTTGTAAATAAAATATAAAACACTAGTTGTCACAATATAAGTGGCTATGTTGTTAAAATATATCACACCCTCAAATTCCACAAACGGGGTAATAACCGTTAGGCGTGTGACATACCAAGATTTTAGCCGTTAGTTACACCAAACGACGCAACAATTACAAAACATAATTTTCAAATTAAACAAAGTTTCTCAAAATCAGAATTAAATACGAAACATGAAAATAAGTGCAGAAGCTTATAAACCATAATTTAAACGGCGCAAACAAGCGCAAACCAAATAAATATAATTTATAGAAAAATGTAAATGGTTCATTAGACTCTACGATGATGAATGTAATGCGTGATGTTTCTATCCGTGCACACCTTAAAGACCTGAAAGAAACATGTTAAAGTGTTAACACAAGGTTGGTGAGTTCACATGTTTATCAGAAAACAGTAAGTAACAGTAATGAAATCCAGATTAAATAATCAAAGCATATAAGTAGGTAGCTAGCCTACAACAAGTCACTATATGCATGAATTTCGCGACCGAGCTGACAATAATAATATAATAAATGCCCTGGCTGTGGATATCAAACCACAACACTGTAAAACAGGCTAACCTTCACCCGTTTGACCTCCAGTCAAGCTAGCGCGACTAGCCCGGGTGGGGTTTGTCAAACCCAGCAAATCTACTAACAATCACCTCGCTAATACCATATTAACGGTCCGATAAAGCGTAGTGATATCACAACAGTAAACCAGTATATGCAGTATTACTAATCTAAAGTATTGTATGGTTTATGAAAAACAACATGTTTCTCTCCCCCAAAAGAGAGTATGGTATGAAAGTGAGGCTAAGAACTCACCTTGAAAGCACAACAACAAAATAATGTAGCACAAGAGATACGAGTCTCCTATTAACCTGAATTTTATTAATATATAATTAATATTAAATACTAATAATTTGGTCGTACGGTTTTATGTTCTCGGTTCGGGTATAGTGCAGACTATCGATACCCCCCCCTCATAAGCAATTACCCTCAATCACTAATCCACTTCCAATATTTAAAACTTACTTATTATGTATAGAAAATATTGTTTCTATGTTTAAACCTTGTCATTTTTAATTTCAAAAGAACACACGTTTAAACATATAACCAACACACACACTAATAAATAGACATGAATATGACCAGACCCAAACCATCGCATACCAACATCATCTAAATGCATGCGCACATTTAATATAGCAGAAAATATACATTAGCAAAACTTACACATGCATCATGCATAACACACACACAAGCCCATGCCCACCACACACATGCATATGTAAAGGATACACACACATACATACTGTAGATTTCACATGCAAAGAACACACACACGTACGCATTCACTGTTGAAAAACAAACACACACACATACCTTCAGAAGCACACACACCCAACATACCTATTTCTTCTATGTACACGCACACATACATACAAACTGTAGATTTCACCCGAGGCATACCATACGCACCTCAAGAACACACATAATACATAACAATATAAACACGTGTTTGCAGGAAGGGACTACATACATAAAGCAACAACATACTCAAGATGATCACGCACACCCGAACACATGAAACAAAAGTCGACGCCAATGAACCGGGGCCAAAGTTGCACCCAATGACACACCCGATCACCCGAACCCATGAGCACCCAAACGTCATACAAACATGACTACATACGGTCGCACAAAACATGCACACCCATAATATTTATATACATACGCAAAATACACATACATACATGTATATGCAGAAAATACATACATATATACATATATATGTGGATCATCCATGCGGCACACATACATAACATCCCTGCAATAAACATATATGTGCATGTATATGTGCACAGAATACACACAACACATATATAAATAACCGCACACGCACAGACAAACGAGCATGACATTCCCGTACCCAAAACGCAACCCGGGTGTAGCAATCCTTAAATCCGAAAACCCGAACACACCGAAACCGCATCCAAAAGAACCGAAACCGTATGAGATTGAACAAAACCATGAAACAAGAAAGAACGTACCGAATGAAACGCAGGGTTGTTACGATTGATCGGTTGCAAGCGGAAGGGTCGTCGAAGGGTGTATGGTCGACGAGAGATTACGGAGAGTAACGAGAGAGTCACCGGGGATGAGATTGATGATAGGAAGGCTGCTGGAGTTGCGTGAGTGAGGAGAGGAGGATGAAGCTTGTCGAAGGCAGTTGTAATGTTGGGGATTGCTTAGGGTTGAATAATATGTACGTAGGAGAAAGAATAAGGTTCACCATGAGCAATAAAGGAGGAGAGTCGGTTACTAAGTTGAGATTTAAGATGATTTTTTCCAATATTTATGATTACAATATAGTTTAAGAAAAAACAATAATGATAATTGTTTTATAATTGCTTGTTTCATAGAAATTTAAATAAACGTATATGATAAATAATAACCGAATAACGAAAAACTACAAGTTAACGGGCATTTAAGTTAACGGTGTTGATCTGAAAATACGGGGTGTTACAAAATAGATATGACAAATGGTTCAAAATAGATATCTAGATGTTCATCATTTAACAATATATGTTAACTAAAAAATAATACTTGATACTTCGTATATTAAGCTTTGCTAGATAAATGAAATACATAGCTTCTAATACTTAGTTTAGATATCCATAGTTTCTAATACTTTAGTTTAGATATCCTTAGTTTTAAATGCATGAAATACATAGTTTCTATACTCGGTTTACATTTCCTTAGTTCCTAATGCTCATCGGCAGACCTAGGGCCAACAGAGAGGGGCAGCCGCCCACCCTAATTTTTTTTTCCAGTGTTATATATACGTGAAAAATCTAATTGCCCCTCATAAAATTTTGTCACCACCCCCCCTTAAAATTCTTGAAACTAAAAAAAAAGAAAAATTATCTCAAATATATTGTTTGAAGCATAACTACATTGGGTCTGGTGATTTTCTGACAGGTCGGCGAACCATATATTCTCACTAACCAGGTCTGTAATTGAATGCATTTTTTAATTTCACTCTCAAATAATCATGTAATTAGTAGGAAGAAAAAATTTATATCAACATAAATATATTTGATAATAATATATCTAAAACATGTTGAACATGTCATCAAATTTATAAGTATAATTGTTTCAAACATCACATATCACCATTTTTATGAGTAGAATTGCTTCAATATGATTTTTCTTATATTATACATATACGCAAATTCACGAGTTTGGGACCATTTTAAAGATTTTTTACGTCAATGAACCGACCCGACCCATCTGACATGAAAAAAATGATTTTTATTGAACCGACCCGACCCATTTACGGTGGCCTAATGACACTTAAAATTTCCGCCCCCCGTGAAAAAAAAATTTGGATCCGCCACTGAGTAATGCACATAGTTTCTATACTCGGTTTACATATCCTTAGTTCCTAAAGCCTCGTAGATATTTTGTAAGTTTTGCATGCTAACTTTACCTGGTCAATATCCGAGAACATTATGTATTTAAGGTGTGAAATACATACGTGTTTGTCGTTGATTTGTTGAATCATTTTCTAAACGAACTCAAATATGATTTTAAAGTTTAGCCTTATACAGTTATACTATCAAATTTAGTTAACAACTCATAACAAAATGGAGTAAACGAGGTGCACAAAAAACCGGTAGAAGAACTGAAATAGCCCCGCACCGGACCTGGTTCCAAGACAGTATAAAGAGGATAGTCCCAACCCGATAAAACCACTAGTTTTAAAGCAGGTATGGGTTGCCTTGAACCATTCGGCACCAAACATTCCGGGGAAAACTATCAAAAACTTACCAAACACCAGTCAACAACCCGACCCGAACCAAAATCGACTTTAACTTAAACCGGTTAAAACTTGGATACCTATAGGAAATAAAACCGATTCACAGCTTTTCTTTTTACAAATGGGCCTTTAAAATACATTTATCATAGATGGCACATTGGACATTTGGGCCCCTTCGAATCATATTTCTTAAACTAGAGCCCAGTGTGAAGTCCAGTGGAAAGCCCTCTGAGTATTGAGTATTGACAACTTGGGATACCACTTACCCGTTGATCCGTTAACTCTCAGTTAGTTATTGAACACGTTGTGTTGTATCTAATGTTTTCAGAACCGGATCGTACAATGAACCGAATGACTTACTGGTTCACTCGGACCGGTCGAACCGGTCGGACCGGATTAAAGAACCGGATGACACTATTATTATTAAAAACTTAAACAAAAAATTAAAGATAAAAAAGTATAAAAAATATTATTCATTAACAGTAATTTGAAATCAAAGTAAAAACATTAAAAATCCTAAATATTTGAACTTCAAAGTTCAAAATTACAATTTAATAGATTAAATAAATGCTTTCTAGGAAAAGAAAACAAGTACTTGAGTTTTTCAATAACCTGCACACCTAATCTAACTTTTTACTTTTTCTTACACCGATTACTTTTTTTTATCATCTTATCCGATTCTTTTCAACTTTCAAGCTCTTCATCTTCTTCATCTTCCATCTTTACTCATCAATGGTTGCAAGTGCCAGTTTTGATGTGTATGCTAACTGTCGTGGGCTGGTGACTCTAGCAAAAACTCACTCAGGCGAAGACGAAGATTATCTTGTTAAGGTGGGCTCGCATCTCTTCTAGATCTGGTAAGAAGGAGGTTGTGTTCGTTGTTTCATTGCAGATCCGGCAAGAATGAGGCGGTATTTGTCGATTCGTTGCAGACTTGCAGATCTAGCAAAGAGGAGACTACGTTCAACAATTAAAGTAGATCAACACCGATCCAACAAGCCATCCGGTTTTCCGGTTTGACCGGCGACTCAGTCCCAACCGACCGGTTTTGTCAACAATAAACGAATCAGGGTTGAACGGATCGTTCCCATCACCGAATCACGGTCAGACCGGTCGGGCCGGTCCTATCCGAGTGTGAAAACATTGGTTGTATCATATAATGTTTTCTACAGCTTTTATTAAATTTTGTGATAATAATAAAGTTGCAACCTCATGCATAAAACTATAAAAGTATTTAATTACAATTAGAGGTGTGTATGGTCTGTTTGATTCGTTTTAGCCTAAAACCAAAACCAAAACCGATTTTCGGTTTTGTAGGTTTTTAAAACCGATCGGATATGTTTTTTTTTTATTTTTTGTTTTCGATTTTCACTTCGGTTTCGGTTTTTGATCTTTGGTTTTCACTTCGATTTTGGTTTTAGCATTTAAACTTCAAGTTTTTAAAGAACAAAATGATCCAAAGTATTGAATTTGAGCCTAGAAACTTTGAGCTTATATTATTTTGTTAATCACTTTTGCATATTTCTAAAAATGACTTGACATTATAATTAATTGCAATTCATAAAATACAATAATAAGAAATTCAATAAAATAATTTAATATACCAATTTAAACAAAAAATTTTAATGATTATTCTTGAAACCTAAAATTAATTTTTTTTATTAACATAAATTAAATAAGTAACTAATAAACTAATCAAGTTTATAAGTGTATAAATACACCTCTAAATTTACAAATTTGGTTTTATGGTTTTGGTTTGGCTTTTTTTGTCCTGTAACTAACCGAAAAAAGTGGTTATTAAAAACCATCAAACCAAACCGTCTGTCATTTTTTGGTTTTGATTTTTTCGGTTCGGTTGCATCTGTTATATCAGTTATGATTCGGTTATTTCGGTTTTTTGCATACCTCTTATTACAATGAAACTCAGAAAAGTCGTATGGCGCATTTTTATTTTGGTAATCTTATGATGTTATATGATCAAAGTCAGAAAGTAAAAGCAACGTGTTAGACTTTTCTTTTTGGTGTGATGCTAACATATCGTCTGATATGATGCTAACGTGGAATCTAACAAGTTTATTTAGTCATGAAACCCAACATTTATAGACATGATATAGAAATATAGAGTCCGCTAATTGTGAAGGTACCATGTACATATCATTGTCACGCTTATAGCTTGTCACAATAATATGTTTCTTTATATTTTTAATTTTTGTATCAGTTATTTTTATGACTATTATATTAAATATTTGATATTTATATTAAGTACTTATTGATTTTTGATTGATTTTGTGTAATGTTTGTAATAAAAATATAAATTTTATTCTATAATAAATTTATAATCATTTGTATTTATTTGTGTTTAATGGCTTCTTTGTGTTCGTCATGTTCATAAACAGTTGTTTGTGTTCGTTTGCTTTTGATTGTGTTCATTTGCGTTCGGTAAGTGTTTGTGAACAATTCATGAATATGTTCATTATATTAATGAACGAACACAAACAAAGAATCTTGTTCGGTAAGTATTCGTTAATAGTTCATAAACAAGTTTATTTTTTAACGAACGAACACGAACAATACATTCGGTACGTTTGTGGCCCTACATCCATAGCGTGATTAGTACATGACGCCTCCATTATGTTATTTTTGTATATGCTCATACTTAAAAGGAGCATAGATGCATAAGAAAACAACAAAAAAATGATTATTTTATGGTCGCTTGATGTAATTTAATACACACGAGTAAATTTTGAGACACACTTTTAGTCATAAATTCAGTTTATGGTTTGACATATGATGTGTGGCATGACATATGATACGGTTTAACACCATGAGGGTGCATATAAATGTTTTATCAGTGGGGCATTCAATGCAGACAACCATAACCTTTGTTGCTTCAACCTTGTATCTTTGTTCACTTTGATGTTAGAAGTTGTTTTTAACGAATGAGCTTTTGATTAATATGTCATACATGACTAAAATTTATTAGTAGTATATAATTGAGGTAAGATAATGTTACAATAGCAATAACCTATACTAACACTTTTATCAATAAATCACATATCAAATATCGACATTGGTTTAATTAGTAACATACAAGATGACATTATACACGAGACCTATGATTAATCATCAATCACTTTTAGAGCCATATTGTATTGTCTTCTCGTCAATCCATTTTCTCATATCAGCCAACACAAGATTAGCAGCCTCATCAGGCTCGCCTTGTATCAACGAATGATACATCCCATCATACAACTTCAACGTTTTATCTTCACTTGACGCTTTCTCATACAACATCTTGGACCCACTCGGGCACGTGACCTCATCCGCCGTCCCGTGCAACGCTAAAAACGGGACTTTAACCTTGTGAAAGTTGTTTTGTACGAAATCCGTCATCCTCGCCACTTCTCTCATCGTACCCACCCTATGCCTCCCGAAATACCGCCTCGGATTTACAGCTATTATCTTTAGTTTCTCAGGATCTCTAATCGCGTTCACTGGTCCCTTATTATCTGGCATCACCGCCCATGTATCCGCTAGCCCGAACAATAGTCCGTACATGGTTATATGTAGCTTAAATAAAACAAAAACAACAACAAAATCATTATATTTGTGAGTATTGTGGTTATATAATTGAAATATGGCTGTTCAAACAAAAGCAACTCGTTTACAAACCAAGCAAGCTCCGCTCAAAACGTTTACATAACCAAGCCAGCTCAGCTCGTTTAAACTCAAGCCGGATCAATTTTAATTAGAATTATATATTTTTAATTATACATGTGTATATATAACTGTTGTAAGTCGTGAATGACTTTGGTTAGTGTATTAGTCACTTTATGATAACAATAATCATATAAATTTTAGTTATGGCTGTAATTTTAGCTAAAATCCCTAATAATATATATTTTCTAATGTGAAAATTAAGTTTACGGATATTCAAATAACCCCTATCTTGATTCTCGCTAGAAAAAAACTCGTAAAAGCTAGCTTGAAATCGGCTCGTAAGCTAGCTCGGTTGGATTATTTATAAATCAAATGTTGTGAGATCCGAAGTGCGTGTTCTTCAGTAAAAAATATATCATATATCTGAAATCTGAAATAAGATATTTAATATATTGGTTTTACCTTAGACGGTGTCATCTTCTCAGGTGTGACAAAGAGTGGGGCCGAAAAAATCAAGCCCGTCCACGTGTCAGGTTCCGATTGGAGGTACATGAGCAAAGTAATCAAACCACCCATCGACTCACCAAACAAAAACGCCGGAAGTTGACCGTACGTTTCACTCCGGCGAACGGAGAGAAAGTACGAAAGCGACGTCGTTGCGACCTTATTCATATCTCCGACGTACGCACGGACGCCGTCGGAGCGACCGTGGCCGAGCATATCGGCGGCGAACACAGCGTATCCCCAATTAGCGTATTCGATGCAGATCTTCTGGAAGCACCAGCTGGTGTCGTTTCTGTAGCCGTGAGTCATGAACACCACGCCTTTGATCGGTTGATGTTCGTCGATCGGAAGCCATGATTGAGTGAAGATTTTGCCGTTTGGTGTGTCGAAGAAGGATTTTGAGTTACGAACGTTTTGAGATTTGTAGAAGTCTTCTTCTGGTGTTTCTCCCCAGTAGAATGGAGGTGGTGGTGGTAGTGGTGGGAGATCTGGTAGTTTCGCCATTGCTGCTGACGATGGTAGTGGTTGTTGGAGGTTGTTTGTTGATCGGAGAATTGTGAAGCGGTGGGGTTTATGGGGAAGATTCGAGAATGAATGGGTGCCGGTTGACCTGCTACGCGGGTGCACCGACACCGGTGGGGTGGTGTGAATGAAAGGTTTGGTTTGAAGGATGATGTATGTGGGGTCGTGATTAATTGTTGAGGCATCGGTTTTTGTGTAAAGTCGAAGTTTGCTACGGTAGGCTAGCGCACATTGAGGCATAGTGGTATACCACAACGATGTCACCTACTCCCGAAAGCGACCTAATGGAATGGTTTCATTTTTTTCTTTTTTCTTTTAAATAATTGATTCATTTGATAATTTTTATAGGCTAACACGTTTTTGAAAAGATTCTCGTTCACCATCAGAAGAAACCCTATCGTAGATAAGAAAAGCCTGGGCTCAAGCTGATTTTTTTGTTGCAGAACCATTTCTATTTTTATAAAATTTTTCGTTTTGTTCCGAGTTTACTTAAAGAAAGAAAAAAAAAAAAAATTATTTTGTTTCTTTCATCTCATTTCTTTTCTTTTTCTATTTATCTTTCTTTTCTTTTTCTTCGTTTCCTTCCAATTGGAAATGATTCATTTTATGTTTCATTTTCCTTTTATTTTTTTCTCTTCTTAAATGAACTCGAAACATAACTTTTTTACTTTTATTCGTTAAAAAGAACTCTAAAATACAACAATATTTTTCTTTCCTTTCAATTTCTTTCTTTTTTCTTCTTAATTGAACTCGGGAACACAGCAAAGTAATTCACTTCAACCACTTAGATTAATGATAACTTATGCAATAGTTTTACCTACTTCATATGTTTCTTTTTTATTTCAACAAACCTAAATATACCTTATTTTATCTTTTACTTTCCCATTTTATGTGTTCTTAAGCGATACACACCGATGGAAAATTATCAAGTTGATCGTTCCTCATTATTGATCGTCCATGGGTTATAAGTCTAAGAGAGTGAGAGGGGTTAGAATCGTTAGTAATATGTTTAAACGTGTGACTGAACACAATGTGAGAGTTTATTTTTCTAACAAACCCATATATTATATCTTCTTTTGTTGTTTGTATTGTTTCATTATTTATGTCAAATTTAACTAATATGTGACACACCTCATATTCTACAAGCATTTATGGGAATCATGTAACGTTTATATGTTGTTTGAAGGCGTTAGCACACCATAGTTGATTGTCTTAAAGGATCAATTTCAAATGATATTGAAAATACAAAGAAATATAGGGTGTTTTCATGTGGAATGTAACAATGTGATTACCTTATCACGCTCTAAAATAATTCAGTTACACACACAATGTATGGGCAATTTAGTTACTTGTGATGATTACACATATCTTTTAACTTCTTGTTAGTTATTGTTACTTTTAGAACCATACTTTTCAGTCTTCTCGTCAATCCATTTTCTCATATCCGCCAACACAAGATTAGCAGCATCATCAGGTTCGCCTTGTATCAATGAATGATACATGCCCTCGTATAATTTCAAACACTTGTCCTCACTAGACGCTTTCTCGTACAACATTTGGGACCCTGTAGGACATGTGACCCCATCTGCCGTCCCGTGCAATGTCAAAAAAGGGGCTTTAACCTTGTGGAAGTTATTTTGTATGTAATTGGTCACCCTCACGACTTCTCTCATCGTACCAACTCTCGGCCTCCCAGCATACCTCTTCGGATTTGCAGCAATAATTTTTAGTTTTTCAGGATCTCTAATCGCCTTTCCGACCATCTTATTATCTGGCATTGCTGCCCATGTGTCCGCAAATCCAAATAGTAGCCCGTACATAGTCAAATGTAGCTTCAATTAACAATAGAAAAGTTAGAATCGACTATTGTCACGAAACAAAATGATTTAAAAGATATGCTTTTTTGTTAATTCGAAAATATAAAAAATAATCATACATGTAATAGCATGACAGTTATAGGAACTCTAAACCAACTAGTTCAGTTTCAGTTTAGTACACGCTTCTACAAAGCCGAGATATAATGTTAGTTTTATATCACTAATATATAGCTATTAAATTAAATTAAACTGTAAATTGATCGTATTATAGTTGATATTATATACATTAATATAATATGAAGAACAGAATCACAAGAAACCTTTTATTACTAATATATATTATTGACTATAAAACAATTTAAAAGTAAAAGAATATATAAATAGTATGTTTTTTTCTAAAGCTACTAAAACGTAAATATTAAACGATATAACTTATTACAAGAAAAAGATATATTTTGCTCATATATACTTGCGTAAATATATTAAAACTAATTATTAGTATATATATGAACATATTAAAGTAATAACCTTTTCATGATATAAATACTATATATAAGTATATAAATATCAATATATATGATGTTTTGATAATTATTGATATTGCCAATAATCTCTTAAACAATAAATGATATATGATGTAATTCCTGATTAAAATAATGCATATTCAACCCTCACAATTAGACGATAGATGGATTTAGCAGCCGATTTTAAAGAGGTACGTGTGTTTGTCGTTAGGAAAAACGTTAACTATCGACATCCAACATCAACTCACACGTTTTAACTTTTACGTCAGGAAAACATAATTACATATTAAATTTTCTATTAAAAAATATATACTAATATATTAAAAGCTTGACTATAGAAACACTCATTTTATATCAAAACATCTTAATCTTTCTATCTCGTTATATATTTTTACTTATGTAAAGATGAAACAGAAAAAAAATGTGCATGTAGCATTGTTATTTCCCCTTTTACTTTTAGCCTACTAACTTTTTAATAGTTAATAACTCAAAAAAAGTGTTTGTAAAGCCAAAAGGAGTAATGACTTATGAAAATGACTTAAAAAAAATAAATTAATCTAAACATTTTTTTAATAACTTTTCCTGAAAAATTTCCAGTTAATACATTATTTTTATAAAAAAATAAATTTGAATCAAAATAAACAATGTTAAACATGTCCGGTAATTAAAAATTAACAATAAAAAGCCTCATGTTAAACCAGTACTACCTTAGACGGAATCATGTTTTCAGGTATGACAAACAACGGCGCCGAAAATATCAAGCCGGTCCACGTGTCAGGGTCCGACTGAAAGTACATAAGCATCGTGATCATCCCTCCCATCGACTCTCCGAACAAAAACGCCGGAAGTTTACAATAGTCTTCACTCCGGCGAACGCTGACAAAATACTCCAACGACGTGGCAGCGACCTTATCCATATCCCCGAGGTACCCATGGAGGCCCTCCGATCGCCCGTGACCGAGGAGATCGGCGGCGAACACTGCGTAGCCCCATTTGGCGAACTCGATGCAGATCTTCTGGAAGCACCAGCTGGTGTCGGACCCGTAGCCGTGGGTCATGAACACCGTGGCTTTGATCCCGTGGGTCGGGTCCAGTGGGAGCCATGATTGGGTGAAGATTTTGCCGTTTGGGGTTTGGTAATAGGATTTGGAGTTGCGGATGTTTTGGGATTCGTAGAATTCGTCTTCCGGTGTTTCGCCCCAGAAGAATGGTGGTGGTGGCATGACGGTGGTTGACGACGGTGGTTGACGACGGTGGTTCTGGTGGTTATGGTGGTGGTGGTTGTTTCTCCTTTGGGATATGTTTGTGGGTGTTGATTTATCATTTGGGAAGGTGGGTTGGTGGATTGGGGTTGGTGACCTACTACGCGGGTCCACCATAAGAAGGTGGGTGAGTGGGTTGGGTGAAGAATGATTTTGGTGGGGTGAGTTGACTAATGACTACTGGGGCTTTGGTTGGATGTCTGTCGTTGGATTAGATGAAGGGAGGAGATGGGTGGATGTGATGTGGTGGTGCAGGGAGTTATGGTAGGCTGGCGCGCAGTGAAGTATTGCTCGTCTCACCACCTCAGTGATTTGACAAAGCAGATGTTAGTTTTTAAGTTGTTTTTAATTAAAAATGTTGTTATCATAACTTTGGTCGTCTTTTTTTACCCCAACATAAATATGAAACACGAACAAAATCAACCCACATCCCAAATCTAATTAAGTAATGACCCGAATAACTCAATCCGATTATTATATGAACCCAACCCGAGAAATTAAATACCTAAATGAAACCACTAAATTCATAACTAGAAATGCACCGGTGTATGTTGCATCATAGATTTAAGTTTGGAAATCGGAATATAAAAACGTCGTAACGGTCATCGCTCTGACTTAAAACTCGAAGACATCAAGCGAACTGAAAAAAATAAATAACGTCAATATAAGGTAATAAGCTTAACAAATATGTTGAATTAACGCAAGTTTAATTTCTCATATTTTCAAATACCTTTCATGGACAATAAAAAGAAAAAAACTCTCTAACCTCTACACACATCAAAATTTTATTTTCATGTACACATTTAAAGGTAACTATTTGTTTTATTCTATTTGTCCGTACCTGTGAAGCAAAGAAAATACATGAAAAGAGAAAATCGATAATTAAAAAAAAATGGTTGCAACCGGACTCAAACCCACGCCCTTTAGTGGGAGGGACGACACACTAATCTTGTGGTTGGCTAGCTTCTTTGTTAAACATTTAGAACACAAGTACTTATATTCAATTTAAAATTTCGATTTATTAAAAAACACACAAATGGCTGTCACATGACATCCTTTGATTTGACACTTAGCAAAGTTTAACCAATCAGAATCTTTTATCACTTTAAAGGTAACTAACTATTCGATATTTTTCTATTTGTTCATATCATTTAAGAAACCAAAAAATTGCAAAAGAAGATTAAAATCAGTGGAATAAAAACAACCAACAACGACCAAACCTAAACTAGCGCTCCTTGGAGGGGCAACGCACTAACCAATGGGTTGCCCAACTTCTTTGTTAAAGATTTGCAACAATAATGCTCATATTCACTACATAATTCCGATTTAAAAAAAAGTATTAAGTGGTTGTGACATGATATCTTTTGATTGAAACTCAGCAAACCCTAACAAATCATAATCATTTACCACAAAGGTTCGTAAATTAATAATATGATTAATCGTTTTTATATAAATTGATGGATTGAAAATAACAAACCACTGTTGTGAACTTGGTGGGTTAAAAATAATAAATCATTAATGTGAACTAATATTTATAAACAATAATTTATGCTCGTTCCTGTACTTGTTTTCATGATTCAAAGTTATTAAATAGGTATTTAAAACAATTTTTAATTACTTAAATCACTTTTATACAAACATAAAATGTGTCATAAGACATGACAAATTAAAAAGGATCAAATATGGAAACCAAAAGACTTTTGCGGCCAAACCATAAAATGGATAACTTTATAAAATAGTAATCAAGTTTTGAAAAAAACTTTTGCTGCCAAACCATAAAATGGGTAACTTTGTAAAATAGTAATCAAGTTTTGAAAAAGACTTTTGCGGCCAAACCATAAAATGGGTAACTTTGTAAAATAGTAATCAAGTTTTGGAATTGTTCTAATTAGGTTACTCATAAATTTGTTTGTTCAAATCAACTTACTTATAATTTTTTTGTTCCAATTAGATCATTATAGTTTCAGGATTGTTCTAATTAGATCATTCATAAGTTGTAAAATAAAAAATAAAAATTTGAAGTTTTTTAAAAAATATCAACAAGATTATAAAAAAACTAAATTATATTAAAATAATTGTGAATTATTTAAAACAATGAAAAATATGAGTTATCTGATTATAACACTTTTAAAACTTTAATGACTTGATTTGAACAAATAAACTTATTAATGATCCAGTTGGAACACTTTTAAAACTTTAGTGATTTGATTAAAACAAATAAAAATATGAGTGACCTAAATGGAACACTGTTAAAACTTGTTTACTATTTTACGAAGTTTTCCCGTCATAAAAACTAAAAAATTCTTTTAGCTAGAAGTTTCAAATTATATAGATAAATAATTACATACTATAAATTGATGCATTGAGATTGAGAGAGCTAGAGAAGTTAATGGTCATCTAATTTACTATTATGCTCGTTAAGGGTGGACGGGATACACCCGTCGTGAGACCATGGCATGTGCTGACTTGAAGTGGCAACAATAATACTCATAAGTTGAAAGCGGAAAAGTAAAGGATTATGCCATAAGGTTCAGTATAAGCTCTCTTATCATGTTGAAATTAAATACAAAGAGAATAAATACAAATCTAGAATTCTAGACTACGGAGAAATTAAGATCTATGTTTAATAAAGTTGATGTTCCTTAACACAATTCCAGGGACGGCGAAGAGGAAAATGTCCATGATCCCATATTATCTCATTATTAATAGAGGACTTTGAATCATCTTTGATCTCAAACATCTTTCTTTGTTCATATTCTTCATCCCAAAAATCAAAGGAATCTACTGTAGCTTTTGCCCTTTCTTTCGAATAACCTATTGTACTTTTCCTAGGAACAAGTACTACTTTAGGATTACTCTTGGCATGAATCTCAAAAATGATACCAGTGCATGTAGAATTCAACCATGGGACGTGCCTCAATGAAGCAAAGGGTATATAACCCGCTAGCGCGTATTCAATATTTTCCAGACTTTTATCAAATTCCTCGTGATGATCAGGTTGGGAGTTCATGATCATCTCCGGCTTCATGACTATGGTACACTTCCAGTTATCCGAATTATTAGCACGTAATAAAAATCCACAAAAGTCATTATGCCAATTGTGTGGAAGTTGCATTGTGATCAATGTTGTTGTATCACAACCTCTAGGCCATCGTCGCATCGGAAGTATGACAGTCTTACAATGATCTTCAAGTGCATTTCCCTGCGACACTTTCAGTTTAGTTATGGAGATCACTGTTGTTATTATTGTTTTATAAGCTAAAACTATTGAAAATCAAGAACAAGATAAGTTATACCTCCAGCATAGTATGTATCAGCATCTCGCTGTCAATCAATTCATGAAGCCTCCACAGCACGACTTTCCATAAGCGTTTACAATTCGATAAATCTCCTACGCTTTGAAGCAAGTTGCAATGTTTTGCTTCGAGAATAGCTATGCTAGATGGGAGATCAGGCAATTCTACAAGGTTTTCACAGTATGACAAATTGAGGAACTTGAGACACGGGATTTGTGAGAGACTGGAATGTAGTCGTGAAAAGTTGTTATGACTTAGGTCTAGTACTTGTAGGTTTATCAATTCACAAATGTCAGAGGGTATGTCTCCATCTCTCAAATTGCACCTACTAAGATTCAACTTCCTTAAAAAACATGGAAATTGAGGAAGTTTTCGGCTCAACAAGTTGCCTTGATGAACAGATTGTAACCCGATACGATTCATAAGATTCTTAAAAGATGTTGAATCTTGAAGAAGTTGACTACACTCGCTAAGATTAACATCTTTCAAACTTTTTAAAAGGAGGAGGTCGCCCTTTATCGTTTTTAGTTTGTGACACCCTGATAAACTAAAAGAAACAAGATTGGTACAAAACTGTTCAATCAACTGCGGGATTATTTCTATGCTAGTAGCACCCAAATGAAGGCTCACCAAGCTATCCATGCTCCCTTTGATATCCGGAAACTTTTGAAGTCTAAAGCACCAAGCGAGGTTAAGAGTCTCCAATTTCGTCATCCGTATGATGGATGGAAACTTTTTAAGGCTAAAACATTCTTTCATATCCACATAAACAAGCTTCTCGTGATATCCGATCGATGGATGAATCTCTTTTAATCTTGTGCAACTTGTTAATATTAATCTTTCAAGACATGGAAGGCCGTTAAAATCTGGTGTCCTCCTTAGGTGCTTGGAATCACGAAGATCAAGAATCTTCAAATTTGGTAGATACTGTTTTAGTTCAAGTATGCAAACAATTGTCGAACAATTCAGTATATGGTATGACTTCTTATAAATAATAACAACCTCTATACCATGCATTGTAAATTTTATTTGTGTAAAAAATGTATCCTTTTAATATTCTAGATAACAATGCCAGCTTAGCTAATTAATGACCGACCTCTTCTATCACAAAGTAGAGTTTTAATAATAAAAAATAATCATCAAACAATCTTTCTTGTTGGTTATGAAAAGATATTGTAAATGATATGCGCCAATTAGAGATTCACAAGTGGTAGAGAAAGAAACAAATGAATAAATAAGTAACAAAAAATATATATTTTGTAACAACAAATATGTGACCCTGCTTCAAATAATAAATATTATCTTAATTAGTTCACCTATTTGTTTTCCGGCCGGAACTGCACACACAACCCTATCAGAAGAAAACCCATTGTTGAAAAAACTTCATGGCTTAACTTCTAATATTTACATGTTATAAGTAATTCAACTTAACCAGTTGAAATAAAAAGGTAAATAACAAAATATTTAAAAATCAGTTAAACATATTAAATTTATTTGAAAGCGCTAAGTTAGATGATATTTAATCTAGTCATGCTACAAATCTACACCCAATCATGTTGTTGGGAATCTTAACAGTAAACTTATTATTTTTATTATAATGATCATTTTACAAATTTAAAATTGATTTCACAATGTTGTTGAAATGAGTTTGTGAAAGAAGATAAATTACGTACCTTACATCCTTTCCACAGTTGTTTTTGTTTGCTCTCTATCAACATTAAACAACCAAGCTTTGTTGGCTGAAAATTTGATGGAAGTGAAGATGCCGGATACGACGTCAAATAAAGCCATCGAAGTTTCTTCATGTGTGTGATAATATGAGGAAGACGAGGATGGCAGACATACGGTAAAGCTAATATTTCATTTTCCTGTGTAAGTTAACCAATGTAGCAAAATTGTGTGAGTATTACAATCGTATTAGATGAACATATAAAATGCATTTGTATAAAGTCGCATTTACCATTAACGTTCGAGCATCCAAAGCACAAAAGTCTAGTATAGCTTCTTTTTCCCAAATTCTGCTATGTTTTTCAAAACGAGTAGGGTGTTCACCTCTAACAATATAGAGAGCCAATTCTTCTACTAAGTCATGCATGTCGAATCTTCCGTCTGAAACTTTTATAAGAGACTTTTGTACCAACACCTTTACCCCTATACGAGGGTGAAAACTACAAGCATCAAGCACCATCATTGCCTCATCTATAGACTTTCTCCTGAAAAAACAAGCAATATCTAAGAATAACTCCTTCTCATTAGGTTCAAGTCCGTCAAAACTTATTTTGAGTCTCTCAGTAACCTTAATATCTGGAATACATTTTAACTTAGCTAAGCAACTCTTCCACTCATCCTTGTCCTTGTCATATAGAAAAGACCCTAGAATTTCAAGTGCTAATGGGAGCCCTCCAGCATAAGAAACCACGTCTAGTGAAAGTCTCTCAAAATCTTCAATAGGTGTACCTTCTCGATAAGCATGTCTACTAAAGAGCTTGATAGCCTCATCATGTGATAACAAACTTACTTCATAGATTGCGTCTGCCCTGCGGGAAAGCAAATGCTCATCCCTAGTTGTTATTATTATCCGGCTCCCATCACCAAACCAATCATGCGATCCAGCCAGTGCCTCTAGTTGATTAAGCTCGTCAACATCATCAAGAACAACTAAAACACGAATGTGACATAACCTTCTCTTTATCATGTTCTTTCCTTCTATCTCACTCCCTACCTCCACATTTGTATTCAAAACAAGTGACAATAATTTTTCTTGCAACCTTTTTAAACCATGCTTGTTTGACTCGTCACGTATATTTTCAAGAAGACAGTGAGCTTCAAATTGGTGAGATGTTTTCGTATAGGTAGCACATGCAAGAGTAGTCTTACCGCTACCTCCAACCCCCCATATTCCAATCATGCGCACTTTACCGGACCCAATTTCCATCTTTGAGTTCAAATCCAGCAAGCGACTCTCTATTCCAATAAGGTCTTTATTGACGCTTGTCACGAGGAGAGATAACTTACCGAAAACTACACTAACAATGTCTTTGATGCATATTGCTTCATGCCTGTAAATTTGTTATGTTATGATAACTAGAATAAGCTCACATTCACACTTGCTTAGTCTAAACAACCTAATTATTAAAGAACTCAAAATGAGGGGTTAAACTGTCAAATTGAAAGTAGAAGGATTAAAGCTATAAATCTTTTAAACTAAGTTAAATGGATGTTTAACAAGAATTTTATATATTCGTTTAGGTTATACAAACATCTATACTAATAAAACAAAATAATTATTGTCCCATGTCATTCTTACAATCATCTTAACACATATCATTTTCTTACAACAAGTTTGCTACATGTCACTATGATAGGAAGTTAACCATGATATTAAATGCTAATGATATCGTATATCGTTTCAAATTGTTAAACAAATGTTTAATAAATAAAAAGTATGTTCTTTTTATTTAATACATAATTTTCTTGAAACAAAATTTTATGAATGATGAAGTTATTTAATACAAATAACTTTTTTCCTTAAAATGGTTGTGTTGAAAAGTTATTTAAAAAACATTCTTTTAAACAAAACATTTCTGAATATGAAAGTTTAGAAAAATATTATTATTGTTTTATTACTTGACATTATTAATTATACATGTTGGTTAAAAAAGTTAATTATACATAATTTCAATTATATCTTATCTCAAATAATAGTTTTATAATTTATAAATATTGATTAGTAGTTTTCGATTTAATATTTTTATTCAACACGTGTAATACACGAGTTTCTAAACTAGTTTACAATAATGTTAAATAGTTGGTGAGTCACAAAAAATAATGTTGCAATGTGTTCCAAAGTTCGTAGCTTATTCATATAAATGATGTTAAACGAACATCTCAGATAGTGAATTGCAAAAGGAGAATATCTTTATGGAAAATCTTATGATAGGGATTGTTGGTAGAGGTGATAGTATCTTATTTTGGTTGGATAATCGGGTTGGTGGTGAGTTGATAAAGAATGTGTTCCCGTCATTGTTCGCTCTTGAGAAAAATAAAGTTTGCAATATATCGAAAAGAGTTTGTAAAGTGGCATATAAGGTGGAATTTAATCGGGAATGGAAGCGAATCCTTAATGGAGCAAATAAAATTGAGCTTTTACATAGTCTTCAAGATAGAATCAACGGTATGCAGTTTGAAGTACGGGAGGATTTATGGTCATGGATGGGATCTGATTCGGGCTCTTTCTCAGTCAAATCCCTTAGGAACCTGGTTGAGGCAAACAAGAGCCCGATTGATCTAGACCTTGTTAAATGGCTGACATGGATCCCTCTTTGTGTCAACTGTTTCATTTGGAGAGCCATACTAGACAACATTCCAACTAAAGAGACGGTAAACCACAGAGGAATTCATATATTGGCGATGGATGTTTATTATGCTCTCTCGTAAAAATGAACCCATCCAACAATTGTTTTTCAAGTGCCTATTCGCAGCTCACGTTCGGGCAAGCATTCATCAGTGGTGCCAAGGTACATGGGGGCAAGAGCTAATTCAGTGAGAAGTATTTTAACGCAGGTGCTCAATATGAAGGCTAAAAATGATTAAGTAGGCTATATCTTCAATTGTAGTCGTTATATTATGGTTTACATGGAGAGCGTGAAAAGACATTACCTTCAATTCCAATTCTATTTCTAGTGCCAGAGGCGTTGAATAAGTAATCCATAACTCATTTTTATGGGTAAAAAATAGAGGTGGTTCTAAAAATTTAGATTGGTAAGAATAATGAAGCAATGAAATCCAAAAATGGTTATGGTGGTTCTAAAAATTTAGATTGGTAAGAAATAATGAAGCAATGAAATCCAAAAATGGTTATGGTGGTGACATTCAATGGTGGTGGTGGCTGGTGATGATTCCCGATGGTGGTGATGGTTGTGGTATGGCTGGTGGTGGCTGGTGTTGATTTGTGGTGTGGTCATTAGTGATGATGGTAGTGGCTTGTGGTGGTGGTCATTGGTGATGATGGTAGTGGCTGGTGGTGGTGGTCGTGCCTAGTGGTGGCGACCGGTAGTGGTGGTGGGTGGGTGGTGGTAATGATAACTAATGATGGAAGATAAAATGAAATGAGAAAAGAAAAGAATATGTGATGGATGAAATATATTAAAGGGAATGCGATTACGTATGTGCCAAACGCTAACTAAAGTAGTAAATCTATTAAGTAAGCGTTAATAAAAATTCTAAATGACCGTTTTGGTTAAACGATGCATTTACAATAATGCTTAACCGCTCAGAGTCACAAAAAGAAGTTGCCATAGTGAATAAATAACTAAACAAAACTATTTGACTTAAGATAAAAAAAATATTACAATTCATTGGAGAAAAAACTAGATTAAAACTGGAAAAAGAAAATTAAATATTTGTTTTACTAGTTCAGAAACCCGTATACTACACAGATCGAATAAAAACATTTGAATAAAAGTTACTAATCAATATTTATAAATTATATAACTATTATTTGAGATAAGATATAATTAAAATTATGTATAATTAACTACCTCAGTAATAAAACAATAGCAATATTTTTTAAACTTTCGTATTTAAAAATGTTTTGTTTAAGAAAAATGCTTTAAAAATGATTTTTAACCACAGTCATTTAAAAATATTATTTGTATTAAAAAAACATCATTGTTCATAAAATCGTGTTTATGTTTTTAAATAAAAAGAAACATGTTTTTGTTATTTATTAAACACTAGAATTAAGCCCTCGGTTGCGAAGGGAGTGTAAAACCATGTCAAATAGAACCAGCGTCACGCTATAGCGAGCGACCATTAAATTAAAGTTGCAGTGTGTTAATATGAAGAAATTAAACCGAAACGTAATACATATAAAAATATAACTAATTTGATTTAGGAACGCTTGTTGGAAGAAAACAAGTTGGTAATGATATGCAACATTATTAGCACTTACTTGCTATGATAATAATAAATTGAGTATAAAAGAATAACATGCAGTAAAATGATTGTGAGAATGATATATATCAATGACTATTTTGCTTCATTAGTGTAGATTTTCCTTCAACCGTTTTAAAATTTTATTAATGATTCCGAGGTTACTAACCCAGTTATATTTTCACCTTTACCAAAATTTAGAAACCAGGTTAACTATTACGAAACATAATTTTTTATAACCTACAATAAAACACATTCGTTTTGATTAATTGTTCAATATTTATATTTACAATTCATTTAACCTATTACATTTTTGTCCCAGTGTTTCAAATTTGAGATTTTACTCTTAAAAACATAAGCTAGACGGACCCAATTAAACACATCCATTGAAATTGACACATGGTGGTTACAATTATAACCTGAGTTTATAAAATAAAATAGTTAAATTCGGTTTTACTCATTAAGATTTGATGAAAAAAAATAACAATTTTCCTTTAAAAGAGTAAAAATTTCAATTTACATACGAAATTTTATAAATTGTTTCAATTTCGGTATATAAATTGTTTCAATTTCGATATAGAAGTTTTATTAGTTATTTCAGCTTGCATTTAAACTAATAAAATGTTTGTATTGAAAGTGAGACAAATAAAGAAACTTTTGAATTAAAATTGATTTTTGAATTTTTTGAAAGAAAACGGTTATTTTTATTAAAAATTAGATAGTAAAATTAAAATTAACTCAACATGCAATTAATTTCGGCTTAAAAATGTTTAAAGAAAAGGAGAAAAACATTACCCATTTGCGAAATCCTTAGGGACCCATCCAGAAAGATTGCTTGCCTTTACCAAAGCATCTCTCCACATATCAACTTTATGCTTATTCTCCCTCTCATGTTTCTCAAATACTTGTCCATATTTCCCCTTTTGTTTTCTCACATCACAGGGCTCTACGTCATAAAATATGGGCATGACGATTTGCCCCGTGTTGTCCATGCATTCTATGATACACACAAGCTCGTCCAAACACCACGATGAATCAGCATAGTTACTAGATAATACAACAATAGCAATTCGTGATTCTTGGATCGCCTTCCGGAGGGCTGGACCGATGGACTCACCACGGCCAAGTGTTTGGTCATCCTTGTACGTGTGGATTCCTTGTCGTTCAAGAGCCGTGTAGAGATGGTCCACAAAGCTCTTGCGAGTGTCTTCTCCTCTAAAACTCAAAAACACGTCGTAAATCCATGATTGAGGAATCAAGTGACAAGAGGACGATGAAGATGCCATCGAATTAGGTGCAAAAGGGGAGATGTAGTTTTGAGATTATGAGATATATTCCCCAAGAAAACTTATATTATGCAGGAAACTTCAGAATACTTTCCATAATGCTAATTTTTATAGGATTAATTAAGACAAGTATGAAGATTAAAATATAGCTACTTTTATTTTTTTATTGTTGATCATGAAGGGTGGAGTCCCCATATCATGTGGTTGCAACAATTGAGGGTCAAAAGAGACTGCAAGCTTTCACATTGGATTCCTTAATCTCTCTCTCTCTCTCTCTCTCTCTCTTTGTTTTAATATAAAGGCATCTTTTTTTTAATTTATTAAAAAATAATTTTTTAATTTCAAAAGAAATTAAATAATGTAATTAAAATTTAATGTAGTTATTTAATATGAAAAAAACAGAAAAATTAAAATTAGATGTTTTAGAATTTTAACAAATCTCATCTTAAAATTTGCTTTTATCTTTGTTACTATATAATACAAAACCTATGGGCAAAAGAGTAATTTCACCATAATCCATAAGACGCGTCTGTTCTTTCCCCCACCACACGTCCTTTCAGTGTTCACAAATTTTGTAACTTCTAAGAGTTATTAATCAAAAATGAAATCAGACTTAACCACAGAGACCACCCATGTAATTAAGTCTATTTTTTATAACCATAGAACTTGTTGCTAGAAAAATCATGAGACCTTCTAATAACTAATTTGGTCAGGCAAAGCGTAACTCGTGCTAAGTAGTGGCCTACGGTAGAAAACCAGTGAACCTGTATTTAAACTTGAGTTCTCAGAAACTCAAGTGTTTACCGGCGCCCTATTAAATCACAATCAAATCAAAAACATAATTTGGTCCAAACATCCAAAGCCGATTCATAACCCACGGAGATTTCAAATTATTTTGAATATTTTTTTATTTTTGGAATAGAATAAGTTTGTTGCAATCATCCGTAATTATTGTTTCTTTCTAGTTCATTAGGGCATTAGTTTTTGCATATATATCTTTCTTATTTTATTGCAATATAAATTTTGGTTGGAACATTCATATGGTATCAGCCTAGTAACAAGATCACCACCCACCACCAACTAAAGTTTCACCCTCAAAATGTCGACCAACAGCAACATTTCCTCCACCGGTTCTTCCATTCCCATCAACTCATCCCTCACTTTAGTTAACTTTCCTCCATCTCTCAAACTTAATTATACAAAGTATTTAAGTTGGAAGACTCAAATTGAGGCCCTTCTTCAAGGATTGGACCTCTACAAATATATAGATGGTTCGTATACAGCACCTCTCCCTTCCGTTGATGGCGCCGGTATCTCTAGTCCACACCAATTGGTTTCGCCAAGATCGCCTTCTTTTTGGTGCTCTTGTCGGTAGCCTTTCTCCTGCTATCGTACCTCTTATCACCAATGCGACATCATCCTTAGAGGCTTGGAAAATTCTTTCCAACACCTATGCCTCTCCATCCCGTGGCCACATCAAATAGTTTCAACACCGATTAAATCACCAACTTTCTCTTGTTCAAAACACCACTCCCGCCGCTGCACTACACCAACCCGTCACTGCTTTTGCCGCCCACACTCGGTCTTCTTCTAAACCATGGACCAATCGAACCTACTCACAAGGTCAAGGACTTTTACCCACTCCTCAACATCCACCCACATCTAGACCATTTTTAGGGAAATGTCAACGGTGTTTCAATAAAGGGGTCCTAATAAACCATAAGCACACATGATGAGTGTTATAGGTAACAACACCTCCAACCCGACGTGGTTATTTGATAGTGGAGCTTCTCACCGTATCATTAATGATCTCAATGCATTATCACTTCACACCCCGTATGATGGTAACGAGGAATTAATCATCGGTGGTGGTTCGTTACTTACTATAACTCATATTGGCTCTATTACTATTTTTATTTCTAATGTCTCTTTCAAATTACACAATGTTGTTTGTGTGCCATCCCTCTCACGTAATATAATTTCTCTCGTTTATGTTTTGATAACAACATACCAATTGAATTTTTTCTCTCTTAATTTTGTTATCAAGGACCTACAATCCCACCTCCCACTCCTTCGGGGAACTGCTAGTCGTGGCATCTATGAGCTTCGTCCATCTACCCAATCACCTCAAGTTTTTCATGTGCGGACTAATAAAGCTTCTTTTTGGCACCATCGCCTAGGGCATCCACTTTCAAAAGTCTTGCAACATCTATCATCTCACGTCTCACCTCTCTTTTATTTCAAATATTATATAATTTTTGTGGATCATTTCACTAAATATATTTGGCTTTATCCCTTAAAACACAAATCGGACTCTCTTGACACCTTTACTAGGTTCCAACGTCTTGTTGAAAATTACTTTCAATCCAAAATAAAAACTCTTTATTCCGATAATGGGGGCGAATACATTAAAATGTCTTCGCACCTTGCTTCTTGTGGTATCTCTCACCTCACCTCCCCACCACATACACCTTAGCACAATGGCTATGCAGAACGACGCCATCGTCACATAGTCGAAACAGGTCTCGCTTTACTATCACATGCAAAATTACCCCTAAACTTTTGGACCTTTTTTTTCTACCGCCACTTACCTTATTAACCGATTACCTACCAGTACACTTAATAATGACTCACCATTCTACCGCTTATTCCAACAACAATCCAACTATGACAAACTTCGTTGTTTTGGTTGCTTATGGTACCCGTGGTTACTCCCCTACACTTCCTACAAACTTCAACCTCGTTCAAAACCATGTATTTTTGTTGGTTATTCTTAATCCCAAAGTGCCTATCACTTACTTGATCCCTTAACCAATCGTATCTACACTTCTCGTCATGTTCATTTTGTTGAACATATTTTCCCCTATGAATGTAACACCCGAATATTTACTATTTTGAAGCCGGTGGTGAAAGAAAAGAAAATAAAATCCAAAGTCGAGGGACCAAACTCGCCAACGAAGAAAAGTTGGGAAAATGTGGTGATATATGTAGGGAGAGGGCAGCCCACTCTCCCCACACCCACATTTCAGCTTCATAAAGAGAAGAAGAGAGAAGAAGAGAGAAAGAGGAGAAAAAGAGGAAAAAGTGTTGGTTCGGGTTGGTTCGGGTCGCCAAAATTGTCGTGAAGCAAGCCGAATCAAAGCTCTTGTCGTTGTGCTCGTTTATGTGAGTTCTAGGACCCCTCTTTTACATGTTTTTGAATGATTTTGGGGCTGGAACACATCTGAAAACCCTTTTTCGCGTTTTTGGGTGAAAACCCGTATGTATGCGTGTATGTATGCGTAGGACCCGTTTGGGGCTTGATTTCTTGCTTGGTTGTGCTTGAATAATGTTATGGTATGCATCCCTAATGTTTAGGATGGTTGATTTAGGCTTAAAATGGGTTTTGATGAGTTTGGAGGCCGAAAACCCTCGGCTGCAGTCGGGTTGAACTGCATTCTGCATCAATTAGGGCTAGGCGACCGACTGGAGACCGAATGGAGGCCATACGGCCGATTAGGGTGCGATTGGGGTTCATTCGCACGATTGGAGGGCCAGTCGCATGGGGGTCATGCGACTGAAGGTTCATTCGCACGACTGAAAGTCCAGTCGCATAGGTGTTCATCCGCATTGTCTATTCGCACGACTGGATGTTCATTCGCATAGGTGTTCATCCGTATTAGTTCATTCGCATGATGTTCAGTCGCATGGAGGCAATGCGACTGAAGGGTGTCCATACGCCCGAATAGGGCTGTTGAACCCGAGGAAGGTGTAGATTGACTTCTGACTTTCGGGGGAACGTGCAGATGTAAGTTTTGACGTAAAGGTTCCCATAAGAGTTTTAAGACGACGATCGAGGTCTTAGAAAGCATGTTGGGCATGATGAGGGTGATGATGTTGCATGTTGTGTATGTATGATGTTGCCCTGTATGATGTGATGTTGATGCATGTTAATGTTCCTTAATATGATGTTTAATATCTTTCCTATGGCTCTATCTATTATGATGAATGAACGAAGTATTATGTAACATAAAGTGAAAGATAAAGAAATAGGAACATGATGAATGAATGCATGTATTAATGAACGAATGAAACGTCTTGCACACATCGGATAACGGGTCCTTCTTGGTGATTGACCCTGAATGTAGAACCTCTACCGCTCACCCCTAGTACTGTGGCATACGTTTAGCTGTTCATTTGTTGACTTCGGCCCAGTAGCTAAGACTGATGGTTACTCCTAGTACCGTGGCATACGTTTAGCTGTTCATTTGTTGACTTCGGCCCGGTAACTACGACTAACCGGGGTGTAGCACATGGTATTGGTATGGATGATGTCCGATGCGCAAGTAAGGTAATGAAAGAACGAATGAATGAATGAAGAAGATAATAATGATATTATCTATGTGTATGTATGATGTGTGATCATGTAAAGGTAACGAACGGTTTTATATGAAAGTAAAGTATGTTTTATTTATAAAACTAGAACTCACTCAGCAACGCTGACTTTGATGTGTTTCCAGTTGGCAGGTAATGATTGCTGAGAATGGCACGGGCGACTACTCAGCTCTTTTGGGATGGCATTCTTTTGATTAATGTTTTTGCATTGTAATGTGAACAAACTATTTTTGTAATGAATGTTGTATTAGTTTGCAAAAGCATTTACATGGAAATGAAAGTTTGTTTTAGTTTTCCGCTGCGATTTATTAAATACAAATATAATTATATGTTTTATGTGCGATGAGAACCCAGCTGTAAACGTCCCGGGAACGGGGCCTTACAATGAATCCCTTATAAATAAAACCACCCCACCTACACCACACCCTAACTCTTCTTACCCTTCACTGTTCATTTTCTTAATCCCAACACATCTACAACCTCTTCGCAACCACCTTTCACACCTGTCTCTATCACCTCACCAACACCCAACATCAACCATTCTTCAACTCTCCTGGACACACTGTCTCCTTCTTCAACCCCCAAACTCTCCCACCAGTTTCCTATTCCTCATCCGATTACCCGCACCACTCGTAAGCCTAACCCAAATATCATATTTCCAACTTCATCCTC
The DNA here is from genome assembly GCA_025506515.1 of Flaveria trinervia. Taxonomy (NCBI): domain Eukaryota; kingdom Viridiplantae; phylum Streptophyta; class Magnoliopsida; order Asterales; family Asteraceae; genus Flaveria; species Flaveria trinervia. The sequence goes on along the minus strand of CM046441.1, from coordinate 78,019,990 downwards.
TACACCACCATAACTCAACCTTTCACCGAACCATCTAACATCACTCAAGCCCTTAAACAACCATAATGGCGCAAGGCTATGGAGGATGAGTTCGATGCTCTCCGTCATAATGAAACTTGTACCCTAGTTCCACCAACTTCGGCACCTAATCTAGTGGGTTGTAATGGGTCTTCCGGACTAAGTTTAAACCGGATGGATCGGTCGAGCGCCTCAAAGCTCTTCTTGTAGCCAAAGGATTCCACCAACGCCCTGGACTCGACTATGTCGAGACTTTTAGTCCAGTAATCAAACCTTCCACTTTACGTCTCATTCTTTCTTTAGCGACATCTCATAATTGGTGTCTACGTCAACTAGACATAAACAATGCATTTCTTCAAGGTACCTTAACCGACTCTGTCTACATGTCCCAACCACCGGGCTTTACCGACCCTTCTTTTCCTACTCACGTATGCAAGCTCAATAAGGCTATATATGGTCTTTGCCAAGCATCAAAAGCTTGGTACGATAAAATTAAAGAATTACCTTATTTTAAATAACTTTAACCCCACTATTTCAGATCCTTCTCTTTTTGTTACAAAAATACTTCTTCTCCTATCTACATTCTAGTCTACGTTGATGACATAATCGTCACATGTCCTAATAACTCTCTAATGAACAATTTTATTCATTGTCTTGCCACTCTCGTTTTTCTGATCTAGGCAAATTATCTTACTTTCTTGGTATCGAATAATGCCTCACCCCTTCGGCTTATTTCTTAACAACCGTAATATTTGCCAAAATAAAACAAATCACCTAAGTCAATAACCATCCACCAATATCTCCTGAATCACTCTTTACCATGTTTAAATTACATTAAAATTGTATAGTCAAAGATTAGTTGTAACTTGCCGTATTTATCTCCTTGTAACTAGTCTAGTTTTCCTATTTATAATGTTGTAAATTTGTTAATGAAATCAAGAGAGTTTTATTCTTTCATGGTATCACCCTCAAGATCCTTCTCCCTGTAACTCACTTCCATCGTTCTTCCTCTTCCTTCTCATCATCATGTCCACCAATACCTCTTCCTCCTCCTCTAACACCATCGAAACTAAGCTACCCATGGCTACTATTCTCCACATGCTCACCATCAAGCTCTCCTCCACCAACTACCTATATTGGCAAAACCAACTACTTCCTCTTCTCGCTAATCAAAACCTAATCGGTCATGTTGATGGCTCACTCTCCCCACCACCCACAACCATTACCGCCGCCTCCGTTGAGCAACCTAATCCCGCTTTCACGGCCTAGTAGATCTCCGATCAGCAGGCCATTCTTATCCTTAACTCCTATCTCACCGAAGAAGCTGTTGCTGAAATCCTTGGTCTAACCACGGCTCAACAAATCTGGACTGCCCTTGAAGCAGCCTATAGCAACACTTCTCTTGAACGGATGCATTTGCTTCGAGACAACCTTCGTTGCATGACGAAAGGATCCTCCACCGTGGCTGATTATGGTCGCCGCTTCAAAGCCATTTGCGATCAACTCTCGGCCATTGTTCATCCCGTTAAGGACACAGACAAAACCCACTGGTTCCTTTGTGGCCTTGGTTCCACTTTTGAAAGTTGGTCCACTGCCATTCGTACCACCCGTGATCCGCTCCCCTTCCGTGATTTACTCACTAAAGCAAAAGCCAAGAGCAACTTCTCTTGGCTATCAATCCTCGAGCAATTTCTCTTGGCTATCAATCCTCCTTCTACCCCTTCAGTTGCCTTTGTTGCCCAGAACAATCAAGAACGAAACACTTCCTCCTCCCAAAACCGTGGTTCACGCCGAGGACAGACCACCGGTTCTTATAACCGAGGCCAACAATCAAGCTCCTCCAACTCCTCTTCCAACGCCCCTCGTCGCCCTCCCCACTACCAACTCTGCCGAACAAATTGTCACTATGCAAACAAGTGTCCAAAGCTCTCATGTTTTGTTGCATCAGCCTCTGGTAATGAAGATATTGCTCGTGCCTTTCACGCTCAATGTCATGTTCAAAACGAGGATGCTCCGGACTGGGCTGCCGACACTGGAGCAGATAGACACATGACCGATGACACTGGTAATTTAACGTCTTTTACTCCTTACAAAGGCGAGTCCTCGGTCACCTTCGTTAATGGTCAATCTTTGCCTGTTACTCATAAGGGCCATGTCTCTTTAACCAAACATGTTAAATTGAATGATGTTTTGGTTGTTCTATCTTTAACTCGTAACCTTCTATCCATTAGCAAGTTGACAAATGATTTTCCCGTTGATGTTCTTTTCTCTAATTCCTTTTTTGTGATTCAGGACCGGAAAACAAGCCAACCTCTCGCTCAAGGTCGGTGTGAAAACGGTCTTTACGTGCTTCGGGACAAGTCTTTTGCTTACGTTGCTTCTGTTTCGTCTAATAAAGCCCCTTTCGAATTGTGGCATAATCGTTTGGGCCATGTTGCTTTTGATATTATGTTTGTATTAAAAAGACTTGGTTATTTATCTTTTACATCTATTTTACCGAAGCCAACTTTATGTTCTTCTTGTCAACTTGCTAAATCACATAAATTGCCTTTTCCTATAAATGAAAAACGTGCCTCTTACCCTTTAGATCTCATCCATTGTGATCTTTGGGGATCATTACCAATAACTAGTACCGATGGCTTTAAATACTATGTTGTATTTGTGGATGATTTTTCTAGATTTACTTGGTTATATCCACTTAAGCACAAAACCGACTTCTATTCGGTTCTTCAAACTTTCATGCGTTTCGTTCAAAACCAACTCTCACGCAAAATTAAAGTTTTTCAAAGTGATGGTGGCACGGAATTCACAAATCAATAATTGCGAAAAATCTTTGATGAGAATGGCACATTTCACCGTTTCTCGTGTCCATACACCGCTGCTCAAAACGGTCGAGCCGAAAGGAAACATCGACACATTGTAGAAACCGGTCTTGCTATGTTCTTCCATGCAAGTGTTCCTAACACTCATTGGAATGATGCCTTTAGTTCCGCCACTTACATCATAAATCGCTTGCCAACAAAACTTTTAAATGACAAATCGCCATTTGAATTATTATTCTCCTCGACACCTAATTATTCTAATTTTTGAGTATTTGGTTGTCGTGTGTATACATATTTACGTGACTATGCTCCTCATAAACTCGCACCTCGAAGCATACCATGTATTTTTTTGGGATACTCTTCCCAACACAAAGGCTACAAATGCTTCGATCCCGCATCCTCACGTATGTATGTCACCCGACATGCTCGATTCGATGAAAACTCACTTCCATGTGTCGATAAATCCTCGCAAACAGATATTGCATCTCTATTTTTATCATCATTCAATGATTCTGTTTCAACACCTCAACCCACTGATCAGAAAAAGTCCAATAAACCCATCTCACCACCTCATCTTTCGGCCCAATCCAACCCTTCTCCTCAGTCCGCCTCTATCAACCCCACATTACCTACCCTTTCGGCCCATTCACAATCAACTCATCAAAGCCCGACAACTATCTCCATCCTCTCCTCATTATCGGCCCAACATCCTTCAACAACCCATCCACCAATCTGTTCCATTTGCGATTCACCACCGGTCCATCAATCACCCGTTCACCCTCAACCTGTACAACAACACCACTCTCCATCACCATCACCATCACCAACCCCTTCAACACTCTCCCCGCCCACCCCCTGCCCTCCACCTATTATTTCACCCGCACCCTCTCCCTCTCCTCCTCCCGTTGCTCCGTCTCATCCCATGACTACTCGGTCTAAAGTTGGCACCTTTAAACCAAATCCGAAACACACCTCATATCTTGCTACCATAAAACACTCCTGCCTTCATGCGGCACTACTCACAAACAGTGTTCCCAAAGGCTTCAAAAGTGCTTCTAAACACTCTCATTGGATGTGTGCCATGCAGGATGAATTTTCGGCTCTTACTCGAAATCACACTTGGTCTCTTGTGCCTCGCCCTCCTTCTACAAACATTGTCGGATCCAAATGGGTTTTCCGAAACAAATTTCGTTCTGATGGCTCACTTGACCACCACAAAGCATGTCTTGTCGCCCAAGGCTTCACTCAAATACCGGTTTTGACTTTACTCATACATTTAGCCCGGTCGTGAAAGCCTTCACCATTCGCATTGTCCTCTCCTTAGCCGTCATCAATAGTTGGCCTCTACGTCAACTAGATGTCAACAATGCGTTTTTAAATGGTCACCTTGCGGAAACTGTTTACATGGAGCAACCTCCCGGTTTCATCGATCCCCAATTTCCAAACCATGTGTGCAAATTAAACAAAGCGCTCTATGGTTTAAAACAAGCTCCTAGGGCTTGGTTTCAAAGGTTGAGTTCGTTTCTCATTTATTTCGGTTTCACATGCAGCCGTGCCGATCCCTCGCTTTTCATCTACTGTCAAGGAGACTCCATCTTGTATCTTCTTGTCTACGTTGATGATCTCATCCTCACGGAAACAAAACCTCACTAATTACCTCCTTTATGGCTCGTCTACATAGTGAATTTACCATTAAAGACCTTGGATTGCTAAGCTATTTCCTCGGCCTTGAAGTCATCCACGATGACAAGGGTCTTTTCCTCACTCAAACCAAGTATGCAAATGACATTCTCACTCGAGCCGGCCTCACAGAAGCCAACCCGTACCCACTCCTCTTGCATCAACTGATTCCTTCACTAAAAACAGTAACCATTTTTCCGATCCTACCCTTTACCGCTCTCTTGTGGGAGCTCTCCAATACCTCACTATTACTCGTCCAGACCTTTCATATGCCGTTAATCAAGCCTGTCAATACCTCCATTCTCCAACCGATCATCACTTTCAACTGGTTAAACGCATTCTTTGTTATGTCAAAGGAACAATCTCTCACGGTTTAGTTTTTACTAAACCAACCACGGCTTCCATTTTAGGCTACTCGGATGCGGATTGGGCTAGGTGCATTGAAACCTGAAGGTCAACTTATGGTTACTCAATTTTCTTAGGTGGAAACTTGGTCTCCTGGAGTGCAAAGAAACAGCCAATAGTGTCACGCGCAAGTTGCGAATCAGAATATCGGGCAATGGCGAATGCTGCAGCTGAAATAGTTTGGATTACTCATTTACTACAGGAACTGCATGCTCTACCCAAGTCTCGGCCGACCCTATTATGCGATAATAGAAGTGCTTTGTTTATGTCTCAAAATCCCATCTCTCACAAGCATGCTAAACACATAGATTTGGATTATCATTTTGTTCGGGAACTAGTCATGTCCGGGAAGCTACACACCAAGTATATTCCTACCAAGCTTCAACTTGTGGATATCTTTACGAAAAGCTTGCCGAGACCTTTGTTTGAACATTTTCGAGATGTGCTTAGAGTTCATCCACCACCGTTTCGCTTGCCGGGTGGTAACAACCGTAATATTTGCCAAAATAAAACAAATCACCAAAGTCAATAACCATCCACCAATATCTCCTGGAATCACTTTTTACCACGTTTAAATTACATTCAAATTGTATAGTTGAAGATTAGTTGTAACTTGCCGTATTTATCTCCTTGTAACTAGTCTAGTTTTCCTATTTATAATGTTGTAAATTTGTTAATGAAATCAAGAGAGAGTTTTATTCTTTCATTTCTCTCTCAAAACAAATACATTCTTGATCTTCTTAATCGAGCCAATTTGATTGAATGTAAACCGGCAACTACACCCATGTCTGCCTCGGATCCGTTAACCAAGCTTGATGGAACACCTCTCTCGTCTCCCACAAAATATCATGCCTTTATAGGTGCTTTACAATATTTGTCATTAACCCGCCCTGATGTTGCTTTCACAATTAATAAATTGTGACAATTTATGCACTACTTCATACAATTTATGCACTACTTCATACAATTTATGCACTACTTCATACAATTTATGCACTCTCCCGCCAGTACCATTGGACTGCTTTGAAACGATTACTTCGTTACTTGCATGGCACAATGCCCATGGCCTTTTGCTTCGGCGTCATTCACCATTGTAACTACACGCTTTTACGGACGCCGACTGGGCGGGCGACAAGCTCACATACCGTAGTACCACCGAATATATTGTTTATTTAGGTTCAAACCCCATATCTTGGAGCTCCAAAAGACAACCCACCTTAGCTCGTTCTTCCACGGAGGCAGAATTTCGGGCCGTGGCGTCCACCACCACTGAAGTATTATGGTTGATATCCTTACTACATGAGCTAGGTTATCGGTCACTTACAACCCTAGCTATTTATTGTGATAACCTAAGTGCAACCCACTATTCAGCTAATCCGGTCTTTCATTTACGCATGAAGCACTTAGCGCTTGATTTTCATTTCGTCTGTGAATAGGTTCAAGATGGTACTATACGAGTTACTCATATTTCAGGAGATGATCAACTTGCTGATGCACTCACCAAACCTCTACTCAGACCCCGCTATCAATTGCTTATGTCAAAGATTGGCTTTCTCTCAAGGGCGTCCATCTTGCGGGGGAATATTAAACCACAATCAAATCAAAAACATAATTTGGTCCAAACATCCAAAGCCGTTTATAAGCCACGGAGATTTCAAATTATTTTGAATATTGTTTTATTTTTCGCATAAAATAAGTTTGTTGCAATCATCCGTAATTATTGTTTCTTTCTAATTCTTTAGGACATTAGTTTTTGCATATATATCTTTCTTATTTTATTGCAATATCAATTTTGGTTGGAACATTCATACGCCCCCCCTTGATGGTTCTATGTCAAGTTATATAAACTTCCTAAGTTGAGTGGATTTTGATTCTTTCTTTTATGCAGGAAATAGCTGAGTTATATGAACAAGACCAAACTATGATAAAGCAGTTGATCTTTATCAAGGAGAAGAAGTCAACAGTTCTGCAAATCAATGCAAGCTGAAAATTGCACAATATGCTGCTAAACGATCGAACTGTAAGCAGCTTCAATCGCTACATATTTACTCTAATGCATTCTATAATCACTAAACTACAAAACTCAGACCACCGATTTACTGTTATGTCCAAATTATGTGTTAGAGAAAGCAATTGACATATATGAAGATATAGCAAAGCAGGCACTCAACAATAATCTACACAAATATGAAGTTAGAGGGCATCTACTCAATGCTTGCATATGCCATCTGTATAAAGGTGATGTCGTTACCGTTGGAAAAATATCAGGTCAAGTAGTGGATTCCACGTGAATACTAATTGTTGCGTAATTCACCAACTACGTTTCAACAACTTCCGGCTACGTTTCAAACACTTCTTCAACCGGCATAAAGACCAAGGATACCATGCGACCGAGCCGTAAAAACCACAAAAACTAACCTGCTACTAAAAGAACATTTGTATTTCAAACCAGGAAAGCTGACCAAGTAAAGTTTTTTTAGTTAATTAATTAATTAATTAAATTATATTTGATTTATTCACTTATGTTTATTATTTGAATACGGAGCCCTAGTGTAATAGACCGACACTTATAATAGATGAAAACTTATTAAAATCACTCTTAAAAGAAAACTTATAATAGATAGAAAAAAGCCTTGACCCAAACTAAAATGTTTTTTTGTTCTAGATGGGACTTAACCCAAAAACTCTAACTTGTTTTAATAAAGTTTTAAACTAATCTAACTCAACCATTTGGATTAATGATAATTTATGGAACAGTTTCACCTACTTCCTATGTTTCTTTCTTATTTCAACAAATCTAAATATACCTTATTTTATCTTTTACTTTATGTATGTTTTTAAGCGGAAAATTGTCAAGTTGACCATTCCTCAGGATTGATCGTCCATGGGTAGTAATTTGTTTAAACGTGTGACCGAAAACAATGTGATAGTTTATTTTTCTAACAAAACCATATATTATATCTTCTTTTATTGTTTTTAATGTTTCATAATTTGTGTCAAATTTAAATAATTTGTGACACACCTCATCTTCTACAAGCATTTATGGGAATCATGTAACGTTGATATGTTGTTTGGAGGCATTAGCACACGATAGTTGATTATCTTAAAGGATCAATTTCAAACGAAAATGAAAATACAAAGAAATATATTGTGTTTTCATGTGGAATGTAACAATGTGATTACCTTTTCACGCTCTAAAAATAGTTCAGTTACACACACAGTTTTTGGGCAATTTAGTTACTTGTGATGTTTAAATATATCTTTTAACATTCTTGTTAGTTATTGTTACTTTTAGACCCATACTTTTCCGTCTTCTCATCAATCCATTTTCTCATACCCGCCGACACAAGATTAACAGCGTCATCAGGTTCGTCTTGTATCAATGAATGATACATGCATTCGTATAATTTCAAACACTTGTCCTCACTAGACGCCTTCTCATACAACATTTGGGACCCTGTAAGACATGTAACCCTATATGCCGTCCTGTGCAATGTCAAAAAAGTGACTTTAACCTTTTGGAAGTTATTTTGTATGTAATTGGTCACCCTCACAACTTCTCTCAGTGTACCAACTCTTGGCCTTCCAACATGCCACTTAGGATTTGCAGTGATAATCTTTATTTTTTCAGGATCTCTAATCGCCTTTCGGATCATCTTATTATCTGGCATTGCTGCCCATGTGTCCACAAATCCAAATAGTAGTCTGTACATAGTCAAATGTAGCTTCAATTAACAATAGAAAAGTTAGACTCGACTATTGTCACGAAACAACATGATTTTAAAGATATGTTTTTATGTTAATTCGAAAATATAAAAAAATAGTCATACATGTAATGCCATGATAGTTATAGGGATTCTAAACCAACTAATTCAGGTTCAGTCTAGTACACGTTTCTACAAAACCCAGATATTATATTAGTTTTATATTAGTAATACAAGCTATTAAATTAAACTGTACAATTAAATTAAACTGTAAATGGATCTTATAAGTTGATAATATATTATACACTAATAAATATCAAGAACAGAATCATAAAAAACTAAAAACCATTTATTACTAATATATGTTATTGACTATAAAATATTTAAAAGAAAAAATATATAAGCATATATCATGTTCTTTCAAATGGCGCTAAAACAATATTTACATATTAAACTATATAACCTATTAGAAGAAAAAAACACGTTTCTCATATTCACTTTCGTAAATATATTACACATCAATTAAATTTTAGATGTTAAATAAAATAAATCAAAAAATAACTGATAAGCTTTCATTCAATTATATATTTTCAATATAATAATGTTTGTTAATTAGTATTACCAATGATCTATTGAGCAAGTGATATATCATGTTTATCCTCGTTAAAACAATACACATTCAACTCTCACAATTAGACGATAGATGGATTTTAACAATCGATTTCAACAAGAAATATGTGTTCCCCTTAAATAAAACGTAATCATTGAAACTATCTCACATGTTTAACTTTTACGTCAGGAAAATATAATTTCATATATGACTTTTTTTAAAGGGCATGTTTGAGATTGTTATTTTACACTACTTTTTGTAGGAACCATTCATATAAAATAGAAATTCAAATAATTTTATTGATATACTCAATACAAATGAATACAAGAATTGACTATCAATCACTTTTACAATGGTACATTTAGAGAAATAAAAGTAACAGAAATGTAAAAGCTGAGGATCGTGTTTAACACGGGCCCTTAAAACAAATTCCGAGCCTCCCAAGGGAACTCGCTTTGTTTCCCAGGGTACAATAGCCGAAACAGTTTGTACTGCCGGGATTGATCTAGAACCCTAAGTTGTTTGTGGAAGAGAATCCAGAGAGATTGAGAACCTGTTTTGCTGCATGTTTCGAGTTGTGTTGGTGTGTCTTTCTACTGAGCTACACTCAGTATTTATAGTGGAATTCAAACCATAACAGCCACCCAGCCATTACACAGCCATTAATCCGAAATCGTAACTGCTCATTTAATTCGTAATTAACAGTTGTCAGTTTTAGTCAACGTGTAACGGAAGCTGTTACAAGTGCAAAGTGCGCCATCAAAGCACCAGATTGCACCCACATGCCCACGCTGCGCGCGCACGTGTGCGAGTGCGAGTGCGAGTTAAGGGTGCTTTGCACCCTTCGCGAATCCATTTAGTGTGACACCTTAGGAAAAAGAATGGTCAAGAGGTTATAGAATATAAACCATTTTTTTATTCTTTATTTCCTCCAATGTGAGACAACTTCCCACACTATTAATTCCTAATGTCATTAACCACATTGATTTTCATTCAACACATTAATTTATTGATTAAATATTAATAAATTTCCAAAAATAAATTTATTGATTAAATATTAAATATTAATAACCATATTAATATTATCAATAAATTTTCAACAATCCCCCACATGAATGAAAATCACTTCTCCAAAAATTCAGCAGTCAAGTGTTGCAGGATAAGTAGGTCTTCCCTTTGAACCTTCATTTGTGATGTATACTTAGTCTCCTAGTGGTGTGTAGACACGATGTCTTTGAACAGACCCTGTTTTACGTAGACGACAATATACAATCATGCAACACTCTTCCTGGTTTGATCAACCCCTCATTATCGTGTCCGTTAATGGTCATGGAACACTTTCATGGTTCTGTGAGAGCTCTAGGATTTACGCCTCCCCATAAATCCATTCGAAACAACCCCACTTCTCTCTAACATAGGTGATTCGATAAATTATTAAAAGCATCGTAGTTATATTGATTCCCATGAATCATCTAAACTTAATATGCTTAACCTCACTTTGGTCACTTGTTCGGGGTACTCACCCAGAGTGAATGGATTAGGAAGTTCGTCACTCCCTTTAAGTTTTAAGGTACTCCCCTATAGTGACTTGTTGGTCATATGATTAAGTTGTCCTATTGAACCTAGATCTTGGGATCTCCAGTCAACTAGGTTAGGTTTCCCTCATATTCCCCTTTTTCCTAGGTTTTAGTCCTATTCCTCTTGACAACTTATAAACTATTTCTATGGTTAAGCCTTTTGTTAACGGGTCTGCAATGTTATCTTTGACTTGACATGGTCAATCGTGATAACACCCGTTGATATTAGTTGTCGTATTGTGTTATGTCTACATCTGATGTGCCTTGATTTGCCATTGTACATTGAGCTTTTGGCTCTATCAATCGCCGACTCACTATCACAATGTATGCAAATAGCCGATAACGGCTTTGGCCATCTTGGAATGTCTTCCACAAATTGACGTAGCCATTCAGCCTCTTCTCCGGCTTTATCCAAAGGGATAAATTCCGATTCCATTGTGAATATAGCTATAACAGTTTGCTTGGATGATCTCCAAGATATTGCTGCTCCACCAAGTAAGAACACATACCCACTTGTTGATTTGGAATCTTTTATATCCGATATCCAGTTTGCATCAGTATACTCTTCAATCACAGCTGGATGACGGGTATAATGCAATCCATAGTCTCTTGTGTATCTTATGTATCTAAGCACCCTTGTTATACTCTTCCAATGTTCTAAACTTGGATTACTAGTATATCTGCTTAGCCTACTCACCGCGTATGCTAAGTCAGGTCTAGTACATGTCACTAGATACATTAAACTACCCCTGGTCCTTGAATACTCTAACTGAGCAACCCCCTCACTTCTGTTTTTCTTTAGATGTTGGGTGGTATCAACAGGAGAACGTGCTACATGCGTGTTTCCCGAGTTGAATTTTTTAAGAATCTTGTTCACATAATAAGCTTGACTTAACACAAGACCATCTTGGGTTCGAATAATTTTCACTCCTAAAATTACATCCGCTAAACCTATATCTTTCATGTCAAATCTTCCTTTCAACATGTCCTTAGTAGATTTTATTATTTTATCATTACTCCCAATGATAAGCATATCATCTACATAAAGACACAATATACATAACCACCCAGTGTATCTTTCACATATACACATTTATCACACTCATTTATTTTGAAACCATTTTCAATCATGACACGATCAAACTTTTGGTGCCACTGTTTTGGAGTTGCTTTAAGCCATACAATGACTTGACCAATTTACATACTTTACCCTCTTGACCATGGGCAGATAAACCCTCAGGTTGCTCCATGTAAATATCTTCTTCTAAATCGCCATTTAGAAATGCGGTTTTGACATCCATTTGATATACTTCCAAATTTCTTAATGCCGCAATAGCAAGAACCATTCGTATGGAGGTTATGCGAGTCACAGGTGAGTAAGTATCAAATATTCTAGACCTCCTTTTGTCTAAAACCTTTGACTACTAGCCTTGCTTTGTATTTATCAATATTTCCATCGGCTTTCATTTTTTTGAATATCCAACGATATCCAAGCGGTTTACAACCAGGAGGAAGATCTACTAGCTCCCAAGTATGGTTGTGAAGAATTAAATCAATTTCATTCTTGATTGGCTCTTTCCATTGAGGTCCTTCCGAAGAAGATACCGCTTCTCGGTAGGTATTAGGCTCAACCTCAACCATATAACTTACAAAGTCTGGACCAAAGGATTTCTCAACCCTTGCCCTTTTACTTCGTCTAATTCCTCCTTTTTCAACCTCGGGTCGTTCATGTTGACTATCATGAACTATGTCATCAATTGTGTTGATGAACTTGCACCTCCATTATCAAACCACGATGATGAAGATGCATGTGTTTGCCCTCGCATTGGAAACACATTTTCAAAATATGAAGCATTCCTCGGCCTTATCTCCATGATAGTGTTCTTTTGTACATCGGGATTCTTGGACTTATGTACAAGAAATCGATGTGCATTACTATTTTGAGCATATCCAAGAATATGCAATCAACAGTTTTGGGTCCTAGTTTTTGAGCTTTAGACGGTGGTACAATCATCTTAGCTAGGCACCCCTACACTTTGAGATAATTATATGATGGTTTTCTACCCATCCATAATTCATAAGGGGTTACATCCATTTTCTTTGATGGTATTTTATTTAAAATATAATTGACTGAGAGGATAGCTTCCCCCCACATGTCATAGCTCATCCCTGAGCTTATCAACATGGCATTCATCATCTTTTTTAAAGTATGATTTTTCCGTTCCGCAATGTCATTTGATTGTGGTGAGTAAGGTGCCATACATTCATTTATTATACCACTTTTGCACATAAATCGGCAACGGTGCAACATATTCACCACCTCTATCACTTCACACAATTTTAATTTTCTTGTTTAGTTGATTCTCAACTTTATTTTTATACAAGATAAATTTGTCGATTGCCTCATCCTTACTTTTAAGTAAGTATACATAACAGTATCTAGTGCAATCGTCAATAAAAGTGATGAAATATTTGTTGCCACCTCTTGTTGGGTGTGCCTTTTAATCACATATATCGGTGTGAATAAACCAGGGTTTCGGTTATTCTTTCAACCAGTTTAAATGACGATCTTGTAAGTTTTGCCTCAATGCATGTTTCACATTTAGATTGTGTCAATATAAAGTGTAGGTATGCATTTTAAATTTATAAACGATGAATAGTATTATAATTTACATGTTCAGTCTACCATGTCAAACATTTAAAAACTCAAGCACATAAATAGAAGTAGTAGTCTTATTCTTTTCACTTTTGACAACGGTACATTCATCCTAAAACATACATTTAGGGCATAACCCTTCCTACATACATTCCACGTTTAGTAAGGACAAACTTGTCCACTCAAACACTAAACGAAAACCAAACTATTAAGAACCATCTCGAAACAAGGTCTTTTGAATCTCGAGACATACAAGGTGTTGCTCAAGGTGAGTTCCTTCCGGAAGTCATCTTACAAAGATCACATTTCCTTCACATTTGATGTCGGCAGTAGGTTTATTACCCATATAAAGCTTTTCATCACCTTAGCCTCTTTAAAAAGGCTTAAGAGGGTCTTGTCATCACACACATGCGAGTAGCTCCCGTATCAATGAACCATCATGCAGATTGTATCCTACGAGGTTGAACTTTGATACAATTGCCGATAAATCGATGATCAATTGCCACTAACGGTTCACCGTCTTCCACCATATAAGCACGCCCGCTTTGGTTGCTTGCATTGATTAGCACGGTGCAACATTCTCATTGTAAATTGTAGCAAATACTTGTAGAAGAGGAGGTGGAGGTTGCAGGATCGTTCAAGGGCTTGAACACAATTACAACACAACAACACAATGAGGAGATTAACTAAATCTTAATCAAACAGTGAACTAGGTAACAAAGGTGATGCAGAGAACACAAGTAAAGCAAGAGACAGAACAAGAGAGTATAGTTTTCAAGGGAGCAGTATATTGCTTTCTCAAGTTCTTTTACAAGTGTTACAAAAGCATGTGAAAGATACAAGAACTTGGAATACTTATACTACAACCTACAGCCGGCTATACTATGAAAGCCAGCTGGATACAATTGACTAGACACTAACAAAATCAATTGTAGGATCAAAAGGCATATCTGCCTTTTGACCTTGTGACTATGACATGCCATAGCTCACATCCTTATACATTATAAAAAGGATAAAGTACATAAAGTGGAAAGTTTCAGACTCAAGACCTCAATGTACAGTTACCAAAAGCATGGACCTTTTCACCAACTCTTGTAAGTTGGTGACTTATCAGAGACGCAGCGGAAAAGGTGCTTTATGGAACAGTACATCAGATAAAGCATGTGTACTAAAAGTCTTCGGAAGAAATCTGTCTTCATAGGTTGAAGCTTCGGAAGACTTTGTCTCTTCAAGCTTCGGAAGACTTCATGTTAGGCTTCGGAAGATATTGGTCTTGGCTTCGGAAGATATTACACTTAGAGTATTTTCTAATGCTTTGTGTAATTCTTCCGAAGCATTCTTCACTTCAGTACTTAGTGCATGTTGCTGAAAAACTTAGGCAGTTTTGGGTTGCATCAGACTTCAGGAATCCTTACAAACTCCCCCTAGGCTGATGCTACCAAAACACTTAGAAGATCTTTAAATGTTTGTAGTCTTCAGAATAATCAAGACCATTCTTTCTTCATTTGATGGTCAGGATCATCAAGACTCTCATAGTATCTTCTCATTTCAAAGAGATCATGCAGAGGTAAGTTGATTATGTCTTGCCATGAGTAGACATTTTCAACACCTTGATCTCTGATAACATTCCATCTTTCTGGATTGGTAGAGTAAGTCCAGGATAAGATGGGTGTCTCGGTTGCTAGAGGAGCCACTTGCATAGGAGTTGATTGGGCTGCCTCATCATGCACTTCCTCAGGTTGATCTGATTCAGCCTGGGGTGTAGAGGTAGATGACTTTGGCTTCTCTTTTTAGTCTTTGGTTTAGAGGCCATTTTCTTCTTCCTCTTAATGTCTTTAACTGAGAAGACTGGTCTGCAGCACCATGTTGATCATCAGTGTCTTTCTCAGTTGGGTGTTCCTCCCTCATAGGTTCAGAAGAAGAGGGAGTTTGACCCTGTCTTGGATCAGAAGATGAAGTTTGCTGAGGCTCAGCTGGAGGTTCTGGTTCAGGTGTCTCTGGTTGTTCAAACTTGACCTCCACTTCAGGTGGGACTTGACTTGGAAGAGAGTGCAAGTCAATGAGTTCACCACTTTTAATCTTCTGCTTGATTACCCTTATATGCTCATCCATTGTAGATAGAGACATGGGACCAAGTCTCCTTCCGGAGAATCCATATGACTTCAAGAAGCTCATCATTCTTTGTCTGTCAGCAGACTTCTTTGCATTCTTTTGAATGATGGCTCTTGACTTTGCAGCTTCTTCCCTTAGCTTCCTTTTGGTTGTTTTTCTTTCTTTGACTAACTCAAGCTCAAGTTGCTTTAAGTACTCGAACTCAATGAAGTCATAGGACAGGGGAAGAAGTGTATTGCCTGATAGAAGCCTGTGGCACTCAGGTAGTTTATCATTTTGATTCTATCCTCTTCTTTATCTACCTGAGGTTCTTGTGGAGCCACATCTTCCTGTGCAGGACTTTCTTGAACTGGAGAGAGAGTGGGAGTATGCTTGTGAAGTCTTTTCTGTCTCCTCTCCTCTTTGAATTGGAGAAGTAACCTTGCATCCTCTTTCTCCTTAATCTCTCTTGACACTTCCATGTCAGCCAGTTCATTCAACTCTTCTAAGGGGAGGGAGATGATTTCATCAACATCATAGTTCCTGGTCTGTAAGTAATTAATCCTGACTGCCCTTTGTTCATCATTTTGAGTATTTGGTCTGGGGGCAGCCCTGATTGCAGCTTGCATGAATTTTGATGACCCAGAAGAACTTTCTCCCCTTAGCCTCCTTTTCCTCTCTCTCTCTCCTCCTCAATTTCCTCAGGAGTCATTATCCTTTTCCCTTTGTCACCAACAGACCTTTGTGACTCAGGGTGGATTGAGGCTTGGCCTTCATTGCTTGGTGTAGCTTCCATGCTCTGGCCAGAGAGAGGCTGAGAAACACCTTCACCAGCAGGTGTCTCAGATGGAGTTTGGACCTCTGCAGCAGTTGTTGATGGTGAGACAAGGGTCTCAGGTTCTGCCACTGGGCCTTCAGCCAAGGTTTCCCCTATGAACTAATCTTAGGGTCCACCTCACATCCAGTTGACCGATGACATTGCCTGATTGCCTAAGTCTCCTTCTTAGAGAGAACTCTGCAAGGATCCTGTCTTGGATTCTTTGAGCCAGCCTGTCAGCTTGTCTAGATTTGCTTGGATTGACAAGTGGCATGTTGACTAAATCCAGTCCTTCATAGAAGCTCAGGCTTTGGAACTGAAAGACTTCTTGTTGACCTTGAACTCTGTGAAGTATGAGGGCTCTTCTGTCATCATCATACCTCCATCTGATGATGTAGTTGCCAGTTCCATGTGGTGGAGATGAGACAGCCCTTGGTATACCTTCCTCAAAGAGACTCCTGATGAGAGAGTCTATAGAGTCCACATTAATGTGAACTTGAGGAAGTTGCTGAGAATGCACAACAGCAAGTGAGGATGGTGAGTCCTCTATGTCCATTCTCTTTGAAGAACTCCCAGGTTCTGTGGTTGTGATAACATTCTCCCCCTTTTTGGTAGCATCACCCACTTGCATAGGTGAGCTGGAGGATAAATCAATCACTTCCACAGGTTCTTGTGTTCCTGGTTGAGCTCTCCTTAAAGGTCTCCCAGCTAGTTTTTCCTGCAGATATGAAATCTGGAGTTGCTGATCATTGACCCTGTTTTGCAGGGTAGTCACCTGAGATTCCAAGTGACTAACCTTAGAGACTAGATAGGTGCATGTTTGTGACAATTTTGTACCTTTAGTCTCAAATTCCCCTCATCTTCATCAGAAGAATCACTGGGGGATGAGAGGATTGGACCAAAGTCCTTCTCTCACCACCAGCTTGAGTTCTTGGCTGCTGGTTTTCCTCTGCTCACTGGCAACTCAGTTAAGATGCCAATGGGCTGAGTTGCCATGGTTGAGGTCTTAATGATGTAATCACTTTCAAAAGTGAGAGCCTTTCCATATGGACATCCTGAACAGGTTCAGATGTGTCCACCTCAGTAATAGGTGACTGATGAGGGATAGACTGAGGAGAGTCAGAGGTACTCATCTCTCTTTGAGTAGGGGAGGAGAAGAGAGACTCATGGTACTCACTGAATCCTAAGTCATCAGTGTAAAAGGATAGGTGGGAATTGGTTGGTTTAGATCCAAAGGCTGGGGATGGTAGCTATCCCCTGAAGGTTGTTCACTTGAGTGTTGAGACTCAGAGTGAAGGCTTACAGTTGTTGGGCTAATGAGCTCATCAGGTTGAGCTTGAGGAACCTCAGCCCTGATAGGTAAAGTAATGGGAGTGGTTTGCTCCTCAGGAGAAGTGGGAGCTCTGGAGTCCACTTCTTCCTGTAAGGTTGAGTATTTGGGGGCCTGCACAGACTCAATAGCCTGAGCAGGGGTCGTTGGGATTTTCTTTTGTAGGTGATGAATATTGGAGGTTGTGAAGAGGGTAGGAGAGCAGTAGGTGTGGGTTCAACACTAGCTTGGACTGCTATGTTGTCACCTTGAGCAATGAGCTCTAACATTTTTGGGACTAGGGCTGTTTCTACCCCTGAGAAGCCTACAGTTGGCTTCTTCATAATTTTAAAGATGCCGGGCTTCATCTGTCCCAGTTTAAGAATATTGCCTGTTTCCCTCAACTGTGAGCCCAGTTCACAGTTAAGAATGTGTTGAACATATCTAGGAAACATGTAATATTCTAAGGAGTCTAAGTTTGCAAGTAAATTAGTATAAACAAATTGTGAATACCTGAACTTGACCCCCTGAACCATCCATGAACTATAAAGGAGAGATCCTCAGGAATCTGGTCCCATCCACCATGCTTGTTTGATAAGCTGTGGATAACCACATGGAGCAGGTATTTCCACTGGGATGAGACCTTCCCTTTCCTGAAGGTCTTTACAGAGAAATCTCCTTCATAGCCCATCTGCTCGAAGGAATGATTAACCGCTTCTTTTGGAAAGAACACTTCACCTGCTTCATCATCCAGCTGAAGATGTCGATTGATGATGGCCGGAGTGATGAAAATTGTTCTCCCCTGCACTGTGGCAGACAGTGCCTTCTCCCCATCCATAATGACCTCTTGGCAGGTCTTCCAGAATTCAAGCAGATGATCCTCATATAGAGGAGGATCAATGGTTAGGGAGGTGAAGTAGTGAGACAAAGACAAGAAACGGCAAACCTCTGAGAAATGAGGATCTTTGTCAGAGCATAACAGAGCAACCTGATTGTGTTGTCTGTGTAGCTGCATGGCAAAGTGAGGATCATTTCTGTGTGAAGGTCAGCCATTGTGAGGTAGCTCAGAGATGAAGAGAAAAGAATGGGAAGAAATTTCAGAGAGAAAGCTTTGGGTTTTAGGTATGGAAGAAAAGCAGATGATAGAAGAAGGGGGAAACCGTTGGGTTTATATGAGAGAGAAGGATTTCAGATAAAGTTTAATGAAAGAGGATAAACTTTGAAATCCGTATGTCGGTCCCACCTCTGAAAAAGTAGTTTACCTTTTTGCTCAAAAAGTAGTTTTCTTGGAATTCGAAAAGCTTCCGAAAGTAATTGTCTTCGGAAGTTTGATTGAAAAAGCTTCCGAAGCTAAAGTGACTTCGGAAGAATTTTCCTGAGAGTCTTAAAGATTTATGCTTCGGAAGAGAAATAAACTTTGGATGCTTTGTATAAGAATGAACAAAGCTTCGAAGAAAGTAATTTTTGCTTCGGAAGGAAAAAGTCCTTAAAAATGAATAAGTGTCTAAGTTGAGAATTTTAAGCTTCGGAAGATAAATTTTGACTTCTTCCGAAGGTAAAATTTCTTAGACAGTCATTTATTTTGAAGACATATTTTTCTTCCGAAGGTAAAATGTTATCTTCCGAAGTATCAGAAAATTTTCAAGAATCCAAGGAAAGTCTTCAAAAAGAGTTTTTCATTCAAAGAAAACATGAGCTTATGAAAGTGATGAACTAGACAACTTAGGACACACATTTTTAAGAAGAAATAATTAGAATTAGTTTTAAGAAAAATCTACTCAAAGTTGATCATCCCAATAGCTGATATCAGATATTTAAATCTCTGTTCATCAAAAGCTTTTGTGAACAGATCAGCATATTGTTCATCTGTGTGAACTTTGACTAGTTTAATTAACCCCTTTTCATAGTTATCTCTTATTAAATGATACCTGATGTTGATGTGTTTGGTCCTTGAGTGCTGCACAGGGTTCTCAGTGATAGAGATAGCACTGTTGTTGTCTATGTGGATAGGAGTCTCTTTGAAGTTAAATCCGTAGTCTAGCATCTGATTTTGAATCCAAAGCACTTGAGCACAGCAGCTTGCAGCAGCAATGTATTCAGCCTCAGCAGTTGATGCAGACACACAGGTTTGTTTCTTGCATTGCCATGAGACAACCCTTCCACCAAGAAATTGACATCCCCCAGATGTAGACTTTGCAGTCATGTTGCAACCACCATAATCACTGTCTGTATAGGCATACAGATTGAAATTAGAATTCTTTGGATACCATAAACCAAGTGTTGAAGCACCTTTGAGGTATCTTAAAATCCTTTTCACAGTGATTAAGTGAGACATCTTAGGATTAGCTTGATATCTTGCACAAATACATGTAGCAAACATGATATCAGGCCTGCTAGCTGTAAGATACATAAGAGACCCAATCATAGCCCTGTATAAGTGCTCATCTACACACTCCCCCTCAAGATCTGGACCAAGGGAGTGGTTTCTGGCTATGGGTGTCTTAGCAGTTTTACAATCAGTCATGTTGAACCTCTTGAGTATATCTTGAACATACTTTGACTGACTTATGAAAATGCCATCTTCAACCTGCTTCACTTGAATTCCCAGAAAGAAATTAAGTTCTCCCATTGAACTCATTTCAAATCTATCTTTCATCAGCTTTTCAAAGTCTTTGCAGAGCCTTGAATTGGTTGAGCCAAAGATGATGTCATACATACTTGAACTAGCAGAATGTCGTTTCCTTGTCTTTGATGAAGAGAGTTCCATCTATAGTACCTCTCCTGTAACCATGTTTACAGAGATACTCAGACAGTGTCTCATACCACTTCCTGGGTGCCTGATGCAGCCCATAGAGAGCTTTGTCAAGCTTGCAGACATAATCAGGATGATCAGGATCTACAAAACCAGGTGGTGTTTGACATAAACCTCCTCATCAATCACTCCATATAAGAAGCACACTTTACATCAAGTTGGTAGACCTTGAAGTTCTTGGATGCAGCAAATGCCAGGAATATCCTAACAGCTTCTAGTCTAGCTACAGGAGCAAAGACATCAGTGTAGTCAATCCCTTCTTCTTGTGTGTATCCTTGAACAACTAGTCTAGCCTTGTTCTTGATGATGATTCCTCTATCATCTTTTTATTCCTAAAAACCCATTTGGTTCCAATGGTAGTCTTCCCATGAGGAAGAGGACAAAGGTTCCAAACTTTCTGTCTTTTGAATTGAAGCAGCTCTTGTTGCATAGCTTCAACCCAACTTCCATCCTTTAGAGCCTCCTCAACTTTCTTTGGCTCTAACTGGGATAGAAAACAAGAGTGAAGACAAACATTTGCTTCATGGGTTTGCCCTCTTGTCTTTACCCGGAGATAACATCTCCAATGATGTTTGTAGTAGGATGAGACTTGTGGATCCTTAGCTGAGGGATCACAGCAAGTTGCTGAGATAGATCCAAATTTGAGAAATTTAGATCTGGTCTTGAAGATTGATCCTCCACATTATCACACTTATCAAGATTAACTTGATCCAATGAGTGTGTGACATCATTGATGTTATCATCTATGGTATGGTTATTAGCATCAAGAGATTCTTGATCACTTTCACCATCACCATTGTTATCTTCTGCAATTGAGATGTCTTTATCTGGTTGAGAGGCCTCTGAACTGGAATTTGAAGGCATGCCAGATGTATCAGCTGGATTTGTCATTGTTGTGCTGATAGAAACCTCATTTGCTGAAGTAGTTCCAACTGGAGCTGAAGGTCTTCCAAGCTCAAATCTTGGATCAGGATCACCTGTATTTAAATTTTCTGCAGATCCTGAAACATGCTCACAAGATTTATTAAAACAGTTGGTAACTAAATCAAGATCAAATAGCCAATCCGGACCAGAACCAGCCACACTGGGAGTGTGCTCATTGAAAGTCACATTGGCTGACTCCTCAATGATTCTAGTTCTGAGATTGTATACTCTATAAGCTTTAGCTTGAGAAGAGTATCCAATGAAGTGTCCATCGTCTGATTTCTCAGCAAACTTGGCAACTTGATCTTTGGTATTCAAGATGGTGCAGGGACATCCAAATGACCTGAGAAAACCAATGAAAGGTTTCCTCTTGTGCCAAAGTTCATAAGGAGTCTTACCATGTGTCTTAACTACTAAGACTCTGTTTTGCACATAGCAGGCAGTATTAACTGCCTCTGCCCAGAAGGTGATAGGCAGTTTAGAGTCAGACAACATAGTTCTTGCAGCTTCAATAAGTGTCCTGTTTCTCCTCTCAGCAACTCCGTTTTGCTGAGGAGTCCTGGGAGCACTGTATTGTCTTGTAATACCCTTTTCATCACAAAATGTATCAAGGATTTGGTTCTTGAATTCAGTTCCTTGATCACATCTTATGGTTTTGACCTTGTGATCACATTGATTCTCAATCTTTAAGATGAAATTCTTTAGAATCTCAGGAGTCTCATCTTTAGTTCTAAGAAAGAAAACCCAAGTGAATCTTGTAAAATCATCTGTGATCACTAGACAGTATAAGGTCCTTCCTAAACTCATTACACTGGTGGGGCCAAAGAGATCCATATGTAATAAGTGTAGGGGAGTAGTGATGGAGTTCTTTTCCTTAGGCTTGTGAGATACCTTGTGTTGCTTCCCTTTCAGGCATGCAACACAATGATCATCACTTGTAAACTCTTTCTTTGGCATTCCAGTTACCAGATCATGTTTGATTAATATTCATATTCTTAAAGTTTACATGGCACATTCTTTTATGCCATAGGAAAGACTCATCACTATTTGCTTTAGATAGAAAGCATGAAACTTCTCCAGAGGGAGATGTTTCTTGCAAATCCATCTTGTACATGTTCCCTTTCCTGGGGGCTCTGAGCAGAATATGCTCATGAGGAATGACCACTCCAGGTTTGAGAACAATGCACTCATGCTCAGTGAAGAGCATGTTATGACTCTGATCACAAAATTGAGATACACTCAGAAGATTGTACCCAAGCTCCTTAACAAAGTTTACCTTCTCAATGCTGAGCTTACCATTTGTGACCTTGCCCCTTCCATAAATGTAACCACCTTCATTTCCTCCAAAAGCAACTGGTCCTCCATCAATTCTCTCAAAATTATGAAGTAAAGACCTATCGCCTGTCATGTGCCTGGAACAGCCACTGTCAATTATCCAGACATTCTTGTTTGTCTTGAGCTGTTCCTGCACAAGAAAATGATTAGTTACATTTGGAAACCCAAGCCTTACTTGTCTTGGGTTCAGTAAGTGTAATAGAAGGTAATGCAACAGTAATAGATCCTATGGTTGTACAGAGGGGATCTTCGGCTGTTGTTGATGGAGAAACCTCAGTCATTTGGTCTTTCTTAGACTTCCACACCACCTTTGGAGTCTTGGACTTGACCTTCAAAACCTTAGAAGCTTTTGGAGCTTCACAAGTTTTAATGACTGATACTTCGGAAGAATCTACAGTCACTGCAGTAGACTTTAGTACTTCGGAAGAACTCCTTTCTTCCGAGACCAACTTTGCTTCCGAAGGTGATTTTCCATTTACCTTCTTCTTTGTTTGGAGCTTCCGAGGAAACAGACTTTCCTTCCGAAGCTTGAGACTTCTTGAGATTCTTTGAAGTCTTTGTATTGGTCATGTGGATAGTACTTTTAGGATTGTATGGACAATCCTTGGCAATATGAGAAGTACTTTCACACATAACACACAACATTTTCTTCTTCAAAGAAATCTCCTTTTGAGAGCAAGACTGGCCTTGGTCACATCCCTTTTTCACCTTCATCTTGGTAGATTCAGATACAGTTCCTTGGGCTGTGAACTGTTCTTGGATTTGATGGTCCAGGCTGTGCAGCAGTGGTACACAGCAGCTCAGTCTTCTTCTTTGTACTGAGATGATTTGAACATGAACCAGAACTCTTAGATAAGAGGCTTTGGTGGATGTCTTCAGTCCTTATTGCTTTGAAACCTGCAGAGATAAACACTTGTTTCTGCTTAGCATCAAAGGTAGCCTTGATTTCTTGAGCCTTCTTTGCTTTCCTTTTGCTCTTCCTGATCAAGTTCTTTCTCTTGGACTTGGTCATCACAGTTAATTTCTTCTCCTCAGAAGGATAGTGGCCCTTGGAGGAATCCTCTTCTTCACTCTTCTCAGAGGGATTCCTCACTATCACTTCTTCATCATCCTCACTTACTGGATCTATGAGAGGAAGCTCATCTTCACAAGTTCCACACCTAGGAGATCTTACAGACAAGATTGTGTGTGGAGGAGCTATCTCATTTGATCCCAGTCCCTGTCTATTTTGATAACAAACCTTATTGTGTAGGGATGAGGATATCATGTTCTTGAAGGTCTCTTCTTCAAGAACACTTTTCTCTGCCAGGGCTTTGCTGATCACAAGCTCAGCCTGGCACTTAGTCAACTTAGTGATGAGATCTTGGATCTGAGTTCTAAAATCTGTATGTTCATGTTTTAGTACTGAAATAGTTTTCTCCAAGTCTTCTATCTTTAACTTGTAATCATTTTCAGACTTTCTAAAGTCAGATTTTAATATGTTTAATGACTCAAGATCAGATCTCATCTCTAGGTTGTAGGACCTGTATCTATTTACTTTAGCAATGCATTCAGATGTTCTAATACCTTGGCTTCATCATGATCAGCCATCAATGCTTGGTTTGGAGAAGCATCCTCCACCTGAAAACTCCAGTCAAATCCTCCCTCTTCAACAGCAACCGCAGCATGTTGCTTTGTCTTCTCAGCCTGAGGGGTATTGTTGGTGAGTTTGGTCTGAGTTGTGTTTGACCCCCATTTGCTCTGGGTGCCTTACACTCCCTGGCGAAGTGACCCATAAGGTTACAATTGTAACACTTAACTTTGCTTTTATCCAGGCCAAACTTACCACTGGTAGCATTGCTTGGAAATTTCTTCCTGTCCTCTTGTAGAACTTCTTGGCTCTGTGAGTGAGAAGAGCCATCTGCTGAACTATCTCCATGTATTCCAGGTCATCTGGATGGATACAGTCTAGATCTTCAAGAGTGAAGAGATAATTTCCACAGCTTTCATCTGCAGACACAAAGGCTTGCGAAGAACTTGTCTCTTGGAATGGACTTCCTTGAGTAAAGTTCTCCCTTGGTGTCTCCGGGAAGGTGATGAAAGGACCCTTTTGTGAGTTGTCAGGGTAGCATAGGAGATGATGTTGGGGTTCTATGCTGTCCCTTTCAACCACATGAAGGGCTGAACCCATTTGATTGTTAGAGTTGCCAGATGAACCTTGTAAGTTCATCTCCATCTGGTATCCACTGAGAATCCCATATAACTCTGTCAGAGTAAGAGTTTTAAGGTTCTCAGTCCTCTTGATTACCACACAATAGTGTGTCCATTGCCTAGGAAGTGAGGACATGAACTTCCTTACAATGTCTCTGTTCTCAAGAGGAACTCCTCCATCCACAAGGGTATCCACAATCTCAACATACCTGAAGTATTGTTGGGTCATGGTTTCACCTGTTTTAAAGGTGAAATTTTCAAACTGCTGCTTCAGAAGATCTTTCTTGTTCTCCTTGGCTTCAGAGGAGCCTTCATACATCAGCTTCAGTGCATCCCACAGCTGTTTAGCTGTCTTGCACTTCTTAAAACTCTGTACACAGAGTTTGGGATAGCAGTCTGAAGAGCAGTCATGGCCTTCCTGTCAATCTCTACTCTTTTCCTATCTTCATCTGAGTAGTTGGCCACATCTTTAGGAATCATACCAGCACCGGTAGCAGAGGGGGTGCGGTATGAAAGGTCCATATTCAACAGATTCCCACATTCTTGAGTCAAGAGACCTGATGAAGCCTTCCATCCTCATGCACCAGGTGTCGAAGTCATCAAGAGTGATCAATGGGGATTTGTTCATGGTTCCAGTCTCCATATCAGTCTTTGAGATGGAAGCCATTTGAAAAGGTTTAGTTTTTTTTGTGTGTGAGGGATCTTAAGATGGTTAGATCTTATATCACGAGCCTGAATGCTCTGATACCAATTGCAGGATCGTTCAAGGGCTTGAACACAATTACAACACAACAACACAATGAGGAGATTAACTAATCTTAATCAAACAGTGAACTAGGTAACCAAAGGTGATGCAGAGAACACAAGTAAAGCAAGAGACAGAACAAGAGAGTATAGTTTTCAAGGGAGCAGTATATTGCTTTCTCAAGTTCTTTTACAAGTGTTACAAAAGCATATGGAAAGATACAAGAACTTGGAATACTTATACTACAACCTACAGCCGGCTATACTATGAAAGCCAGCTGGATACAATTGACTAGACACTAACAAAATCAATTGTAGGATCAAAAGGCATATCTGCCTTTTGACCTTGTGACTATGACATGCCATAGCTCACATCCTTATACATTACAAAAAGGATAAAGTACATAAAGTGGAAAGTTTCAGACTCAAGACCTCAATGTACAGTTACCAAAAGCATGGACCTTTTCACCAACTCTTGTAAGTTGGTGACTTATCAGAGACGCAGCGGAAAAGGTGCTTTATGGAACAGTACATCAGATAAAGCATGTGTACTAAAAGTCTTCGGAAGAAATCTGTCTTCATAGGTTGAAGCTTCGGAAGACTTTGTCTCTTCAAGCTTCGGAAGACTTCATGTTAGGCTTCGGAAGATATTGGTCTTGGCTTCGGAAGATATTACACTTAGAGTATTTTCTAATGCTTTGTGTAATTCTTCCGAAGCATTCTTCACTTCACTTAGTGCATGTTGCTGAAACACTTAGGCAGTTTTGGGTTGCATCAGACTTCAGGAATCCTTACAGAGGTTTCTTTTGACAACTCCTTTCTTGGTCCAAGGTTCACTTTGGTTTCCCCTATTGGCTTTTTCTCTTTACCTTTATAACCCCTTGATGATTTCCCTGTTCAACCACATTTGCCTTGCCATGGTTCCAATGGGTGCCTTTTTGAGCACATTTTTGTTGCTCTTCAATTCGAAGACGAAAAAATAAGTGCATCCACAGTCATCTCCTTGGTTTGAGCTTAAGATAGTTCTTAAACTCTACCAACTTGGAGGCAACTTTTCAATCCATGGCTACAACTTGGAAGGGTCATGAGAGCATACCCCTCAGCATGAATTTCATGAAAGTATAACTTGTAATTCTTGAATTGGCTTAATCACAGTTGTTATAAATTTTAAAATCAAAGAACCGAGCCACAATGAAATTTCTTGCTATCCGGCATCCTCGGTTTTATACTCTTGTCTAAAGACTCCATAGTTCTTTGGCAATCTTGAGTTCCAATACAAGTTATACAAGGATCACAAAGACCATCAAAAAGTAGTTACGACAAAGAAATTCACAATGTTCCAAGCAATCAATGGACTCAAGGCTGAGCATCACCCTTCTTTAGGTGGGGGAGCAGTTTTCTCCAAGAACTGTGCTAAGTTTAAGGTTGTCAAGTAGCAGAACATCTTCTATGCCATCTTTTAAAATGGACACCGTGAACTTTCGGGTTTCTCGGCATGGTTTGCCACAATGGTCGCTCCCACAGTGATTGCAGCTAAAGGGGTGATAAAGAGGAACTCGTAACACTTGAAGACATGGTGTTTGCTGTTTTACAGA
Source organism: Flaveria trinervia (assembly GCA_025506515.1). Taxonomy (NCBI): domain Eukaryota; kingdom Viridiplantae; phylum Streptophyta; class Magnoliopsida; order Asterales; family Asteraceae; genus Flaveria; species Flaveria trinervia. The sequence continues at coordinate 77,992,701 of CM046441.1, read as the reverse complement.
AACAGTTTAAGTTAGAACAATTTCCAAAAGATTGAAATAACTACAAAAATTGAAAAATAATTCAAATATTTTCATAATTCTTAAAATTCAACAAGAGATTTTCTAAGTCCATTTTGAAGATCACTCATGAATAAGAAAGCAAAAATAGTTATAACCACAAACTAATTTGAATTTTTTTAAACTACTACCAGAATTCAACGATAGATGTTCTAAGTCCAACTTTGAAGATCACTCGTGAATAAAAAAGCGAAAAACATTTAAAGAAAAATTAACCTTTTAAAAACACAGATTAATATATGAACGGTGTTTTTAAAATTTGTTTTAAGTTTGTAGGAACCGTTCATATAAAATTAAAATTCAAACAATTGTATTGATATACTAAATACAAATGAATACAAGAATTGACTATCAATCACTTTTACAATGGTACATTTAAAGAAATAGAAGAAACAGAAATATAAAAGCTGAGGATCATGTTCAATACAGAGCCCTTAAAATAAATTCCAAGCCTCCCAAGAGTATAGATAAACATCATGATCATCCCAGGTCTACTCTCCGAACAAAAACGCCGGAAGTTTACAATACTCTTCACTCTGGCGAACGCTAACAAAATACTCCAACGACATCGCAACGACCTTATCCATATCCCCGAGGTACCCATGGAGGCCCTCCGATCGCCCGTGACCGGGGAGATCTGCGGCAAACACTGCATAGCCCCATTCTCTATCTTTTAACCGGTAATGAAGCTGATGTTGATTTCTCTTTGTTCTTAACTAGATCCTAATTTATCCTGCACGACTTGATCATGTCATCATGATACTAGAATCACTAATAGTCTTCCATAAATCTATCCAATGAAGGTTCCTTATCATCTCAAGTCTAACATGCACCATCCAAAGGTTGGCATCTAATACATGTTTTTGTTCATGGTTACTTGGGTCTTACTTTAATAATAGTTTACTATAGATCCCAAATAATATACTGCATATGATGTTGTGACTTGTTAGTTAGGAAAGTCTCTGGTTAAAAACATATATCTCAATGTGTTGCATTCAGTTTACGTACTTATTTATTTTATAATAGCCATTAATACTATATGTTGTTTGTGGATGATTCATAATTATACTAGTGGAAATATCCGTGTGTTGCGGTGGTACGGCTGTTACGTGATTTTTGGGAATTTGATTTTGTCAATATTGGCTCGGTGCGTTATGGCGTAAATTAAAAAACCAAATATACTTATTGAAAAAGTTGATTGAAAGAAACCAATTACGTATATTAAAAAAGTTTTTAAAATAACTATATTATCCTAAAAAAATTAGTGAAATCACGGGTGGTATTTGTGATCTAAAATCACTTTTACATAGATTTTAGGTTAGAGTTTTATGATTATTGCAGTCAGCTTTCGATTGTAATTTGCATAGACCGGAAAAAGTTAATGTAGAAACTGTCATCATAAATTACCATCTTGATTCTTACTGAGTTGTTAACAACCGCCAAGGAAAAGGGAAAGAATGATTAGTGCTCAATCGTAGTGCATGAACGACATTAAAGTAAATGGTGGTTTTGTTTGGCTACTTGTATATGCTTTAGCATTTGTATTATAAACATTATATGTTATACTTTATTATAAGGATATAAATGAAATAAAATGATTAATTTATTGAAAATTAATCATAACTTTTCATGTAGGTGTCTTAATACATATGTAAAATTATCAATCTATCATCCTTTCACTTTTATTATAAAAGATATAGATAAATATTAAAATTATCAAACTCACAATATGCCCTTAGAAAACTATTAATATTGTAGTTGTTATAAATATGAAGATATGCAGGACCGGTGAAGGGAAACAATGCAACAATTTCACAATGGATGCAAAGACTAGAACACTTATCAAATGAAATAAAAATTTGGCAAGAGCAAAACAAAGAACAAATGTAAAGAACGCAATAAGAATATAAGGAAATGGTTTTCAATAATAATGTGTATTGCTCTCAAGTGTTTTATAAATGTTATAAAGCTTGGTACTAAGGACCGGTACCTAAGATATTTTATACTACATCCTACAGTCGGCCATACTTTGAAGGCCAGCTGGAACACTAATCTAGACAACAAAATCATGTAAAGTTAAAAGGTAGATTACCATTTGATTAGTTATTATGACATGTCATAGCTCATATAATTATCTATTAAAAAATAAAAGTATAAAGTAGAAAGTTAATCTTAACCAACAGTTGACAAATGTATGAACTTATAACCAACTTATATAAGTTGGTGAGTCTTCAGAGATGCCCATAAAAAATGGTTTAGATTTTATCAAAAGCATGTTAGATAAATTATGTATTCTCTGTCTTTAGAAGAAATCAGTCTCTTGGCTTCACAAGACTTTGTCTTGAATATTCGAAAGACTTCATCTTTAGCTTTAAAAGAAATGGTCTTTTAGCTTTGAAAGATTTGATACTTGGTGAATTTCATTGAGTTGTATCAAATCTTCCAAAATAACTTCCTTTATACTTCAGTTGTGCATGTTGAGAAAACTTTGGTTGTATCAATCTCTAAGTATAACTCTTACAAACTCTTCCTAGGCTGATGCTATCAAAACCGGAGGTTAATTTTGAGTTTTGATCTTTATCAGTTGATAGTTCTCCTCAGAATCAAAACCATTCCCTTTTTCCTAAGTTTATCAGGTTTCCTCATACTCTTAAAGTATTTTCTAATGTCATAAAGATCATGCAGAGGAGTATCAAACATGTTTTGCTAGAAGTACATATCTTGACCCCCTTGATCTCTAGTGACATACCATCTGTCTGGGTTAGTAGCGAATCCTCAAGATAAGATAGGTCTCTCAGTAGCAAGAGCCTCTACTTGAATTGGAGTTGGATGAAGAACCTCTTCTTGGTCAAACTTAGGATGTTCTGACCCATTTTAAGGTGTAGAGGTGGATGCTTTGGAGTTTTTCTTATTCTTCTTATCCCTCCTTATGGCCTTTCTCTTGCTATTTCTGTATTTTAACTAAGGAGGTTGGTCTTGAGTACTAGATTTTTCTTTTTGTCCTTCTCAGCTGGGTCCTTTTCCTTCATAAGTTAAAAAGAGAAGGATCAAGACCTTGCTATGGGTTAGAAAAGAAGTTGACTGAGATGCAACACTAGGTTCAGTTTGAGTTGTCTCTTGGGGTTCAACATTGACCTTATCTTCAGGTGCATACTGACTTAATAGAGAATGTAAGTCTACCAACTCACACTTTTTAATCTTCTGCTTCATTACTCTAATTTGTTCATCCGTAGTGGATAGAGACATTAAACCAAGTCTCCTTCTAGAGAACCCATACAACTTCAAGAAGCTCACCATTTTTAATCTGTAAGCAGACTTCTTCTGATTGACTCAAATGGTGTCTCTTGACTTAGCAGCCTCTTCTTGTATTCTCCTATTAGCAACTTTTTATTCTTTTTAAAACTTTTTATTCAAGCTGTTTGAGGTACTCAAACTTTATGTATTCATATGACAAATAAAGTAGGTCTATTGCCTAATAGAGGCATGTGACACTTAGGTATTTTATCATGTTTTGTCTGTATTGTTCCCTATCTACCTAAGTTTCTTGTTTAGCTGCCACAGTTTTACCTTAAGGCTTTCTTGAACTGAAGAGAGGGTAGGAGCTTTATAAAATCTGTTTCTTTTTCTTTCTTCTTGTATCTTGAGTAGCAACTCTACAGCCTCAGATTCCTTCCTTTCTTTTAACACTTTGATGTAAAATAGATTTATCAATGTTGTAGTTCCTTAACCCCAAATAGTTCAATTTATAATTAGTAAATATAAATTTAAATATCAATTTATATTACTATAAATAAAATAAAAATTAATAAAGTGAATTAAATAATATCACATTATCAAATAATGTATAAATAATGTGTATTAAATAATACGATAATTATAAGAAGTTAAATTAAATGGGAGCAAAAGTGAAACTATTTCATAAAATACTTGTACTCTATGTTTAAAGTAGTGTATAAGTGTCTTACACTTTGAATAAAATTATCATCTTATGCCTCTAATATATATTATATAGTAGTATAGATATAGATATAGATATAGATACTTACAATCAATACCCGTCTTCCTCATACAAACACTTCTTCCAAAATAACTTAGAATGCCTATTTCTTAAGGTGTTTGCTTGCTAGTCTGTTTCTATCATTAATGCACATAATACTCAAAATTTAAACTTACGATCCACTATCAATAATTCATGTGTATCGAACCGAACTCGACTTGTTTGTATTTTTTAGGTCTAGAATCCGCAAATTTTTTTTGAGCCAACATGAAGATAAATATTTATCTTATGATTTAAAAAAAAGATTAAGGTTTTGAGCTTTAAAAACAATAACAAATACATTTGATTTTTTATGTCTGGTATTTTATTGACATTTTATTATGTTTTATTCCCTATTTTGTTGTCTTTTTTATTATAAAAGTATTATATGACCATCTTTGACTCTTTGCATCTTTGTATGTATTTATATTTCTATTCATAACTTTATATAGACATATACAGCATGATAGATGTCATTGAGTTATCATTATTTTATCATAATTAACAATTATTATGTGATGTGTATTTAATATATATCAAATAAAAATTATCTTTCTATTCTAATAAAAGGGTAAATAGGGTGTCACATGTCAGCATCACAATCATCCTCATCAAAATTTTCCCGCATCTCTCCTATTAAATAATTACCTTAGTTACTAATAATATTATTTTAATACTTTTTCATATTTAATAAATTAAGTAAGAAATATACTTATTAAGGTTGTTTCTAAATAAATGATATTTTTAAAAAGTCATTATTTAAAACAAAAACATTCAAATTTGGGAGTTGTAATAAGAAAATTTGTAATAATGACATTATTATACGGTCTATTTTAAAACAAAATGTTTATTTTAAAAAAAAAATTACTTTTTTAAAAAGTTGTATATCACTGTTTTATTAATTCAGTCATAACATATTTTAAAATATCATTATATAATTAATAAATTTATTATATTAATAACTTATTTATTTAATCCGTGTGTAATACACGGGTTTACTAAAGCTAGTTATACATATACATAAATACTAGACATGTTAAGTTCACCATCTTAGTAAGAATCGATGTATATGAGGTTTGGGTTCATTTATTACCAAGCTTTAGTCTAAACTCGTGTTTAAGCTTTTCAAATAGCTTATAACTAGCTCGACTTTACTTGTGTTTTCATAAGCTCATCCCTGGCTACATATTTTGGCAATCAATGACTTAACCATAATATAAATGATCGTACGTTGCTCGTTGTCACACCCCAACCTTGACGGCGGAATCGTCGAGATGTGAGGGTTAAGATTGTTCACAACCACATAACGCTATATTTAAATGTAAATATTTAAATTATAAGTTTCAAAACAAAGTACAATCATAAGTCTCAAACATGAAGTAATTCCAAGCATAACATAATAAAACATAATTTTTTTATTCCATTAACTAGGTCGAAATCCTAGATTAGTGCAAGCTTCATTAGATCACTTTAAACTTGGGCATTACCTCAAACATGATTAAAATAAGAGGTCAACTATAAAGTTGGTGAGTTTCCAAGGGTTTTACATACATAATATAATAAAGTTTACAAGTAACAATTCATGTAATAGGTTTTGAGTTAGTAAGGCTATAGAACACATATCGTTACAACCAAACCTCAACTTGATTACAAGTATATATGATTGGCTAAGTGTATTTGGTTCCCATGATAAGCAAGCATACGTCATCAGGAGTCGGTAATACCTCGGCTTTAGCACCAAATAGGCTTGTCAGGCCCAAAGATCTAAGACGTCGTTAGGATAGCAATAGTTAATGATTGCAAACAAATATGTATCTCATATAATCACTTACAACACCAAATAACCATGATAAAATATAAAGATGAATTGCAAGTGTTTTACAAGTTCAAGCGTTTATAAGTATATGTTGTATAGTATCATGTTCACCCCAAAATAGTGTGAAATATATAAAAAAGGGGCAAGGAAACTCACATGTCAAATAAGTATATAATGGAGATTATTTAAGAATAGTATATGTCGTTCCAAGATGAATCGTCACAAGGCACCTTATATATATATTACAAGATTTAGGTTAATAATAAGGTTAATGATTTAACGAGAACTAGGGTTCCAATATGAACCTGGGGTCTTTATAAATAAGGTTATTTGTCGACCTCTTAAACATATATTTTAATACAACAAAGAAAACTTAATTAATCCTTTTGAATTAACCGTCATAATTATTTAATCATCAAAGGTAAATAAAATCTTATCATCAACATAACTAATCTAAAAATATAGATAACATATAAATCAATAATAATTTAGTGATTTCAACTATTTAAAATTTTTTTTTATAAAAATAACTAAGTATAACATTTTCTAGTAACATTTTATATAAAAATTTATTAAGGAGTTTAAAGAAATAAGTTAACAGAAAATAACTAGATAACTTCTAAAATTCACAAACTTTATAAATCTGATTTTTATAATTTTTAGAGTTTTTTACATATTATTATAAGTTATAAAACAACCCAAAAAATGTTGGAGGTTGCCAGGTTCGAACCCGTGACCTCTAAGATGGGGTGGGATTATGGAACCAGTGAACCAAAGGCCTAAGCCGTGATAGTATTTGCCTTTTAAATCTTATATACAAACCTAAACAAAACCCCCAAATCCTTAAGAACCCTAGAACACAATCGATCAAATTGGTCGTTAATTCGAGATTGATAATCAAATTAACCATGGGGCTTTTGTTCCCCTTGCTTAATCGATCACAACCATGTATCAAACTTACCTGGTTTTGATTGATTTACGGATTTGGAACTTGATTTCTCTTCGATGAACACTCGATGAACAAGACATGATTTTTGTTTGATGGAGTGTGTATTTCACAAATTATGTGCACAGAGAGTTGAAAGGAATCGAGTGAAACCTTTCCCCTCTGTTAAATGGATTCAATTTAATCGATTCAGTCCCGAACGACTTCATATTGGCTTCGTTTGCTTCGGTTACAATTCGATGATTAATTGTTTGTGAAACTCGAATTAAACCACACATTTAGTTTAGTGGTGATTACACGAGTGTTTCTGTTCGTTTAAGTTGATTAATCATCAAGTTTTGTACGTTGAACGGTTACGAACCGATTGAGGTGTGCGTTTTTGGTTCAAGCCTCTCCATTTTGATCCTTAATGTTCAATTAAGTCGTGGGTTCGAGTCCGAAATGTTTTCCCGAGTCATTTGGCACCAATTTAGGTCGAAATCGTGCAATAATCTCGTGGAAGTTCATCGGCACCGCGCCGAAGCTATGCCGGCCAGCGGCCGGAAAACGCGAGAGAGGGGGAAAGAAGTTCTCTTTTGTTTTGTTACCACTTTGGCCCCTGTAGTTTTTATTTTTGTTATTTTATGTTAAAACTTTCTTTTAAAGTTTTAAAATTAGCAAACAACCTCTTAAGTTAATCTATAATTTTTAAACATTTTACAACTTATTATTATTATCATTATTATTATTATTGTTATTAGTATTAAAGACATAATTATTAGTGTCATTATAATTTAATAGTTAATTATTAAGATTTATAAAAAAAAATAAATGGAAAAAACTAACAAGTAAGCATAAGTAACCCACAAATTTCATCAAAGGCATAAATAGACCTTATAATAATTTAATAAAGTTAACTTTTTAACTTAACGAAAATACGAGATGTTACAGTCTCCCCAACTTAAAAGAATTTTGTCCTGAAATTAAGAAAAAAAATGAAACTATACGAATAAGAACGGGTATTTATTTTTCATGTGCTCCTCACGTTCCCAAGTAAATTCAGCGCCACGCTTGTTTTTCCAACGAACCTTGACAATTGGGGTAGTTGTAGTTATAGTCTTCTTCATAATGCGGTCCATGATCTCAACAGGTTTCTCGACAAAATGCAATGACTCGCAATCTGAATGTCTTCGAGCGGAACATGCAGACTTTCGTCGGCCAAGCACTTCCTCAAGTTTGAAACGTTGAACATAGGATGAACTCCACTAAGGTTGGAAGGTAACTCCAGTTGATAAGCCACCTTTCCAACCATTTTCAGGATTTTAAAAGGTCCTACAAATCTCGGAGCTAGTTTACCCTTCTTTCCAAAACGAACAACACCCTTCCTCGAAAAGTTGGCAATGAATCGCCGATAATAACAGCAAGACCAAGAAACGAACGAACTTCGGTTGAAGTTGTAGAAACACACCAATTCTTCACAGCTTCCACCTTTGCAGGATCAACGTGAATTCCTTGGCTATTCACCACATGTCCTAGAAATTAAACTTCCTCGAGCCAGAATTCACACTTCGAGAACTTCGCGTACAATTGCTCTTTCTTCAACAACTCAAGAACTAGTCGCAAATGCAGTTCATGATCGGTGTTGGACTTGGAGTAGATAAGTATGTCATCAATGAAGACGATCACAAACCTATCTAGATAAGGCTTGCATACTCGATTCATGAGATCCATGAAGACAGCAAGAGCATTTGTTAGACCAAAAGGCATAACCATGAACTCATAGTGCCCATATCGAGTACGGAATGCAGTCTTTGGGATATCATCATCACGGACTCGCAATTGATGATAACTGGAATGTAAATCGATCTTCAAGAAAATAGCAGCTCCTTGAAGTTGGTCAAACAAGTCATCGATACGAGGAAGTGGATAACGATTTTTGATTGTAAGCTTATTAAGTTCACGATAGTCGATGCACATGCGAAACGATCCATCTTTCTTCTTCACAAAAAGAACAGGTGCACCCCAAGGCGAAGAGCTAGGACGAACGAAACCCTTCTCGGATAGTTCTTGAAGTTAACTAGAAAGTTCTTGCATTTCCGATGGTGCAAGTCAATATGGTGACTTAGCCACGGGGTTTGCTCCCGGATCAAATCAATTTTAAACTCGACTTCACGCACGGGAGGTAAGCCACTAAGGTCATTAGGAAATACTTTAGGAAAGTCTCATACAATCAGGACATCCTTAAGATCTTTCCCTTTGACTTTCGTGTTGACCACGTAAGCCAAGAAAGCCATATAGTTCTTGCTTAGGCACTTTCGGGCTTTGGTGCACTGTAACATCCGCAAAATTTTGAGTTAAAACCCAAAAACCCGAACTTAATTTGAATTTTCATTATTAAATTATTTTAATGTTTTTAGGGATTAAATATAAATTATATTGTGATTTTTTCTTTTTTGAATTATTTAATACAACATGTAATAATTTATGATTTATAAACAATTCTTTTTCATAAAGATTTAATGTGAATAATCACGTTACAATAAATAACTAAATAGTAAAACCTTATTAAAAGTTGTATTAACTAATTATGGTTTCAATAGAATTTTTTTTAAATAAATAATTTGTACTATTTTAAAACTTGTGTTTTAATAAGTTTGAGGTCAAACTTGCAAATTTTGAAACTTATTTGAAAAGTTCTTACATGAAATAATAAGTTGCAAAAGCATAGGGACCATATGTGTAATTTGGTTCTAATGACCCACACCACCGCCCCACTCCCGTTTCTTTTCCGGTCACCATCTCCGGCCAATGCTCTGGCGAGGTCAAACCTCCTAAAAACCTTCCAACTTCGAACCCAAATGACCCCAACCGTTCACAAACGTGGTCCGAATTCAATGGCGACCTTTGATGGAGTTAATTAGCCGTTGCGAACACTAAACAAGTCGAGTAACTGTCGACTTTAAATCTTTGAGCCGTTCAAGCAATTAAGACTAATAATAATCCAATTAATCGAAACTAAACGATCGGCTATCTATCCTAAACGTTCACTACTTTCAATTTCACCTGAAAAGCACATAAACATAGAGTTCAACCACCGCTATCACCACGACCTAGAACTGTACCATTCGTCAACATTCAAGCGATTTTGGTTGAGAATCATAGAGGGCTTTCATTCATCGAGTCTAGTAGGAGCTTCCTGTGCAACGAATTTGGGTGTCATGAGCGATTGAATCTCGAATCATACCCAACCGTGGTCGCGACCGTTTCTTCATCTTGTAACATCGATTCGATCATCAACATGGTAATTACACACACCAAAACACTCGGTTTCATTCAGGGATCAAAAGCCCTAAGTTTAATTCAATTAACAACATCAATTTGATGTTCAATTTTGGATTCAATCGTTCTAGGGTTTTGGTAATTTGGAGGATTTGATAATTGATGCTTTTAAATATTTAAGTTGAATGTTTAACCAGATCGGGCTGTAGCCCGGGTTCGAACAGGGCCTCCGCCATACTTTTGTTTTAATAAGTTTTCTTAATATTTTTTTATTCAGAAAATAATAATATATTGTTAAATCATAATAAAAGTCATTTTGTTAACTAAATTATTTCAAAAAATATTAAGTTGATTTTTAAAAAGGTTTTATAAACTTATAACTCATAAATTTAATAAACTTTTAAAGAATGAAAAGGTTATAAAACATTATTAAGTCTTTTATATATTACAAATATAATATAGTCCAAACTTGGATTATTTTCAAAACGCTTCGAACCTACATATTACAAATACTTTAAATGTTTAACCATATAAATGATTATTTAAATAAATATTTAAATAAATATTTAAATAATTATTGTGCATTTAATCATGTCATGTCATATTTAGTTCATATTCTCTAAACTTTTTATTTGAACTCTTGAAACCTATAACACAATATATTATACTTTATTTTTATTACTAAAATCTTGTATTATAAGATTTTGATAATAAATAATTTTAAAAGTTCAAACTTTATAAAAATGATTTTAAATAATCCTAAAGTCATTTAAATAAGTATTTAATAAATTCTCTTTATCAAATAATTAATTATTAAACTAATTATTTCTTTTCAAACTTAATTTCTATTAACTCAATAACTTAAATTATTGAGACCTTTTTAATCATTCTTGGACTTAATTGATTTATAATATCTTAATTAACCCAAAACGTAAATGATTCATTATTTTATTTAATTATTTAAATCCCCAAATTCCAATTGAAACCCTAGTTCACGTTTATTCGCTAATCTTACCTTTAAACTTAATCTTGGAATATATACATTAGGTATCTTGTAAAAAGGAATCGTTGGAGCATCGTTAATTTCTTATTATCATCTTATTTATTTCATGTGAGTTTTTCTTGCCCCTTTTTATCTTTTCACACTATTTTGGGGTGAAACATGATTACATATACACAATACACTTATACACATTTGAGACTTGTAAATCACTTGCAATTCATCTTTATATTTTGTCATGGTTATTTGTGTGTTGTAAGTAATTATATGAGATACATAGTTTGTTTACAATCATTAACTATTGCTAGCCTGACGACGTCTTTGATCTCTGGGCCTGACAAGCCTATTTGGTGCTAAAGTCGATGTATTGCCGACTCCTGATGACGTATGCTTGTTTATCATGGGAACCAAATACACTTAGCCAATATTATATACTTGTAATCAAGTCAAGGTTTGGTTGTAACGATATGTGTTCTATAACCTTACTAACTTATAACCTATGACATGAATTGCTACTTGTAATCTTATCATATTATGTATGAAAACCTTGGAAACTTACCAACTATTTTTAGTTGTCCTTTTATTTTCATCATGTTCCAGGTTTGATGCTTGAAGATCTACCTATGCTCATATAGGACTTGGACCTAGATAAATTGAAATACTTATGTTATTGGTTGTTTCTTGTTTGTTTTGTAATTAATTATATGTGTTGTAATGTTTAATGAATAATGACATTTAATATTATTTCAACTTAATTAGTTCCATGTGCTATGAGCAATTGTCTCCCATTCGTCCGCCCCGATGATTCCGTCGTCGGTTGGGGTGTGACATGCACGACATGAGTTTGAGCCCTTTGGAGGATTTTTCACCAAACACTTTCAATGTGTCACCAGAGGGTAGCGGTATACGAATACACTTCTCGAAACAAATTATCTCGGCATTGTGTTTGGCTAACCAATCCATACCAATGATGACGTCAAAGCTTCCAAGTTTCATAGGAATAAGATCGATAAGGAAATCGTGCGTGTCAAGACTTAAGATGCAATCACGAATAATGACGTCAATGGTGATTGGTTCTCCATCAGCAACTTCAACAGTGAGAGGTCTTTCTAGTTTCGAATATGGCTTAGCAAGTATGGGTTCAAACTCTAACGAAACAAAACTCGTATCGGCTCGTGAGTCAAATAGGACATATTCATAAGTTTTATTAATAAGAAACATACCTGTTTAATTTTAAAGGTTTTTAACGATACAGGCAACGCATGAAAAGAATTAAGACACAAATGTTAAGGGTAAGTTAACATACCATTCACCACATCATTGTTTGCTTGTGCTTGATTTGCATTAATGTTGAACGCACGTCCTCGGGCTTATGGAACATTACCCACAAGACGAGGGCATTGTATACGAAAATGACTAGGTTCCCCACAATTGTAGCAAACACGGTTCGTGGCCATCGCGGCATTATTAGGTGCTTGGTGACAAGTCTCCACCAAGTGACCATATTTACCGCATAAGGTACAGATGCGGCACGGTTGGTTTCCCGGATGATGGTACCTACAGGTGTTGCACATAGGTTGGAGGACCAGCACAGGCCCTAGCCCCAGGCACTTGTGTCACAAGTGCAGCCGCAGGTACAAGTTGTCTTTGGGGTTGTTTGGGTGCAACCACGGCATAGTTGCGCGCCAGTGTGAACTTGCGCTTCTTGTTGTTGTGAGATGGTTCAGCTTTAGTCTCCTTAATGGTCTCGGTAGTCGTCTTCTCCACCTTCTTTGCACCCTTCACATACATGGTGCCCGCTCGTATATGATTCTTAGTGAGTTGAGCGGTGATAGTAATGGCTTCTTCCAAGGTTGGGTCGGCTACCCACCACAGCATCTTGAATTTAGGGTGGTACACCCTTAATGAACTTCTCAATGTTGCGGGGGACAGTGTCGATCATATGAGGTAGTAGTATACTCAATTCATGATACCTAGTTGAGTAGGCCAAATGGTCACCACCATCTTGCTTCAAGTTCCAGAAATTCTCCTTCAGTTTTTGTAGTTCACTCCTCGGGCAGAACTTTACGATGGCGATGTTCTTGAACTCATCCCAAGAGAGTGCCAAAATAGCATCAGCTCCACGAATTCTCTTCTCGCTATTCCACCAGGTAAGAGCCTTTTGTTGGAGAATACTAGTGGCATAACGAACTTTGAGTGCCTCAGGACAGTCACAGTTGACAAAGGTATTTTCCATACTCTCAAACCACTCAAGATGACCAGTGGCTCATTCCTTTCCACTATAACTAGTGGGCTTGCAAGAACTAAAGTGCTTAAAGGTGCAAGTTTGGTTGTTGCCCCCTTGGTTAGCACTATTCTCTCCTTGACCATCCCCATTGTTGCTTGAGTTGGTCATCAAAGTGCTATTGAGTTCAACAACCTTGGTCGGGATGATGGCAACCATTTGCCGGGCGATCATGGCAGCCAGCTTACGATCGGAACTTCCACGCTTTCCATGATGACGAGACATGCTGGAATATACAAAATGAGTTAGACACGAGAAAGAGAATAACAAGGAGTATATTTTAAACAAGGATAAGTCAAGAGTTGTAAGGCACATGGAATGGTTCCATTTGGTAACGCATTACCATTTGGAAACGTTAACACGTCAAGGTAAATTGACTCATTCGCCTTAGAAACTTGTGTATGTTGACCATAGTTTATCACTCATCCCAGAATTCCCCAGGTAAGCATAAATAGTCCCATAGGATTTATGTGATATGCTTGCCTTAGCCCGAAGGCCTTTTGCCAAGAAATCCAGAATATAGGTGTCTATGTGTTCATAATATTTCTTTGGTTAATGAAATCAAAACCGTGATGAAATTTGTAAAGATTAGACATAAAGTCTAAAGATTCAAGTCATAAGCATAAGTATACGATTCCACGTGTCGTCAAGAATAAGATTAAGAAATTTCATTTGTCGGGGAGAGTCAAAGAGTCAAGGATAAGTTTAGGGAGACAAGTAACAAAGTTTTAACAATTACAAGGCAATCCTATACTAAGGCATCAAGTTGCACATAAGTATGGCATAACATTATGTAGCATGCAAAACAATATACTTTTACAAGAATATTAATATTATTCTATAAGGTTCATGCATAAACTATAGTCTAGGTCATCATTTTTAATAACCTATAGTTATGGGCTCTGATACCAATCTGTCACACCCCAACATTGACGGCGGAATCGTCGAGATGTGAGGGTTAAGATTGTTCACAGCCACATAATGCTATATTAAATGTAAATATTTAAATTATAAGTTTCAAAAGAAAGTATAATCATAAGTCTCAAACATGAAATAATTCCAAGCATAACATAACAAAACATAATTTTTTTATTCTATTAACTAGGTCGAAATCCTAGATTATTGCAAGCTTCATTAGATCACTTTAAACTTGGACATTACCTGAAACATGATAAAAATAAGAGGTCAACTATAAAGTTGGTGAGTTTTCAAGGGTTTTACATACATAATGTAATAAAGTTTACAAGTAGCAATTGATGTCATTGGTTATGAGTTAGTAAGGTTATAGAACACATATCGTTACAACCAAACCTCAACTTGATTACAAGTATATATGATTGGCTAAGTGTATTTGGTTCCCATGATAAATAAGCATACATCATCAGGAGCCGACAATACCTTGGCTTTAGCACCAAATAAGCTTGTCAGGCCCAAAGATCTAAGACATCGTCAGGCTAGCAATAGTTAATGATTGCAAACAAATATGTATCTCATATAATCACTTACAACACACAAATAACCATGAAAAAAAATATAAAGATGAATTGCAAGTGCTTTACAAGTTCAAGCGTTTATAAGTGTATGTTGTATATGTATCATGTTTCACCCCAAAATAGTGTGAAATATATAAAAAAAGGGGCAAGGAAACTCACATGTCAAATAAGTATATAATGAAGATTATTTAAGAATAGTATACGTCGTTCTAAGACGAATCGTCACAAGGCACCTAATATATATATATATATATATTACAAGATTTAGATTAATAATAAGGTTAACGATTTAACGAGAACTAGAGTTCCAATATGAATTTAGGGTTTTTATAAATAAGGTTATTTGTCGACCTCTTAAACATATATTTTAATACGACGAAGAAAACTTAATTAATCCTTTTGAATTAACCCTCATAATGATTTAATCATCAAATGTAAATAAAATCTTATCGTCAACATAATTAATCTAAAATTAAAGATAACATATAAACCAATAATAATTTAGTGATTTCAACTATTTAAAGTTTGTTTTTATGAAAATAACTAATTATAACATTTTCTAGTAATATTTTATATAAAAGTTTATTAAGGAGTTTAAAGAAATAAATTAACAGAAAATAACTAGATAACTTCTAAAATTCACAAACCTTATAAAACTAATTTTTATAATTTTTAGATTTTTTACATATTATTATAAGTTATAAAACAACCCAAAAAAATGTTGGAGGTCGCCAGGTTCGAACCCGTGACCTCTAAGATGGGGTGAGATTATGGAACCAGTGAACCAAAGGCCTAAGCCGCGATAGTATTTGCCTTTTAAATCTTATATACAAACCTAAACAAAACCCCCAAATCCTTAAGAACCCTAGAACACAATCGATCAAATTGGTCGTTAATTCGAGATTGATAATCAAATTAACCATGGGGCTTTTGTTCCCCTTGCTTAATCGATCACAACCATGTATCAAGTTTACCTGGTTTCGATTAATTTACGGATTTGGAACTTGATTTCTCTTCGATGAAGACTTAATGAACAAGACCTGATTTGTGTTTGATGGAGTGTGTATTTCACGAATTGTGTGCACATAGAGTTGAAAGGAATCGAGTGAAGCCTTTCCCCTCTGTTAAATGGATTCAATTTAATCGATTCAGTCCCGAACGGCTTCATCTTGGCTTTGTTTGCTTCGGTTACAATTCGATGATTAATTGTTTGTTAAGCTCGAATTAAACCACACATTTAGTTTAGTGGTGATTACACGAGTGTTTTTGTTCGTTTAAGTTGATTAATCATCAAGTTTTGTACGTTGAACGGTTATGAACCGATTGAGGTGTGCGTTTTTGGTTCGAGCCTCTCCATTTCGAGCCTTAATGTTCAATTAAGTCGTGGGTTTGAGTCCGAAATGTTTTCTCGAGTCATTTGGCACCAATTTAGGTCGAAATCGTGCAATAATCTCATGGATTGAAGTTCACCGGCACCGCGCCGGAGCTATGCCGGCCGGTGGTCGGAAAACGCGAGAGTGGGGGAAAGAAGTCCTCTTTTGTTTTGTTACCACTTTGGCCCCTGTAGTTTTTACTTTTTGTTATTTTATGTTAAAAACTTTCTTTTTAAAGTTTTAAAATTAGCAAACAACCCCTTAAATTAATCTATAAGTTTTACACATTTTATAACTTATTATCATTATTATTATTATTATATTATTATTATTATTATTATTGTTGTTGTGTTGTTGTTGTTGTTGTTATTATTAGTATTAAAGACATAATTATTAGTGCCATTATAATTTAATAGTTAATTATTAAGATTTATAAAAAAAATTAAATGAAAAAAACTAACAAGTAAACATAAGTAACTCACAAATTTCATCAAAAGCATAAATAGACCTTACAATAATTTAACAAAATTAACTTAATGAAAATACGAGATATTACCCTCGTTATAATGTGTTGATGAGATGGTTTCATTTCTCCTTAAATCATGACCTACTCCAACACCATCACTTCCCTTTTTGCATGCTCATCACCTTATTATCCACCGCTCTCCTATAGGGAACATCTTTTGGTCATACTTGGTTTTAGGGATCCGTTAAAATTTATACAACAAATGGCAACTAACTTAAGACTTAACAAATAAATATTATTTTAGTGTCTGGCAAATGTAACTCTTACTAAACATACTTGTTAAGTCATTATTTCTTTGATTAGTTTTGAACTTTGTTAAATGAGTGATTACACATTCGTGTTGAACCTTGTAAATGCATGATCATCCCTGTTGTAACATCCGACCCATTTTTAAACTATAAACCCAAACCTAATCCCAAACCCATTTGAGTCAATATTGTAAATCGAATTCATTATTTAGTCATTTTATTTATTTTTATGTCAAAAAAATAATAAATGTGTCACTTAGTCAATTTAACTTAAACTTTATAATTTATAAAATAAATTTTAAAAAGGTCATTAACATTAATAAAAATTTAAATATTCAATAAAAATAAATAATCAAATTGCAAAGTTTTTGTGAGTTTATAAAGTCTATATTGATTGTATAAAAAATAAGATGATTAAATTAAAATTAGGTTTGAATATATTTAGAGTTTAAATTGTAATTATTCTATTAATTATTTATTTGATTTAAGTTTATATTTATTTCAAATTCCAATCATAACCCCCTTTTGAAAAACTTATAATTCACCATTAACATCATTTATAATCTCCTCCTAATCTCAACTATAAAAACAAGGTTTAGGCCTTACTTTTCATTTGCTCACTCTCTAAAAATCTAACACGTATCTTTCTTTCATCCACTGGTTTTGATCAATTTTAAAAGTTTTTTCTTTTACAAGAAATTTCAAGAATTTTTTAATACTAAGATAATCTTATATTGCTTTTATATTATGTATTTTTATATTGTTTCAATCATCCTAACATCAAGTTGTTCTCATGATTTTATCTTCTTGTTTTTATTTTTTCTTCTACTGAATCTCTTTTAATATTAATCATTATCATTAGATCATTAACCTTCTAACATTCACTAATCTTATAACAATCACTAACATTCCTAAATAAAGCTAAGAACACACTAACGTAAACAAAGAATCCCGTTTGCATATGGATGGCTATGTCGCCACATTCAGTTATTCCACAATGTTATTTCTTTAAATGATGGCATTGCCAAAGTATTTGAATATTTTTTATAACTCAAATAACGTCTAATATACCATATATCGACATAATAAATTTATTCTAACCCCTTTCATGCATTAACAAATTTAAAAGTGCATATAAGTGCCTTATTATAATTTTGGCAGAATATAGTCTACCTTCAACTAAACATAACTTGGTCATAAAAAACTAAATTTTAGTAAATTCAGAATCCAATTTTAATTTCATCGAATTACTTTTTTAACGATAGTTTATACGTCTTCAAACTCAATCGGACGAGTCAACTATAGCCTTCACAAGATAAGTGCACATTTTAACACCTTTGTCTTGTGCTGCTATTTTGACCTATCTATGGGTTTTTTTAATAAAATTTTCTGAACAAAAGTTGTTCGGAGGACTCTGAACTAGTTAACTGTAAATTTTTATTATCTTATGAAACCATATGCTATTTTTAAACCCTGTTTAGACACATACCAAATATTCCATCCATAATCTAAATTGGTGCAATAATCTCTTTTCAATCTATCTATCTTTTGATTTTTGGCATTTTCTAAACGTTCTAACTTCTTATAATGAATTCCAAACTTAAGTTATTGATCTTCTATCCTTTAGGATATCACCATGACTCTTGAACTTCCAAGCTTTCTTATAAACCCTACAACTATCGTTATACAATGTGAGTATTCATAGCCCTTTATGTGTTTTTATATCTTGGGGAAAACATGTGATTATATTTAATCATTGTTATTCATTGTTATTCTATTCATTCTAATTTAATTCAATAAATGCTATGTTATTACTTGCAATTATGTGTTCATAGCTAGATAAACTTGATAAGAACACAATCATTAATTCATGTAACCACGGTAATAATGATAAATCTATTGGTTGACAAACCCACCCCATTTGTTTAGTCGTGTGGTGATTGGAACCGAAATCATTTATTCTATAAGGCTTCGTCTGTGGTCCGAGTCAATTCAATCATTAGGTTTGATTGTGTTAGTTTGTCTTTTATGTTAAATTATTGCATTATAAATCTTGACATTGCCATGTGAATAGAATTATTTTCAATCATTTAATCAATCTATATATGTATTCAAACATGTGTTTAATCACCGGTTAATTTGCTAGCTGACTCGTTACTTTTTCACATGATTTCAGGATGTGGTTTAGTAGACTTCTTTATGCTCATATAGGACTTGGACCTAGGTTAATCAAAGTCTTTATTATGTTATTTGAATCTTTATTGCATTTAATGAATTATTTGATTAGTATCATTCATTGAAGATGACATTAAATATTATTTCAACTTATTTAATTCCATGAGCTATGAACAATCAATTCACATTCGTCCGCCCTGATGATTCCACCATCGATCAGGGTGTGACACCTGCACACTCTCGTATTCATCCTTGTAAATGATTGTATGAACCCGTATTTGACTTACTATACGTCCATACTCAAAGGGGTAGAATGAATAAAAACAAATTTTTATAACAACAATTTTATAAATGCAATAGTAATCTAGAAATAATAAAAAAGGAAACAATAATATAAGTAAATACTTAGCCCCTAAACAATTGTGGAGCTTAAACGCTCTTACTGGAGTGTTAATTTTATTGAGGCGGACAAAATATATATATATATATATATATATATATATATATATATATATATATATATATATATATATTTACATTAGCGTGCCAAAATTTACATCATTGGGTCAAAAATTAACATTATAAGGAGGGGGCGGTCCCTATGATACTTCGCCTACGCCCCTAAGAGATAGCAACTACCAAAACAATAAGATTAAATTTGGACACTCCAAATAGGAAAATGACACGACCAACCAAGACTCCAATCGAGTATTAACCACCCTTGAATAAAAACATAGATAAACTACGTTTAGCACAACCTTTATTTATACATAGGGCGGCAAATGAAATAAATGAATACAACTGATGGCTTGTTCGTGTTAGTTCACTAAGGAAATAAACTTGTTCATTAACCGTTCACAAACACTTATCAAATGAGACTTCTTGTTCGCGTTCGTGCATTAAGAAAATTAATACATGTTTATAAACTGTCCATAAACATTATTTGAACGCAAACAAACACAAACAAAGACAATTAGACAAACGGACACAAATAAATTTTCATGTATATAAACGAACACAAAGAAAGTTCATGAATACAAATGCTTACAAATGATCATATAGTTATTTTACAATAAAATTTGTATATTCATCGCACACAATTTTACACATAATCCACAAAAAATATATAAGTACTTAACATAATATTAAAAAATACTTGACATAATTATCATAAATATAGCTGACATAGAAAATAAGTTCATAAGTGGTTTATATAATAACTAATTTTCTTTTATTTTATTAAAATATATAAAAACATATTCCCCATTTAAAACTTTTTAATTGCATATATACCCAAGTAACAATTTCAAATGCACATATCTCCTTACAAAACCTTATAAATGGTAAATTCACTCATTTTCATTAAAAGTGGTTTACATAATGACTAAGTTGCCTTTATATTTACTAAAACTTCATAATTGACAAATTTTCTTTACCAACCTTATAAATGGCAAATAGATTAAAAATATATTTTCCTCTCTAAAACTTTTTAATGGCATGCATACATATCCAAGTGTAAGTTCTTATTAATTTTTTTGGAAGGGTAATATTGTCAAAATAATAAATTAGGTATATATACAATTAAAGTTTTTGACATTTAAAAGGATATTTACAAAGATATATATACAATTGATCTAAGGAAGTTTATGAATAAAAACGATTACAAATGACCATATAGTTATTTAAAAAAAATTGTATTTTCATTGCACACAATATTACACAAAATCCACAAAAAATATATAAGTACTTTACATAATTATCCAAAAATACTTGGCATGATTATCATAAATATAACTACATAGAAAATAAGAAAACAAACGAACACCTTAACGAACATATTATTGCACGTTCACGAACGAATATCAATGAACATAAACGAACACATTATCGAACGCTTATATACATAAATGAACGAATGCGACATGTGATCATGTTTGGTCGTTTAACCAAACAATAAACAAATGAAAATTTCTTTTTCACACATTTATTTATCAAATAAAAGAGCATAAAAAACTTAATGTGAACGGTTCTCAAAGGGTTCGCTGAAATATCTGCAGCCGTATTTATCCAAGATACTAAAAACAAATTTAACATTTAATTACAGTTTAACCTTTAAGTTTTAAACATTTACAAACTAACCACTTTGCGCAAATATTCCAGACTTCGTCGTCTCTGTTTCAAACACAACAAACCTTCATCAAAATCGATCCTCCATTTTCCCCCTGATTTCAAGCTTTTCAACCAACCTCTAACAATGGCGATTGCACCTTCATCCACCTAAAATCACCATACTTACAACCGCAAAAACAACGGACCTCCGTTCCATTATCCACCGGCGATCATTACATGGCCGATACGCCGTCGTTGTTACTTCTGCCATCGGCTAGGGTTTTCACGTTTCTCGTTCTTCAATCTCGCATCTCTCCGGCACCTTCCTGAAACAATAATCACCAGAATTCGAGATAAAATTGAGAAGTTTTGACAATCATGGCTGCCGGAAAGGGTTGGTTGTGTGAGAAGATACGGAGATGTGTACGGACGATTCATTTCTTAATTATGATGGTGGCTTCGTTGTTGATCCTGTGGCTTCCGATTTTGGTGGCGATTGGTGATGTTATGGTTCCTTGTTTGTTGATTTCGAGCTTTGTTTGCGTTAGGTGCTACAGTTTTGAGGAACATTTGCGTCGATATGATTTCAGAAGCTCGTTGACGGACGTCCCCGTGGTTTCTGCGATAAGATCATTTATAATCACCTGTACTCAAATCTATTTATTCGTGCATGTTTATTGTTATTTTGAATATGAAGATGATTAGATGAACATCTGTCTATGTACTTACATTGTCTCTTTGTTTGCTTATTTAAGATGCATAAGCATGAATACGGTAGATGATAATGTGTGGCTATGAAATGTGCAGTAACTCATGTAGTTTTTGCTCTATTTTGAACTTCAAGCTATACTTTAGGAACTGTTTGGCTTTGGCATTGTGTATGGAAGTGATTATCTGGTATGAAGTAGACAGATTATACAACAGGAACAGGTTACAGGGATAGTGTTTGGTTGTGTTTTTCTAATTGCAGTTGTGATGATCAGCTGTTTAAGTATTTGTAAAATGAATTATGGCACTAACAAATCTCATTATTCATCAATGAAGCTAACTGCCTCAGCGTTGAATATAGTTTCTATTTGATCTAGATAAATGTTTTAAGATATAATTCATGTAGCCTGGTTCTTGAGATTGTCAGATTTATATCTTTTTGATTGTGATTGCAGGTGTTTATATGATATATGATGGGCAATATCTTGGAACAGTGACATTATGCTCCATTATTTCACTTCTTGTTTTATCAGTTAAAGCGTGTGTTTTCTCTGTAAATTCCCAGTTTGAGGCTGAAAATTCATCTTCTCTTTCAAAGCAAAGGCTTCATTTGAAGAAATCATGGGGGATGAATGTACTATATCTATCATCTGTGGTTTTTGCTCTTGGCCATACTGTTATTGCTTACAGAACAAGTTATAGAGCACGGAGGAAGCTTATGTTTCATCGAGTTGATCCTGATTCGGTACGTGTTATATTATAGAAAAATCATTCGAGAGGGGCAATTTCGACCTGTTTACTTAGAATGGCCTGTTTGGGTTATGATATATCTATATGGTTCAAACAGGTACAATAAAACTTTAGCTTAAGGGGAAGCATGTCAAATGGTGTCAAAGATGGCAA
This sequence comes from Flaveria trinervia, assembly GCA_025506515.1. Classification (NCBI taxonomy): domain Eukaryota; kingdom Viridiplantae; phylum Streptophyta; class Magnoliopsida; order Asterales; family Asteraceae; genus Flaveria; species Flaveria trinervia. The sequence goes on along the minus strand of CM046441.1, from coordinate 77,969,769 downwards.
CGTGTTTTCTCTTAAATTATTTTCAGAAAACCAGATTGTTATCAAACTAAATGGAATTTTGGTAGTTTGACATGCTTAGTTATTCATAAAAAGCTTTTTCTGGACAAAAGTGTACCGAGTCAACATGACCCAAACAAAACTTGCCAATTATGACTTGTTACCGAGTTACTTAACCCCACACATCGATTTTGCCACCTCTACATGCATAAGCTTCTATGCTAACTGATGCGCATATAATAAGTATTGAGTGTGGAGTAAGCTTAATGAGGGATTGTTTATTTAGGGAACTGAAATATGATTTTAAAAATCTGAAGTAGTGATATTTTGTTCTTTAAGCCCCCCAAAAAAACTACATATGTAAATGGTTGTTCTGATTGAAAACCCCATGCCCAAAGTAGCAAACTAACACAATCACATCTGACTCGAGTTAAACCATGATGAGAGTTATTAATAGCAGGTAGCTTAAGGCTTACAAGGTGTTCAGGTTTATATTTCTATGCATATAGGATCAATTAATATAAAAGATTTGCTTTTACTTTCTAGAATTCGCTTTATTGAGTGTTGAAAGCAATCATAACCATTTTTTAACATATAATTTGTTACAACTTTCCAGGCTTTTTTGAGCAAAACTTTATCTTCAATTGGCTGCTCTAAACTCCCGCGATCTTCAACTCCTGCTGACATGGCACGGAAAAGTGATAATAAAACCAGACAAAAACCATTGGTTGTAGGTCACGATCACCGGGAACTTCCGATCAGATTACTAGCTGATGCGGACAGTTTATTCATGGCTTGGAATAATCTCACAATTCATTACAAACTTCACATACCAAATCCACCATCTCGTACACTATCCTCAACAACTTTACTTGATAATCCATCTTTAAATTCTTGCCCAAAGACTCAACATCATCTCAGGAGGAGTTTTAGTATTCAATTTCAAGATTCTTCTCTATATGCTCCATTATTGGATGGCACGGATTCCCATGAAGAAATGTCGGTTCTTAATGTAGATGAAGGAAATAACGGGTATTGTTCAAGTAAATCTGTACAAAAAGTTCTGGATATAAGTGGAAAGTTTGGGATTGTTTTAGTACATGGTTTTGGCGGTGGAGTGTTCTCCTGGCGCCATGTAATGGCAGTGATGTCTCGGCAGGTAAATTGTGTTGTCGCTTCGTTTGACCGTCCTGGTTGGGGGCTGACTTCCAGACCGAGGAGAGATGATTGGGAGGCTAACAAATTGCCTAATCCTTACATGCTTGATACACAGGTTATGTTTTTATATTGATATCTTATAAGAGAGTTACAAACATATTAGATGTGCGGGCATGATTGCAATAATGAGTTCAGATTGAAACAAATTTAGTTTGCGTTGAAACAGTTGGCGTTGAATCAACCTACACACACTTTCTTCTTCATGTTTTATTTTTTTAGAAATAATTACTTGTTACTTATGATTACAAAACAAGATTATTGCAACGGTATTATAAAACATTGAACTCTAAAAGTTTAGGAGGTCGTATACTTAAAGCTAATACTTTGGGAGAGTTTCAGCTCGTTTGACACACTCCCCTTTTAGCTAGTTTTGTGATTGTTGACTTCCATTATTTAGGGTCAATTAGTAAGCTAGGTAATGATGATACTTTCTAAATTAACTTAGTTAATTGATTATGGACTATTGAAAGCTAGGTAAATTTTGGTTTTCGTCGTTATTTCCTTGTTATTAATTAAAATGTTAATTACAGGTTGACATGCTGATTTCTTTCTGTAAAGAAATGGGGCTTTCTTCTGTGGTGCTTGTCGCTCACGATGATGGAGGTCTTCTTGCATTAAAGGCTGCACAAAGAGTCCGGACATCACCAAATACTGTTGATGTAAGTTAATTGTATTTGTGCATACTAATAAATATCATTTTGTATATTTAGAACATAGTAGACCCTTCTGAAATATTATTTGTTTGAAACTATTCCTCTCTTATACATGAAATAGAGGAGGTATTTATTTATTTATTTTCTTCAAAAGAAATTACTTTGTTTATTCAGCTATGTATGGTTGGATAAACAAATTCTGCTTCTGATTATTTGGTTACTTTAAAGCTGAGGCAAAATAGAATTTATTTACCCCATCTTTTAACCTAATCTGAGACTTAATAGTTAGTACTCCCATTTCACATAACTCTCTTTTTCCACAAATGTGCCTGTTAGGTCATTTTATCTAAGATTTTGCTAATGGCCCTTAGGGTTATGGTTAACATCTGCATCTTTAAAACATAACCATCTAACAATAGATACGAGTAATCTGTTATTAACCATAGTCCAGGATATGATTGAAATATTCCTTGTATCGTTAAACAATCATAAATCGCCAAACTCTCAAACACCTTTGATTATCCTAACTTCAAATATCATAAATACTTTCCAAACACTATTTTCAACAACCTGTTTTATTATGACTAATTATCTGATTCTACGTATACAATATCACATAACCACCTTTAAAACGCACATCCAAACACCAAAGCGCTTCCCAATTTACAGAAATTAGTCACTTCAAAATATTGCATTTTTCTAGGTTTCACTTGGATATAAAAGTCAGGTTATAAATTACAAAATTTTAAATTAGATTCTTTTTTCAGGTCAAAATTAAGGGGATAGTCTTGCTTACAGTAAGCTTATCAAGAGAAGTGGTTCCTGGGTTGGCTAGAATACTCATGCGCACATCTCTTGGGAAGAAAAACTTAGTTCATTCTTTACTCAGGACAGAAATTTGTCAAGTTGTTAACCGGAGGGCATGGTATGATGCCAACAAACTAACAACTGATGTTTTGAGCCTCTACAAGGTAATGAACATACAGATGGTTAATAAAGTTAAGCATATTTTCTTTTCAGTGGATGTGGTAATTTCAACCCATTTACTTACGAATGAGTTGATTTAGGCTGGGGCAAACCACATGAAATAGAAACAGAGTTTACTTTTTCCCCTATTTTAGCAACAAACTTGCAATACATTATTTTAACTGCTGTAAATTGCTGACGTGTCACTTGTTGATGCCATGCTAACTGTCGCATTAAATGCATATACACTAAAGTGACAAATAACATGCTGGGTCATCATATTTGACACTAATTATTTAATAAGTTTAAGTATATGGACAAAGTGTTCTCGATCATCCCTATCCAGCAAGCTTCAACCAGTGCAAATTATTATTTTTTTGACGCGTAAAACCACTTTGATCCTCAAAGGGTAAATAAAAGTTTTCAAAAACTGGCCAAACTGTATTTTTACTTCACAACCTTATTAGTTATATAAAAAATACTTTATTACTAATATAATATAAGTTTGTGTGATCATTTAAAAAGTCTTTTAGGTCAGCTTGACCAGGCCTGTTTCGACCCATACAAATTTATCATCCATTTTGACTCAAACATGTTTTGATTTTCCACCTCTACTTTTTATGGTCATCTGATAGGCAGTTATGATTTATGAAAAAAATCATATAACTACTTGTGCATGATTACAGGCCCCACTATATGTTGAAGGTTGGGATGATTCATTGTATGAAATTGGTAAATTATCATCCGATACGGTCCTCACAGAGGAAAACACATCCTCATTGGTGAAAGCAGTTGAAGATACCCCAGTTATGGTTATTGCAGGAGCTGAAGATGCCCTTGTTCCTCTGAAATCTGTTCAAACCATGGCATCGAAATTTATTAATTCTGTGAGTACATTGATCCCTGTTCCTTTTTGTTAATATAAACGAGAATTTAGGGTTTAAGATGTCATTTGGGTTTGCTGTTTTGGTTGGTTTTTTTTTATTTTGTCTTTTGGGTCACTCCTTAGAAGTGAATGAAACTACAATGTAAGGGTGTGCATGGCTCACGACAGTCTTTGATAAAAACCAAAACCAGCCCTAAAATGTTTGGGTTTTTGTATGTTGAAACTGTTTGTTTTTTTTAACGGTTTGGTTCCGGTTTATTTTGTGTTTTTACACAAAAATATGAACTGAAATCGAAAGTTTTGGGTTTTAACCTTTTAGAAATCCAAAAACCTCAGCCTGTGCTTTTTTCAGCTTTGGGTTTAGTTTCTGCAACACACCTATAGTATTATCACATCTTCATTCTTTTCATATCATATTTACTGGCGGGAATGTCCACACACTTGATTTTAGTTAATCATTAGGTGATAAGAGTCAAACTTGATTTCAAAAGGATTGGATTATCATTGTGAAAAGTTGATTTTGCAATCAGGGCTGATGCATAAATTGTTTATAGAAAGTTGTAAAAACGACAAGAGAAGTTTCTGCGAGTCAGCTCACCCCTTACAAAAATGACATGTTTTGACCCGTTACTTGACCCGCTCATCTTGCAACCTCACATTAGTGGGACACATTGAAATGATTTAAATGCCTGCACAACTAGAATCCACGTCACAAATAAACCTTTATAATATTGTCAGCTCGCTCCTTATTAAAAATGACTTGTTTTGACACGTTACCTAACCCGCTCATCTTGCCACCTCCAATCATTTTACTTGGACACATTGAAATGATACAAAGGCGTACACAACTAGGATCCACATCAAAATAAACTTTCCTAATATTGTCTGACGATGAACAAATACAATTGAAACTTAAACTTGATAACCCTTGCCGGTTCTGACCTGTCAAAATATATAACTATGCAGAGACTAGTTGCAATATCGGGTTGCGGTCATCTTCCTCATGAGGAGTGCCCCAAGGTGTTGCTTGCAGCAATATTACCCTTCATCAGTAAACTATCAAGTAAGGCAGATAAATAGTTTTTTCCTTCTTTTTAGAGAAATTTTGTAGTAGGGTTTGTATTGTCGCGTTCAACTGAAATCACCTTAAAAGGTTCTCTCTCACTATCTCTCTCCTGTTAATTACTTTAAGCTAGTTTGGAGAGGAGACATCTGTGCATACTTTTTAGATTTTTAGGCTAATCATATCATTAATTTTCAGGATACTATGGATTTATGGTTTTTTTACATGTAGCTGTAGGACTGTAAATGAATTCAACATGTGGTACATGTTTGGTAGGTTTGGTAGGGTGATTGTATATATAAGTGTGTGTATATATATTTAACAAAATGACATGAGTATTTTTATTTTTATTTTGTTTTTTGTTTGTTTAAGTTAATGAGCAAATGCAAGCAAGTTCATTGATTTACGTTAATGGACATTTGTTTATATTCGCTCTTTAAGGTTTGTTTATTCCTGGATGTGTGTTTGAGTGCTTTCATTTATTTAGATTTTTACACAATCCATACAAAATGTCAAAATAAAAAAGAGCATCTTGTGATATCATAGTAAAATTTAAACAAACTTACCTATCAAATCTCACTTACCAAGTTGTATAATCTATGAATCTGTACATTACAAAATAATTATTGCAATAGAGCCCATAATTACTACCCGTGATAGCAGGTCTAACCGCATACAAAACCATAAGATTCATGATGCTCTTCTACAAACATAAATGAACCACGGTTTTACAAATTTTAGTCATTTAGAGATACATATAGAACAACACTTAGGTCTTTAAAAAGATAAGGGCGAAGAAACAAATGTATAAAATATAACCATAAACACTTTTACTCTTTAGTAGACTTGTTGATGAGTGACTTGTGAATGTGAGGAATAACACCACCACCAGCAATGGTACCTTTTATAAGAGTGTCAAGTTCTTCATCTCCTCTAATAGCAAGCTGCAGATGACGTGGCGTTATACGTTTCACCTTCAAATCCTTGCTGGCATTGCCAGCTAATTCCAGCACTTCGGCGGTTAGGTATTCTAGTATGGCTGCTGTATACACCGCAGCCGTTGCTCCAACTCTTCCGCTAGCAGACACCCTTGTTTTTAAAAGACGGTGAACTCGACCCACTGGAAACTGCACACACCGATAGCATCATTGATATTAGGTGCTAGTTCAAGTTAAAACAGGTCGTTTTTAATACGGGTTGTAATGGGCCTCGTCTAGTTACACTTTTTCTACCCATTTGAAAAAGTTGTGCGTAATTAATGTGTTAGATAAGATTAGAATCTATCTTCTGAAATAAAAACCGTTTCCAAGGTTAAGGATAAAACTAGACTTTGGGCAACTTTTAACCTGTTTAAACAGTATTGACCCATTCACAGTATCTAAAACCATATCAACTAATAGCACTGGCCCCAAAAATCATAGCATCCAAACAATATTTGGATTAGTCAATCATCATCATTTTTCTTAAGATCCCCATTGATCTATGAATGTCATATGAAATCAATTGATATGGTGATACCCAAAGCTCAATTAGTCGTTCAGGTTGAAACAGGTCATTTTAAAAAGGTTAGTATATGGTCTAGTCTGGCTAGGTTGATACTCAACACACTTTTCTACCCAATTGAAAAACCGTACATAATTAATGCGTTGGCTATAATTGCAAACACAATATCTTGTTGTATAAAGGACGTTTAAAAAGGTGTTTCAAGTAAAAAATACACCATGTTCAAACCTTTCTGGTTAAACATCTTGAACGACCACCGCTGTTCACAAAAAAAGAGAGAGTAAAAAGTAGACTAAATCACTTTCGATCCGTTTGTTCTGTTTTAACAGAAATCGAACCATTCACCACTGCCAAAAACCATTTCAACCAACTTTTATTATCAATTGCCTGAAAATTGTAACATCTAAACAATGTTTGGTCAAACCAGTCAATGTTCACCATTGTTCTTAAGATCCCAATTCTTATTGATCTCCGAAAGTCATATGAAATCAGCTAATATGGTGACACTCAAAGCTTCAATTGATCTTAAAATCGGTAAATGCAACATAAAAGAAGTATACTTACATGTTTGACATTTGAAAGCACAGGATCCTAAAAACTATGTTTGTAAAAACTTAAAAGAAGCTATAATTTGCAACAATCTGACAAACTTGTAGATGAAGTTCATACACTTTTCTTCAAAATCATTCCCTCATAGAAATATCACGATCGTGTTCTAGCAAATCCTAAATTAAAACTCAACACAACAATTTTCACCAACAGTTATCGATTCATCGGATGATCCATTGATCGATGAACACTAAACATACACAGGTGAAGAAGGAGATGAGATGTGATCACCTGAAGACCAGCGCGTGAAGATCGAGTGACGGATTTCTTCTTGTCTTTATCTTTGCTTGTAGATCCGTTTAAAGCAGGTGATTTCCCCATGATCAGACCTTTTGCTCCTTTTCCCGACATTTTCCCGCCAATTTGGTTGCAGAATTGTTGTTGAATTAGGGTTTTCTTTCGCAGGGATGATGATTTTTGGTGGAGAGGAGTGAGATATTTTATAAGATGGTCTCCAAGTGTCGGAAGACCAGTGGGACTCGATCGATGATAATTATTGATCACGCAACTTGAAAAGTGACAACCTTTGATCAAAGGTAAAATTGTTTGTGAAATTTGTTGTCATTTTATGTGTGAAAAAAATTGTGTTTGTAAGAGAATGCTATGATTTGAGGTTAAGGTTTAATCCGCGGGAATAGTATTTTGTAGAAACATAGAGTAGGGTTACGTTTATAGCCTCTAATTTTGTCTGATGATATTTTTTGTTATTGTGTAATGTTGTATTTATCTCTTGGTTTGTTAATTTCATAAATTTAATTGAAATCAAAGGATAGTTTTTAAAGTTTTTTTAGAGAACGTATGAGTTGTTAATTTTATGGACATGGGAGTGTTTTGTGTAAGGGGGCAAAATTAAAAACCTAAAATTTAATTTTAGTCACATAGGCGAAGCCAAAATTTTCTAGCACGGGGGCAAAATTAAAAATCTAAAATTTAATTTGAAATTTAAATAAAGTGTGCTCCCAACTTGTTAAAAAAAACCTACTTTTACAGTAAAAGTGCACCAATTTCAATCAATATTAGACTAAAAATTCAAAAAAGGTTTATGTTCCACGGGGGCCTTTCCACCCCCTCATCATTTAGTAGGGATGTGACGATGACACCTCAGCATTGTCATGCGTAAGAGGATATATTTTCAGTCGTGCTAAGGTGTCATTGTGAATGAGAGTGAAAGTGAGATTGGTGTCAGAGAGAGGATAAAAATCAATCGTACAACTTGACGTGAAAGGATACGGTGGCGGACCTTAAATCAAACCTTAGGAGGGCGGAGACGAAAATAAACTATTTTGAAGGAGGGCATACCCTATATTTATTAAAAGTTTCCACTAGCCGATCGAAAATTTACACTATCCACAAATTAACCCTATTGACAAAAAACCCAGCCCCAAAGAGCTTCGCCAATGGAAGGGTAGGGGTGCCTTTGGGCCCTTTGAAGTCTTGAAAGGACTAAGAGCGCAAGACACTAAAAGTGACGATATAAGCTTAAGCTCGTTCATACCTGGACAAAAAATTGTTTCTAGCAAATTGATCTTTGATAACTCAAAAGCATCTCAACTCATTCACACCCTACGCACGACAATGTTTCAAACACTTAGCACACCCTAATTTATAACAAATAGAACAAGGAGGGGGTGTTTGCAATTGATAAGAAACAAAAAGATAGCTATTAGAAACTCTAAAAACACAAGGGGATAAAATCACAAAACCACAAAACATGAGGGACCATCATCGAGAAAGAAACACCAACACATGAACACTATAAAAGCCAATTAACCCCTCAACGATATCCTCGCGCCTAGCCCTACACACACAAATCTTACTATCAATTTTGTTCATTTGATCTTCAGTTTCAACATCTAATAAATACTTTGATCTGTTCTTCATTGATGTTAGGGTTAGGAGGTGTGGATTCATCCTGCATAATCGATCACATTTTCAAAAATTAGGTTTCCCACCTGTGTTATTGCCGCCATTTGTTCGTGTTCTACACGTACACTATAATCTATTGGTGTAAGATTTTGCAATCGATACGAAATCATTTTGTTAGGGATTGATTGATTGATTTATAGAATTAGGATTGAGGACGGTGATTTGTGTTTGAGATTAGATAGATCGCGGTTTTAGGTTTTGTTTTGTGAAATTTGAAGTGTTTATAAGAGGTGTTTGATGGATAAAAAGAAAGTGGCGGTGCCTCTTGTGTGCCATGGGCATTCTCGTCCGGTGGTGGATTTGTTTTACAGTCCGGTTACTCCAGATGGATTTTTCCTCATCAGTGCTAGCAAAGGTATGTTTTGTATGTGAATCATGCCTTTTGTTTGATCATTTTAGCATTTTTCTGCTTTGTGAAATCGATTTTATGATTGATTAGTTAAACAACTTATTTGAGTGTTTGAATGATGGAAAATGCCGATTCTTATGTGCTATTTTAAGGTGTAATAAGTTGTTTTCAATAATCATTTTGAGATTAATTAGTTGAAAATGATTATTGTTGATGTATTTGAAATTACAGTTATCCTTAGGATGGAGTATGCTGATTAGTTGACTTTGCTTATTAGCACAAGCATATGATTAGTTGACTTTACAATTAGTTGACTTTATCGTGGTTAACTTTGTGTTAAATTGCCTACGTGTTTTCCTTGGTGAATGATCCTAACTATCTGAGTATGATTGTGAAACAAACATGAGGATTTGTTGATGGTGTAAGTTGGTTGCTGAGTGTCTAACTTAAGCATAAGGGTGAGTACTTGGACGAGTGTTGGTCTGAGTTCGATTGTTTTGAATGTTTATCTCTACGCCATTTCTGTAATTACTCATAACAAGGTGATGAGATTGAGCAGAACAGTCTGAGGAGAACGTATATGAAGAGAATATAGCAGAGAAGAAAAGGTGTTTCTCATAGGCCTACAATACTCGTTGATGGATGATGGATCTATCTATAGTGATACTTGGACATGGGTTAGCATTTAGGATATTTCACCTATGTTTCCTTCTTATGCCAAAACCGCCTTATGATCCGTATCTAAAGGATAATATTATAAAAGGTGAAGAAAGAAACAATTGAAAAGGTGGTGAGATTTAACTCTCACGTATAGTTTGCAAGTGGTTGATGGTGCACCAGGAATGCGATATGAGATTGTTTTAAAGATTTCAGCTTTTCTCAACCGTAAATAACCGCCTTGGTAGTAAACTGAAACATACTCTTTTTAGAAAGGAAAACTTTTTACAGCTGAATGCTGATTGCTTGTTCCGATTACCAACTAGACTATCTAAGATTAAAAAGTGTAAGATCTTCATGTCAACCTCATATCGCTTTATGGGTGCACCTGGCATTCTGGCAATCACTTGCATGTTGAATTTGAGAGTGAAATCCAAGTCTTCTTAACTAATTTTTTTTACTGTCTGGCGGTTTAACATAACTGCATACGAGGGGGGTGGAAGTGTAATGTCCGTATTACTGATCCATATCCAAGTCGAAACACTGCTAGTTGGCATTTGCCAGGTTTGCTGCAGCATGTGTATGTTGTACACTATATCATACATGTTTTAGGATTATCATAGATTAAAAACTTTATTTAGAAACATGAGAATCTTTGGTTGAATTGCTTGTTTAGGTGACTGTTACTTGGAGCTGCAGTCTTTATCCAGATTTTGTTGCAGGCTCTACCATGTCATCTGTGTATCATACATCAAGATCCTGCTTTTATCTTGTCTACATATTATTAATGGGACTTCCTTTTAATAAAAGTCAGCATTTAAGTGAAGTTTTCAGATTAATGACAACATATCTATTTTGCTTACATTTCTCTTGAGAGAGTCATTTTACCGGAAATACATTGCTGTGTTTTTCTTTTCTTGACAATCAGAATGGATGAACGTAACTTAATGAACAACTTTCCTAAACTGAAGTTCAATTTTACGAGTGGCTTTTATATAATTTATTACAAAATCATAGATATATTTTTCAGATTCCACTCCTATGCTTAGAAATGGAGAAACTGGGGATTGGATTGGAACCTTTGAGGGGCATAAAGGTGCGGTTTGGAGTTGCTGTTTAGATACTAATGCCCTACATGCTGCATCTGCATCTGCTGATTTCTCTGCGTATGTATTAAATCATATTCTTTACTAATTATGCATATTAAATGATTTTGTTCCCTAGTCTCTTAAGGGGTGTTTTATGACTTTATGATTCCTTTTAGAAGCTCAAAATTTTGTATGGATAATTATAACTTCCATGATAAATAATAAATTAGTTGCTTGTAACTACTTGTTTCATTGAATAATTGAAGGGAACATTATGGGCTGAGATGTTTCACAGTAATAATTCTGTTCTCATATTTGTTCATTCTGAAGTTATACATAGCTGATCTTGTTTTATATACTGTGGAATGGGTAAGCATCACATTGTTAGTGTTTTGAATATATTGCAATTTAGAAGGATAAATATGACATTTTGAACTTTGAAAGATATTTGAAATTGATTCTAATTTTAAAGATTTTATCACAAGCTCTCTTATTCCACAATCGTTGATTTTGTCTATCCGAAGATGGTTATTTAGATGACATTGAATTTCATTTTGCTAAAACGTATGTTTTAGATAGGTTTTGTACTTTTGTGTGGTCCTGTAAATGATGAATAATGTTACTTTTTATAAAAGGTAGTGGTAATTATGTTGCAGTTCATCTTTGTGTTGGCAGGAAATTATGGGATGCTTTAACTGGGGATGAATTACACTCATTTGACCACAAACATATTGTTCGAGCATGCGCCTTTTCTGAGGTAATTTTATACTTTGTGTTTAGGGGACTAATTTATCAGTTTACTTGTTGTGAATGCTTGTTTGTATTTTTTGGACAGCTGACACACACCTCTAAAAGCTACTCCTAAAATCCACTTATTTCTCAATTGTGGGACTTGAACAGTTGAACCCGCATCACTTTGGTGGGAATAAACACTAGATGCTACTAGACCAAGAGGCTTTTTTTATTATAACATTAGATTCCATAATCATAGGTTGTGAATGCAAATGGTTTTTGAACGATGATTTGACCTCAGTTTAGTGGTCAAAATTATCAACGCTCAAATGCTGGAAAGAATCACATCTTTTACATTGCTCATAGTCTGAAAAATGAATGGGTCTGGGGTGTCAGATGACATGTCAAAACAGATATATTTTTGGATCCCATGTACTGACACACTTTCATTCAAATTTATTTTATAACTCTTAGTATGTCTGATATGATTACAAGATTTATAAGTTTTCATTAATAGTCTTAATCTGTAATAAAATGATTTATGAGGTTTTATGCATTAGAAATACACTTTGGATGGCTTTTTGTACTGTTTATAACCCATTTGACTCATTTGGATTCTACCTAACCCTTTCTGTTTTACCAAATTTATTTGTTAGAGGCATAATTAAATTGACGCATCCTCAAGTAAATGGGTCGATATTGCGAGTGGCAATTTGTAACGACCCAAAATCGGACCACACCGAATCGGAACTAAAAGATTGAACAAAACTACTGAATGGAGGCTAATTTCTTGTTTAAACGTTGTTGACTGTCAAGTGTCAACATTTTAAATAAGAAAACATCTGGTTTTGGACCGTTCTGAACCGGACAGGCAGTGGACCAAGAACTGAAAATTTTATACTATGGACTGAGAATTGGACCATATAGGTTCAGGTCTCCAGTTTGGTCTGATTCTGGTTTTGGTTTTGGGTCACAGTTTGCAGACTCTTAATAATTTGTCAAGTGTCCTCACACTCGCGTGCACACACACACACACACACACATATTTCCTTGTTGTAATGAATAACGTAAGCAATAAAATTTTGTTTGATATACAGGATACACATCTTCTGCTGACTGGTGGTTTTGAAAAAATACTACGCATATATGATTTAAATCGACCAGAGGCACCTCCAACGGAAGTTGAGAAATCTCCAGGTTCTATTAGGACTGTTGCATGGCTCCACAGTGACCAAACTATACTAAGTTCCTGCTCTGACTCTGGTGGAGTAAGGTATGCAATAAATAAATAAATAAACACTACATGTTTACTTTCTTAAGTTGCTTCATTTTTCTGTTTCCTACTTATTGAATTTACAACTTGAAAGTTGTTATATATTTATTGGGTGAACTCGTGAAGTTTAAAAATAGCAATAGCCATTGGGTTTTGGTCTGGTCCATTTTGGTTGGGTCCATTTTGGGCAGTGAAGTTATTAGAAGTGTGATCCATTTTGGTTATTTTCTTTGAAAAGATTGACCATAATGCCATAAAATGACAATACTTGCAATTTTCTAATTTCTTGGTGGAACATCAGGGATATTACAGTCTGATTTGTTTTATTAAAAAAACAATTTGTGTGATTTTCTAAAACTGAAATGAGTAAATGGTACAACGTACAAGTTTCATGCAATGGTGAAGTTTGTTTGAGGGTATGCATGTTGTAGTGTTATTTGGTTTAGGGGTATGGGTTGATACTCATCAAATGGTGTCCTCGATACCCACATAAAGGATTGGATGTGGAAGACCATATCTATTCTCATGTCCATACCCATAGTGATAACTGATTGCAAACCAAACACCCACCTTATATATTGCTAGGTTATAAAAAAAGGTACATCGGTGGACCCATGTTATAGGAGGTATTCACTCTTATGGAAAAGTTCATGGGTATGCACTGCAATAATAAAGCTTTTTTTTGTGATGTAAGATCTTGACCACCTATAAATCTTTTCTGTTTTGAGATTACCGTAATTAAGTGTAATATAAGGTATAAATTGGCATGCAGTAATGCAAAATAATAAATTTTGTTAGTCTATGATGATTTAACAGGCTCTGGGATGTGAGAAGTGGCAAAATTGAAAATACACTTGAAACGAAATCACCTGTGACAAGTGCTGAAGTTAGTAAAGATGGTCGTTACATTACAACAGCAGATGGATCCAGTGTCAAATTTTGGGATGCAAATCAGTAAGTTACTATTGTACTTTACATGATTTACCAATTAATTTGGAAGTCTGGATTAGGTTTGAAGCAGAAATCAACTTACAAATTATTATCTATATTAACAGTCGTATTCTTTTTAACCTTTATTGCTTGTAATTAATTTGGCACCGATTGATATCCCACATGTGCAAAATGTGCCAAAAAAATAAAATTTAAGTTTATGTAAAGTTTTAAAAAATGGGTTTTTTGTTAAAATTTGTTTAAAAGTTATCTAACAACTGTCAAATTAGATGCCATGTGGCATATACTGATATACAAGCTATTTAGTGTGAGTTGGTTGCTACAATTGGAAAAAGTGTGAAGTAAAATTTTATTTTATGAAGTTTTCTCTTTTCATCATGTCCAAAATTGAAAAAATCCTTTATACTTTCACGTGTTGCTTGATTAGGTCCTTAAACTTTGTTTTTGCTTGCTACCCTTAACTTATAAAACTGAAGGAAAAGGTTTTTACTTAACACGTAAAAGGATGTGATCATGCATAAAAACATCTTTTGTTAATCTCTACAACAAGTGAAAAGATTAAATTATGCAAGATAAGGTTTTTGTTCAGTTTTATATCAGGGACTTAAAGTGTAACTCCATATTCTGAAAATTTCCCTCTTCATGAGTTTGAAATCCATTCTCTCTTTGAATTCTGATTTTCACTTTTTGCATGATTGAGTCCCTAAATTTTGTTTTTATATGATAAAACCCTTTAACGTATAAACCTGAACAAAAAGGTATTCTAAAAAGTAAACATATATAACCATGCAAAAATACCTTGAATTAAATTCTAAGTTAAAAGGATTTAAATGCAAAAAAGGCTTCTGTTTATTTTTATAAGTTAACAAATTTAACTATGCAAAATTATAAGTTTAGAGATTTAACATGCGAGTCCTTATCTTTTTGTTTCATGATCTTTTAATGTGCCTTTTCCTTTTCAGTTTTGGACTTGTGAAGAGTTATGATATGCCTTGTATCGTGGAATCTGCTTCACTGGAACCAAAGTATGGCAATAAGTTTATTGCTGGAGGGGAGGACATGTGGATTCGTCTCTATGATTTTAATAGTGGAGAAGAGATTGGTAAGTAACATGAATAATAATACCAGAGGTGGTAGTTTTAACCCGTTTGCCTAAAAACGCGTCTATATAGGTTGTACATTATCTTAACAAGTGGACCCGATTAGAAGTGTCGAAACTCATTTAAAGTATTTTTAAATTCCTAAAAACCTCATAAGCTGATTTCTTAAGTTTATATTATTACTTGGTAATAATTTTTTGGAATCTTATTTAATACATATGTTATGTTTAAAGAAAAATGGGCTATAGAAGTTCAGTCTATTTTTTTTTTTTAGTCAATGGGTCACATGGGTAAAATTAAACCTAGCTCATATGAAATCTGGTAACATAGGTTGAAAGTCACCCAAAGTGTTCTCATATATACCTAAAACCTCTTAAATCACTTTATTAGAAGAATTTATATGATTAATTTCACACTAGACTATTTCACTATCTTATTTAATGTGTCTATGTGCATAAAATTAAATAAGAACTAAATCCACTCACTTCAGATTTTGAAATGTGCATCTAAAAGGAAAAGTCAGAAATAGTTCTTACACTTTTTGCCAAATATTCAGTTGTTACTAGAACACTTTTATATATACGTGTATATATCAAAATACTATGTATTAATATTGTAATTATAACTTAAAAGACATGGACAAGTGTTGCTGGATCTATTGGGTTGTGGTTCATATCTGTTGCAAGTAAACTTGGGTTGAAGGTCACTAGAATGTTTTTAAAAGTTTAAAATCTGACTCTTTTTATTTTTTTGTTTAATAACTTGACTTTTTAGTATAATTAGAAAATGACCAACAAAAAATGTGTGGTTGCATTATGCCATCTCTATTATTATTGTATATTTATGCCATCTCTATTATTATTGTATATTTATGCCATCTCTATGGTCATTGTATATTTATATTTAAACAACTCTCAAGAAAACAGGCCCGCCCTCTCTTAACCTTTCGATGATTTGTGGTTGTAGGGTGCAACAAGGGTCACCATGGTCCAGTCCATTGTGTTAGGTTTTCACCTGGGGGTGAGTCATATGCATCCGGATCCGAAGATGGAACCGTACGAATATGGCAAACATTGACGGGTCCCACAAGTAAAAAAGACAGCACTTCTCCTGTTGTAAGTGGGCCAAACAAGCAGTTTTCAGCAGTTAAAGATTAAGTTATTAACTAGTAAACATATGTTCTGTTTTGAACCCTGGTTGCTTTTACTTTGACCAACTATCCTCCTTGCATAACATGGTTCGATATTTGTGTTATGTTTCATTGTAATTTTAATACGTAAAACCAGGTTATGTTAAATCAAGTGAACATTAGACGCTCTAGATCAGTTTTTGTTTTGAGCTCCATCTCTGAGCTAACCATGTGAATAGTTTTTTAAGCTTATCATTATTTAATCATTCTTATTATATACATTTAAAATTATATTCACGCATTTTTATACATGAAATGATATATATTATTAAGTTTTTACTTTTACTTTTCGTTCTATATAAGGTTATTTTTATTATAATTTATTATATAATATAATTATATATATATATATATATATATATATATATATATATATATATATATTATATATATATATATTATAATAGATTTGAGTAGGATAGAATTATATTTTTATATTAATATTGGCTTGGGTAAAATTGTTTTTTACTATATAAATTTAACTAACATAGTTTTTACACATCGTCACGCACCTACAAAATATATGGAAAAATAAAAAGGAAGTAATTGAATAATAATAATTGTAATTAGGATAAACTAGAATTAAACTCCCCACAACATAAAACCGTATGAAATAACACTAATGTCACACCATTATTACTGATCATCAACATTGAAATTATGATGTGTTAATATGAATAAATAAAACCAAAGCGTAAAACATATAAAAATATATAACTATGACGATGAACTTGTTAGATGGGAAAAACATATGTAAAAACGATAAACAATGCACTCATGTTGTGATGTGTCCACTCACAGAATTTAAAACTAAATATAAAACTGGTGAATCACACGTGGATGTTTTTGTCATGTTAACTTATAAAATATGAAAGTATAGGACTAAAGTTGAGAATGTAAAATTTTGTGAGTTTAAATTGCAAAAGATAAAAAGTTTTAGGTTTAAAATAAAAATAATCAAAATTTGGAAGGTTACTTTGTAAGATATAAAAACCTTTGGGTTAAAAATGAAAAGTCAAATAATTTTTAAAAAACCCCGAACATAATGTACAACACCATTATACATAAAAATGTTAGTAATTAACATTATATAAATTAGTCATATTACAACGTCAATTTTGTACTTATCACAATTGCTTTAAAAACTAATTATGTCAATAATAAATTTTTGTTTCACTAAAATTTTAAAATCATTTCTATTTTAAATGACTTCATATTTGCTTTATTTTTATATACTTTTATTATACCTTTAAATTCATATTATACTTCACTAATGGACTGTTCAAGCGGTTTACCATGATTTGTGTCAGTGTGTTGTGTCATCCGTTACATCGTGTAGGAACCCTTCAAGTTAAATAAATATGTATTAATGTTTAAATAAAAATGATATAGATAATAGGTTTCTTTAGTTTCGAATCTAGCAAGTAAAACTTAATATATGAAACTCAAGCATATGTTTGTTTATTAAATGAACTCTAATATATGTTCAAGTTTGCTTAACTCAGCTTGATCCAAGTAATTAACAAACTGATTTCGAATAACTCATGAGCAATCGTTTACACTTTTATGCTTAACCTTGTAATTGTTTGGTAAATGTGAAATTATGTATCTTTATATATCGAAATGAAACATTCGAGCTCTACTTCATTTGATAAATTACAAAATTGTCTAGAAATTAAATGTGTAACGGGTCACCGGTCACAAAACACATGAGGAGTGGGTTTTGTTTTATTGTAACTTATGAAATTCTAAGTTGGCAACCTTACTTTCAAATTGAATATATTATGTCATATCTCATGTAACTTCTCCCTGAAATGTAAATTTTTTGATAATCTATTGGTGATTATCGATATGAAGTTTAGATGGTCACAATGGGCCACAGACACTAGCAAACCATCATTTGGTTGTGGTCTTTGGGAAAGCTTTCTGATGCTCTAGTCGTTGGTTATCCAATAGTGATGTTAAGATAACATTAAGGATAAGGTTCTCGCATAGGCTTTTCAGCCAACATTAGCGTGACAAGTTTTCGACATGTATATCTGTCTCTTATCATAAGTTGTGACATCTTTCAAATGTCCCGTTATCAACACTCTCAAGGTTCTAAGTAAAAAATGTAGAAGATGGTGTTCTTGGATTCGTCGAAAAAAAATTCTCTGTCATTCAATTCCTATATGGATAACACTCTAAAAGGAAGCACCCAATTCCTAGTCATTCGTGTCACCAACTCGTTTAGAGCTATCATAGGTTGCAGGTATGAAACACACTATGATTATTTTATGTTATTTACTTATTTTTTGGTTTCTTATGTTATACACAATAGATTATTAGGCTATTTGTTCTGGAATAGAACCATATGTCAAATTATTCTATAATATTATGACATGTTACGTTAACTGAGCATTTGATAGAACTTTTATTAAGTAGTTTGATTCTGTTGTGGATGGTGATAAGAGGTTCTAATGAATTTTTTAATATATATATATGTATATATATATATATTATATATATTAAACATGAAACAATAAATAAAATTAAATGTTATAATCAAATAAAATTCCTTGAAAACATAAAAAAGAAATAAAAAACTCATTACTTAATTTATTTATAAACAATACAAATACTAGTCTAATACGAGATCATCGGGTCCTTTAGCCCACAAATGCTCGACCAATTCATGACGAAGGTTTCTGTGTATTTGATGGTTCATGATTAATGTTATGTTTTCAAATCTTTGTTGACTAGTGATTTAGAGGTGAAGATCTCATTAACGATCGTTGACGTTAAAACTGCTCGATCAAATGCTCGACCACCTTTTTCCTCGTTTCAAAAATAAGCTTGTCTTCTTCATATGAGAAGGAACTCCATTCTATGATCGAGACAGAGTATTTTTTTTTAAATATAGAAAGAAAGTAAGTTAAATGGGATGGTTGTATAAAATTGAAAGACGGGTATATATTGATAAAAAAATTAGTTTTTTAAGCCTTTAACAACTATAGTTTTTGAAACTCACACAGCCTGACGGTCATGGACACCCGCGAGGCCCCTCACGCTCAATCCATCGACCTATAATCGTGCCCCAGTGTTACATTGTTCACAACCAGGATGTCTAACCACGTGCGTAGCGTCCCCATCACTTCCTCCACAACACCCTTACGAGAGGTTTTAAAATTAATGTGGGTTTTATTTATATAAAGACATAATACCCAAACAGTACAAGAAGTCATTACTCAAATGTAACAAAAGTATACACACACTAAAAACAAAAAGAACATAAAAGTAGCTTCATGTCCATTTAATGAAGAAAAAAACTCATAACCGACTGACAACTCTTATTTTATCTTCTTGCAACTTCATCCACATATATCTGAACCTCATGCACATCAATAACTATCGTTACAACATATACCACTAGCTAGCTATACAATTCACCATATCTATTTATTATACGAGATATTATTGTTGTAATCAGATTATATATTAATGTACGTCATGTATTTTTCTACAATAAATATGAATTGTGTAATCATGTAGGAAAAAATATGGATGGTAACATGATGTCCTCTCATTTGATGCTCATACGTTGCATTCACGGTATCTCTCATAAATTGTTCTTGAAATCATATAAAATTTCATATAAACTCCGTTATATAAAGCCATAGACATAACGCGTATATTGTTTTGCCCTTGTATATAGTCATGGATGGTTAGTTTTTATTTTATCTTATAATAGTATAGCTATTGCAATCAATGCAAGTAGGGTTTGAATCAAATAATGGACTTATGCATGTTAAAGTGTGAGGTTTGTAGAATACTTTGAATAAACTTAGATAATCTGAGAGTCGTGAAGATCACTTTCAGATCAAAATTATTCGGTGGTTCACCCGAATAAATCAATCAGATACAACTCAGACGAGATCAAAATTTTGTATGTTGTATCGTGTGAATTTTCGTAAACCAGAAGAAGAAGAATTCGAGAATAAGTGACCGATCTTTTCATCCAATTCGATTTTGGAGGGAAAACCAACAGGAATAACTGCCATTTGGCGTTTTAAGAATTTAATTTTTTATTTTAAAATCCCATTAAAATTACGTATGTTTCCACTTGAATTTCACATATGAAATTCTGGAAAATCAATTCAAATAATGAAGTCCTTTTTACCAAAATAAAACTTTCCAAGCTGACCTGGTAGCTCGACCCCAGCCAGGGGCTCTGCCCCTTGGACCCCGCTACTAGGGGCGCTGCCCCGGACCCCCGCTACTAGGGGCGCTGCCCCGGACCCCCGCCAAGTGGGTGTTGCCCCCTTGGAACCCCCATTGCTTAGGGGCTTCGTCCCTAAGTAGGTTTTCAATATCGAAGATCATAATACACTCAACATAACTGTGCACTCCGCACTCCTAATTTATTTAATGGATATTATGATCACATTGGTTATCAGTCAATCTAATTACATTAAAATATCTAACAAGGTTGTGATTAACAAGAGATAAAAGTATTATACACTAGCTAGTTTGTGTTCATTTTCATTAGGCTGAACGAGAACACAAGATATTAAACTTACATGTTTGTAATAAGGCTAGCGGTAATAAATGAGACCCACAACTTTTCGTCTAGAAAAAGTTTAGTTGTAACGGGTAAAAAAACATGTTTGTGATCGTCTCTACAAATATAATAATATACGACCATCTTAATATATTTTAGTTCTTTCAAGCTAAATAATTGAACCTTAACGTGACATGATGGTTCGATCTATAATATTAGAAATATATTCGAAGTCCACATTTATAGCGAGGACTAAATTGACGGGACATGAATCATTTATGTTTCATAGAGGAAATTTAAAATAGTTCAAAACATTTTTAAAAAAACGACCACATGTTACAAAAACCAAATAATGAGAGCAACATATAAAGCTTACGTGCATTTAAAGGGATACATTAAAATGGTTTTTTTGAGTGGTTTGTTAAATTTATAACTAATAGTGGAAAACAAACTTTTTCCAAAGAACTGCAAACCTTTTCAAGTTGGATGTTAGAACAAATTGACAAAAACAAAAAAACAAATTAGAACTTGGGATATGAACTTATGGAATCAATGTAATAATTTGAACTTAAAGAACAAGCTCATCATAAATACGCTTTCGGGACCAAATATCAACATCCCAACAACACAATTATAAAAGAAAAGTATGGGTAGAGATTTGGTTGGTTGAAGGTAATGGACATGTCAATTACACTTTTATGTAGAACTCATATGTTTGTTATATTAGAAAATCTTATATTTAAAACTTCGGTCAGTTTGAATTGTTATATTAGAAAATCTTATATTTAAAACTTCGGTCAGTTTGAAGATAAAAACAAAAAAAACCAAACCGTTCAACATCGGTTATTAATATAGTATTCGAACCATACAACTCCTAAGCCAACCGACCTATTTGACAAGACATTATAACTAGATGGAGATATGTTTAGTCTTAGGAGTTGGCATAAAAGGAATGCCTTTTGAGTCGAGAACGTAAATGTTGAAACAACCAATCTCATTTTACAAAATATTGTTTGTGACTTTATAAGGTTAAGATAATGTTTCAATTTGATAACCAGAGGTTTGATTAGATGTCGTGTTATGAAAAGATACGAAACCCAAGAGAAAGGAATATTCAAAAACCTAACCTGGTTGGAGGTTTCAAGATCTAGTTTCAATAACACTATCAACTCATATAAACTAATATATCATTGCCTGACATAACTAATATACAAGTTGATGTATACACTAATATATATGTTGAAATATCGTCTAAACTAACAAAGAGAGTTAATTGAGTTTGTAGTCAATTCTTAGCAATTAGTAACAACGTGAAGCCAAGTATAGTACATTTAATGATTTGTGAAAATCATTTATTTGACATAGAAGTGGCTTTGTTTTGGATGGATGATTGTGTGGGTGGGTAGGGTGTGGTGCATGGGGAAATTCTTAGAGTTCTTGTTAAACCATAATAATGTTTTAGGGACTGTTTCACAATATTTAAATAATTAAATACTAAACTAATAAAAGATCTGAATCATTAAGTGTTGAACTAATGAAAGCTCTGAACCATTAATACTTAATTAGTATATTGCTTAACTATTCAAAGACAAATATTTGATCAATTTAGATAAGAGGTTTTAACCATTCAGTATTAAACCTTTTAATCATTCAGCATTAGTATACTGTTTAACTATTCAGAGGCAAATGTTTGAACCATTCAGATATTTATTTGCGAAACAAACAGTCTGACCAATTAAGTGTTGAAACCACTAAAAAGCTTAATACTGTCAAATCCCCCTTAGATTATAAGGGACATAACCATGAGGAGTTGACTAGATCAAAGAGAGTGATATGTTCGACCTCCATTTAGTGAAATAATAATTTTTCACTAGCTTTACTCACAAATAGTATATGTAGTTTGTATTAATATAATTATTAACCAATAGTTTTGTGTTTTCAATGATGAGAGTTTCGTAACGTATCTAGACGTGTGCACAATGAAGTTAAAACCAGTTATATGTCAATGTATAAAGTATATGTTTCAAATATTGTTACAAAATAGGTGAAAATTTTGCCACATAGTTGCAATGTGAAACCTTATAAGGAGGACCCTTCTTTGGACATTGTTTCTTAGCAATAAAGAACAAGTTATGAGCCAAAATGGTTTGAAGCACCCTTACACGTATGCACATTAAAATAATAAAAGACTGAATTTATATAATGGAATAGTTAAGTTCCAATATATGTATATATATATGACAAGTCATTCTAGAAACCTAACTTGGTCCATAAGCTCATAGAAATACAACCTATACTAATAAACCCTAATATTAATAACATATTCTAGTATTCTATCGTAGTCAAAGCAGAAGAAATAGGAGACTTGGACTGAAAAAAATATAAAGCCAATAATAATAAGATAAACATGCTTCAAATAACTCGAAAACCCAAACTTTAGCTAACAAATCCATTTATGCTTGATATTGTCATCCATGTTTTTTTTATTGTGTTATCCATATTGTGTCTGATTGTGTCATTCATAGTTTTTGAGAAAATTGCATAGCAATAGATTGTAGTTCTGGCCGTCAAAAGCAAGTGACACTCTATTAACCTATAAATCAAATGATGAAAGTTGTCGATCTAAGAAGAAAAAGAAAGCGAGGCTGATGACCCGATTAAACATGGGCCTTTTGGATCCGTAGCTCAAGAGATGAGATTAGTATATCTAGAAATAAAATAATTTAATCAAATCGTATATTAAGATCGGTGGCCTTGGATCGTGGTCCTTGGTACGGCTAAAACCAATAAAAAATAATAGAAGTGGCGGCTCTCCGACAAAGGCTAATTGGCTATCGCAGTTCGATTATGGCATGGTGAGATTGAAGAAGGAATAAGTAGCTTGAGTAACCGAGAAGAAAGCATTATTCATGAAAACTAGAAAACATAAAATCAATAAAATAGATAAAAGAGGTGAGACAAGATGCAAAACTGGCACTCTTATCATAATACATATTTTTTACGTTAATTTTTTATATAAAATCTTATATGTTTAAAACATCTAAGTAATATTTTATCATGTTTTTAAATTTCTTTTAATCTTTTTACCTACACATGTATAGGTAGTAGTATAACCTACACATGACTTACGTATGAGTGATTTATACATAAAATAAAAGTTGTTCATTATTTTTTTACAGAAAGAAGAGTAAACATTATAATTCTATCATTTTCTTTGTAATACATACAAAATGTTTAGTTTATAAAAGTTGGTAGTTTGAAGATATTTATGAGATCTCAAATTAGTTTAACTTTATATACCTATAACTAATTCAGAAGAAAATAAGTATTTGGTGTGAATTTGTAATGTTAACAAAATATACAGACTTAATTAAACAAAAGTATGAAGTTAAAAGTAGTAAAAAATCAATAAAAGAAAATTTAAAGGAAAAAGAATAACAAAAAGTATATAACAAATGAATTCCAGTCCGATCAGTGAGTTCGGTTCATTAGTGCAATAGGTATGACCGATTCAAACAACCAATTGAACAAATTATATAGCTGGTTCTGGTCCAATCTTTCTGACCAACAGTTCTAGTATGATTATGAAAACATTAATTAAAAGACATTTGGCACACACAAAACTAAAATAATATTATGGCATATTAAAACCGGTTTCTTATGCACTTCTAGCTCAATTTGTTATAAGAAAAACTTGAATCAACTCCCAGTCCATTATTATTCTATTATTATTTCTCATGGTAAATGAATAGTTTTGTTTAACTTTTTTTAAATTTGAACCACATTATAAATATTTTTAATTTTAACCGTAACTTTTGGTAATTAGATAAAACTAGTATTAAGCCACATGTGTTGCGATGAGAGGCGTAAAACCGTGTCACGTAGCACTAATGTTACATCACTGTCAGTGACCATCAACACCGGAAAAACTTGTATTTTTTTAAATAATTACGAAAATATAAAACCAAACAGAAAGTAAAAACATATACGTGAAACGTAAAACATTAAAAACATAAGTAAGTCGACGAAGGACCCACACATTACTACGGAGATTTTAAACATGAAAAATAAGTGTAACAACGTTTAATCATACATGCACGTTAAGACGTTTAATCATACATGCACGTTAAGACGTGTTAACTACAAAATTTATGTCACAAAATTTATGTCATACACCCACCCTGTTCTCCAACGCCTAACTTTCTGTTTTTTCTTCATATGCTGAACGACATATGATACACTTATACCCGTCGTATCATATGCCGGTATGGGGTTTACCGGGCCTTTTTGTAACTTTTGTTATTTTCAACTTCCGTCCTTGTAGTTCCGTCTTTTGCTACTTTTTCTCCAAAACAAGCCTTCTTTAACTCCAATCCCTACAAATCAAAACACAAACAAAGTAAACTTGTTTCCCCCTAATCATAATGCAAAATCATGTAGTGCGTGACTTTGGGACAACTGAGCACGCGATCGGTGGGACAATTGACCAGACTCCCACCACGTAGTGCGTGACTTTGGCTACTAAAGTTTAAGATATTAGAGTTTGATCACTAAACTATTTATAGTGAAGCTTTATATTTTTCAAGTATGACCACTAAAGTGTAGTATTTTTAAGTTTCGCCATCAAACTTTGATTTTATGATTGCTAACAAATCGAACAGATAACTACCAAAGTAACACAATGTTGCGTCTGAAAAAATTAACCAAAAGCGCCAGAAGAAAACACTAGTTACTAATTACTGCTCTAGTTACTTCATTTAACATACTTAATAATTCAAGGGAAAAATACTAATTTATTCACTATAATTTCTTTTCACTTTTATATACCAAAAGTGATAACAAGAGTAGTTTATAAACAAACGGTTCGAAAGGTTCTTCTTACATCAAAAAGCAATGAATATTGAATGTTGAAGATGAAAGAAAACCCCTCTTCACCCAAGTTATTGATTATTAAATGTTGTGGGCCGGGTCAGTTGTTATGGCTCTTACCTACCCGAACCGGATGTATGCTATAAAAACCACTCTTCTTGCATTGCAGTTACGACCAACACTATAAAACTCACACTTTCTCTCGTTAACATCATCAATCAACGACGTACCTCACACTCGATTCCTAAAGGTTTGTAAGTATCGGTTTATCGTGAGGTTCGTTAGTTATATGCTATGTTTATCACATGCGTTTAGAATTGTCGATGATAGCAGTGTGCTTGCGTATTTTATGTGTTATAGCAACATGATCCAGTTGATAACCGTTGGCACGTTGCAAGTGTGAATATATTTATGTAAGTTATGTTACTATGATTGGTAACATGCTAACATGTGTTACTATGTTTTTGAAGTTTGTTGATTAATGATCTTAGTTCTGGGACTGAACCTTAAATCACTCAAGAGACATGTTTTCTGTGCTTTGGTGTCTCTAAACGACACGTTATTTGTTGCTTGATGACAACACAAGCTTTTTGGTCGATTAATAGTTTCATCGTATAAACGTTTTTGAATCAAATGGTTTTGTTTCACAAGAACTAAAGACTACAACTATCAACCGATGAGATTGTTAGATGATACTCGGAGAACAATTTACTATTTACACCCTTTAAATTAACAAATACTCCCTGGATTTTTTTAATATCGAAAATATAGTTTATATATATATATATATATATATATTATATATATATATTTATAATTTTGCTATAGGAATTTTATTGCATCGTTCTGTTTTGGTTATTTTTAATCCAAATTTCAGTATTAAGTATTTTAAAATTTTGAGTTAAGTTTCATTTTATTTCTTAAGATTTGTTAAAAATAATCATTTTTCTTCAAAAGATTAAAAACATCATTTACCTCCAAAAGTTTTATAATTGTTTCAATTTTAGTCCAAAGTTCATTAGTTGTTTCAATTTAATCCAAAATAATAAAACTTTTAGAGTGAAATTAAAAAAAAACCTATGAAACTTTTGGAGGTAAATTGATATTTTTAAATTCTTTGAGAAAAATAGTTATTTTTGTCAAACTTAGGAAAAAAATTAAAATTAACTCTAAAAATTAAGACGAATAAAATATAACTTTTTTATTGTTTTTATTTATATTATATTTTGTACAGATCATTTTTTAAAAGAATATATGAAAGTGTAGATAAAAATCAAACTATGAAAAAGTGTATTAAATTTACATAAAATATTATTTATTAACTAACAGAAAAAAATATTATAAGGCTTAATAAAAAGTAGTAAAAAGTAAAAGAGAAATCACAACATGTGTAATTGATTATTTGATTATATAATAACTTCTTTCAATAATATTCCCTTTTATATATTTATAAATACCATCTAACATTACATTTATAATTTTTTTAACTCACACTGTTTTTATAAAAAAAACCAATTAACAATATTAAACTTCAAAGATATAAACAATAATTTTATTTTAAGGAGCGTTAATAAATATTAGAGTAAATTACTATTTTAGTCCATGTGGTTTGGCGGTTTTAACGTTTTTCATCCAATAGTTTAAAAACGCCCAGTTTAACCACTGTGGTTTAAATTTTGTCACAATTAACTCCGTTCGATTAACGGCGTCTAAATTATCTGTTAAGTTTTTGTGAAAAGACTAAAATACCCCAATAATAAAATAATAATTTAATGATTCCAACTCCCATGCTCACCTTACCCATATCTTCCCTTTAACCCATGACCACCATACCATCTCCATGAGACCACCATCATCTTCATTACATCACCACTGCCACCACACCACCACACCACCACCACCGTATGTTCCGTCACAACTTCGACCGGCAAACCCACACCACCACCACCGTATGTTCCGTCACAACTTCGACCGACAAACCCACACCACCATCACTGTAACCACCACACCACCGCCACCCTCCCACCCCATCCCCACCACCACCCTACCCTCCCCCTCATCCACCCCTAAAACCCACAAAACCAATCTAGATTTTGAAAACCATAACCACCATCTCCATATATAGCCACCCCACTATTCCCATCGCAACACCATCGTCTCCTTCACAACACCATAACCACCGTCTCCGTCACACTACCACCATCTTCGACCACCCACCATAATTTAACCTCTTCTTCCTTTTATTTTGATCACTTCCTCATCATCGTATCCGTATCCACCATTGCTTTATCACCTCACCACCACTGTAACCCTCCTCTATCCTTCTCAAACGCCACCTCATAGCCCAATTTGGTCTACTAATAAGATCTATTTGATTTTGTGGGGTTGGTGGTGGCGCTAGGGATGTTTAATCCTACATCCTTAGTGGAGCTCAGGATGTTTAATCCGATTGTAGGGGTTGATGGAGCATATCTAAGTGTGAAGGTCTTAGATTTGTTCGATTTTATGGGGTTGGTGGTAGCATATCTAGCGGTGGGTGTCAGGTGAAACAAGGGACAAAAGGAACCGAATAGGTGCAAAGGGTTCTGATGTGGGAGTCCAATCTAGGGTTGAAAAGGTGTGGGGGTCATAGTGGTGGTGGAGGCGGCGGGCCGCGGGTGGTGGTGGCAACGGTGACGACGGGTGGTGGGTTGGTTTTAGAGTTGGAGTATATAGAGAGAGAAAGAGTGGTTGTAAAGATATGAGATAGAAATATATATATATATATGTGTGTGTGTGTGTGTGTGTGTATTTGTATTATAGTAACATTTTTAGTCCAAGGGTATTTTGATCTTTTTCTAAAAAATTAACGGAGAAAATGGATGGAGTTAACGGTTTTGACCAAATTGAGACAAATCTTAAACCACAGTGGTTAAACCGGACTTTTTTAAACTATTGGATGAAAAACGTTATAACCATCAAACCACAAAGATTAAAAGCGTAATTTACTCTAAATATTAACTTGTAATTCACAAACCCATTCTCTTTAGAGTATTATGCTCTATATAATAGAACAAACTTAGCTACATCAAAATTTGATGATATTTTGATGATTTTATATTTGACCACGAATACTTTCTTTATTTACATAATATATTATCTTTGTGCTCATATCAAATAAATTTAGTAATAAAATATATTATTTTCATATTCTAGTTTTAAACTAAATGATCCTTGTAATTGAGAAAAATAATTTGGTCCTTAAAATCTAGCCAAAGTTAAAAGGCAGTATGGCACCATTCATTTTTTAAATCTAAAATCAAACACCTGCATGTTCACTTGACAAATCATAAGGACTATATTTGTAACTTTTGACAAACCATGAGGACTATTTCTATACCTTTGAAAAACCATAAGGATCATTGTGTAACTTTTCTATACTTTTGTGTTTAAAGCCTCGTATCATTTCATATAAGCTGATTAAGTTTATATTTATACCAACCTGTTTATCACGTACTACTTTGTAATTATACAATTTCAAGTTGCCTTATGTAAAATATTCTATTTCACTTGTAGATAATTAGATAGTTTGAATTATTAATATAAAAAATCTCAAATGTTCGCATGTATCAAAACATGATAAGTATATAAACCGTTTTAATAACCAAACATGTTAATAAACTGATTGGATTTGTTTATATGACATTAGGAATTGAGAATATGAAATCTCCATTTAGGGGGATTGTAGAGGACATTAAAGGCAGGGCATCATGTTACAAACAAGATTGGACTGCTGGTATTAGACCTGGAATCAGGTAAAGTTATTTGAAATTTTATTAAAAAGCACCTTTTAATCCCATTATTTGTGAAAATATAGGATATAATGTTTTAAGCAATAATTAATTATATTATTTGTACATTTTCTTGTTTTGATGTTATCATAGGATATTAGCTCCAACGATGTACATCTTCTTTGCTTCCGCACTACCTGTCATTGCTTTTGGAGAGCAACTAAGCAGAGACACGGGTACCCTTTTAAATTTTCATATACAAGCATGATAAAACTTCTCTTTGGGATTGCTTACCAAAATCTAGTAGTTTGGAGTAAACAACTTCAAACTGGTTATTCAAAACACTTAAATCAAGGCTTAATCTTGATACTCTCGAAACTACTCAATTAACTTCTGTATAAAAACATAATAAATTCATCTATAAGTTTTAACAACCAACTTATGAGGTTTTTTGGCATTGTCCCTTCTCAACCCTAAATGGGATATGATTTTGCTAGGTATGCTTACTTTTATATATGCTAGACTTATAACTTATCTTTTTTGTGACCAATTTTCAAACCTTTATGCATGGAGATGTTACTAACTTGCATCAAAATATATTAAATTTGTCACATGTTTAAAAATATTGTGTCGGGAACTTTAAAAGTTTTAGTTTTAACCATCAAACTTTTAACTTTTACATGTTGATACTTTCACTTTTCAACCATTTAATGTGACCAACTACACTATTCTTTACCATTTGAAGTAGCCAAACAACCATCAAAATGCCCCCAAATACATCAAAAGGCAAGTTTTGATGTTGCATGTGATTCAGATAGGTCGATACATCTTGATGCAGTTAACCATAAAGTCTATTACATATAACAATAGTGTAAAGTTTGATACATTTCTATGCAAACTGCCTTGTTATAAACAAAACTATGGTTACGCGCCATGCATGAGCTTATTTTTCTAACCTATTGTCTTCTTAGATGGAAGATTGAGCACTGTGGAGACATTGGCTTCTACCGCTATATGTGGCATCATACACTCTATCATTGGTGGACAACCTCTTATGATTGTGGGAGTTGCAGAACCTACAATTATTATGTATACATATTTGTATAATTTTGCCAAAGGGAGACAAGATTTGGGGCCACAACTGTACTTAGCTTGGGCTGGATGGTAATACATTTATAAAGTTTATATCATATAACTTTGTTTAACACAAACATAGTGAATAGTCACATGCTTTATAGAGAAAACTTTTAATTCAAAAAAGTATAAGACAAAATAAACTCGAAACTAAAAATTGAAATATAATTTTGTTGGGGTGAAACTCGTGTTGGGTCGTCAGGTTGATTAATTTATCAGTCTAAACATGGTCTGTATATTTATTAATTTTAAAGACATCAACTCAAACATAGATATATTTCATGTAACCTAAATATGGGTTGGGGAGCTGTAAATGACTCATAATTAAGTTGTAAAGGGAGTAAAATGATCATTAACGGGTTGGTGAGTGGTAATAAATGGGTTAAACAGGTTGACAAGTTAACATTAGAATATGTATCTTTTAAGTTTTTTCTAGTTTTAAATAGGTTGACCGATCGAACTTTTAATTAAACAAGTTAAACATGCCAACTACAACACTAATTGTTATATTAAACTAACTATGTCATGAGATGTTATTAACAAGTTAAAAATGCCAACTAAGAAGCTGATTATTTTGATAGTGTGCCAAAGATTTATACTCATAGTTGTTGTATGTATTTACATTTTAAAACTTACATTTCATGTAACCAACTTTAAAACTTAACTTCAGATAAAAGAAGGATATAATTCCATGTATCAAGTTTAAAAAATTGGTAACATGAAAATATATAATTTTTTTAAAAAAAAGTTGGTTACGTCAAAAGGTAAGTTTTAAAGTCCAATACATATAATAGTATACAATAGTAATACATGTAAAGTTGAATACATTTTCATGCAATTTGACATAAAATAATCTAAACTAAACTTTCTAGGAAAAAAAACCAAAATGTTGAATAGGGAGTCCTAGTGATGAGAAAATTTGTTGTTTGCCGCAACATCTAACCCGTTTAGACTGCCTGCTGGCCGTGTAACTTCTCACGGTTTGCAAATTATTATCGTCGTTTGAGGTTGGACTTCATTCTAGCATGTTTTTTATACGCTTTGTGTCTATAAATTTGGGTAGTTTCTTAATATGCTTTGCTCACTTTTGCAGGGTATGCGTATGGACAGCCCTACTGTTGTTTTTTATGGCAATTTTCAATACTTGTGATATTATCAGTAGATTTACAAGGATTGCAGGGGAAACTTTTGGGATGTTGATTTCTGTTCTTTTCATTCAAGAGGCCATCAAGGTACTTAGCCATTTACCAATAAGTTTCAAGAGTAAAATACATTTTCATCCTTGTTATACGTCTATCGATCGTCCCTATGGTTCATCATGGTTCTTGTTTTTACCATTTGCATTTGTTTTCGCTTCTATTTAAAATGACCCATATAGGATATACCCCCGTATGTCACAAGAATAGTCATTGGATCAAACTAGTTAGCGAAATAGACATTGGCTTTTTTTTTCAAATAAAAGTTAATTTGACTGTTATAAATGATTACATCCAAAAGAGGCCAATTTTCTCATGATTATGAAACTTTATGCATACTACTACAACTTTTGCACCAATGAATACATTGTAATCAATAAAATAATCACACATAAGCAGATTATGCAAAGTCTTGAAGTCTTGTGCCGATGATGCAGACCAAAACCTTAATTACACGTGTCAAGTTTCTATAGCTTGATTGGTGTAATTAACCCAAAAGGTTCTTTTATACCAAATTATGGTAGTACCCGTGTATTACACGGGTTATATACATAAATATTAAATAATTAGTAATAAAAAATATGAATTAAGAACCATACTTAAAGATAAAATATGATTATAATTACTTATAAATAGTTATTTTAAGTAAAATAAATAAATATGTATTTTTTAAACTTTTGTTTTATATTGTGTCATGTAGTGTCCTGATTTTTTTAATTATAGATAGAAAATATATTTTATATAAAAATTTTGTTTCATTAAAAACTATAGTTTGTAATTATTCTGGTTGTTTTAAAAAACCTCTATTAGAAAATTTCAGCTTTTTAATATATTTTTTAAAAAAGGTCCGGTTTAAAATATATTTTGTTTTAAAAAATTTTAGCGTTTTAGAAAATTTTTATATTATAAATTATTTTTATTAATAATATTTTAATAAAAAGATGTGATTTTTAATCCCTTAATAAAATCTATAGCTTGATTTTAAAATTTTAAATAAGAGAGAAAAATATAGCAAGTAATAAAATTGATTTTTAATAAGAGAGAAGTTAGTTTAAATGTTTAAATTACTATAATATGGAAAAATAATGTGAAGATTTTAAATACAATAGATTTACATGTTAATGAAAGGTGTGTGACGGTCAAATTGGTATTGAATAAAAAAAGTCTAGCTATTTTTATTTAACAACTTTTGTCAGACTGATAAGTATTTCATAACAAAATATTAATGCCTGTTTCGGTAATATATTTAGTCCAAATGGCTATTGACATTATTTCCCTTTTAAATATCCTCTAGAGTGTTTTTTTTTTGTTTTTTTTATTTCTTGCTAGGGACTTGTGAGTGAGTTCGCCATTCCGAAATCTGAGGATCCGAATTTAGTACAGTATCAATTTCAATGGCTTTACACTAACGGCCTGCTAGCGGTTATATTCTCGTTTGGGCTTCTATACACTGCGTTAAAAAGCCGAAAAGCTAGATCATGGTTGTATGGGACAGGTGAATATTAATGTATTTGTTTTTTTTGGACATTTTTGCACTTATATATAAAGTTTATTGCAACCCTAATGACTATAACAATCTGTTAACTAAATCATTTTTAACATGTGATTAGGTTGGCTTAGAAGTTTCATAGCAGACTATGGGGTTCCATTGATGGTTGTAGTGTGGACAGCACTCTCTTTTTGTGTACCAAATAAAGTCCCATCTGATGTTCCAAGAAGACTTTATAGTCCACTCTTATGGGATTATAAATCTTTATACCATTGGACTGCTATCAAGGTAGATCATTGCAATTCAAGTTTTAGAAGTTGTAAAATGGACGGGTCGAGTGATGTGTTAGACGGGTCAGAACACATTTTTCTAAATTATTTTTGATTTGCTTATAAATGATTAGTGTTTTCAATATGATAGTACAAAATTTATGTTATGATTGAACGAGTCTAGATTGTCATGCATACACGTATATGCATATATACTTACTTTCTTACAATTTACTTATAGGACATGGGTAAGGTTCCTTTGGTGTATATCATGGGTGCCTTCATCCCTGGCGTGATGATCGCCGCGCTTTATTTCTTCGACCACAGCGTTGCATCACAATTGGCTCAACAAAAAGAGTTCAATCTCAAGAACCCATCGGCCTATCACTATGACATCTTACTGCTTGGATTTATGGTATCTTCATTTCTTGTTAGGCAACTTCTTTGATAAATTCCTATTTCAAGTAACCAACTTTTGTTAACGCTAGGGATAGCGATGAAAATAGGTCGGGCTTTGGTAATCCTGACTCATGCAAGATTATAAACTTGTGTCCTATACATTTCGGGTACCCAGTACTCAATACTCATTGTGTATGCGGATATCGGATATACCCATTTATAAGTTTTTACTTATCCACATGAGTATCATCTCGGGAGAAAAAGGGCAACATAGTCAAAGTTACCGACAACAATTTTACTTTGAATTGGAGCTTTTGAAACTTTGACGGCTTTTTCTGAGTTCTAATCTGAGAAAAAAAACTTACCTATACTAGAAATTTAACAAAAGTTGGTTACATTTTTATGCAATTAGCTGTTATTGTTATAGTTAGCCTCTTTTTCTTATATTACTAAATGTTCTTCAAGACATTGCTTTGTGGATTAATTGGACTACCTCCTGCAAATGGTGTTTTGCCTCAGTCTCCTATGCACACTAAAAGTCTAGCTATTCTTGAAAGACAGGCAAGTCAAAAATTCTTCTTTTCAATTACTAAAAGATTACATTTCTGCTTCATCAATTGAATTCAAATCGGTTTGTAACAATTGAATTACTTGACCAGTTTATCAAGAAGAAGATGATGGAGAGTGTCAATGAAAGCATAGAACAAGAAGCCAGTGCATCTGAGGTCTACAACAAGATGCAGAAAGCCTTTGTAGATATCGTAAATCTTCTATCTATTATTCATACACGTAGTAATCGATTTTTTTTAATTTTAGACAATGATAGTCGGCTTATTTAATTATATAGGGGTTGAATAACGAATCTAGTACTAGTTTTAACAATGTCAGTTTTAAATAAAGGTATGCATCAAAATGTAATGAAGTTGGCACACATTTATATTGTGTGTACTGAACTTCAAAAGTTCAGTACACACAATTGATGATCTGATATCGTGTATTTACTTTAAAACTCATTAAACCGCCCCATTATGATTTATTCCAACATTTTTCAACTAATTCTGATCCATTGCAGACTAATGTAATCGTTGGAGAGCTAAAAGACTTGGAGGAAGCAATAATGGGTGCAGAAGACATGGGTCGAAACACAAAGGAGAAGTTTGATGCCGAAAAACACATCGATGCTTACTTACCTGTTCGAGTCAACGAGCAAAGAGTTAGCAATTTTCTACAGTCGATTTTTCTAGCCGCGTCTATGTGTGCCATGCCCGTAATCAAATTGATTCCCACATCGGTTTTATGGGGTTATTTTGCCTATATGGCCATTGACAGCCTTCCAGGAAATCAGTTCTATGAAAGAGTCTTGCTTTTTTTCGTCCCCCATGGACAAAGATACAAGTAAGTTATTTTACAAAGGTTTATTATCAATCACTCACACGAAAATGGGCCGATTGAACGTGTTGGGAAAGGGATCACTTAATGGTTTCTGGGTTGAGTGAAGTTGGGTTGGACTTAGGGATGTAAACTAATCGAGATGAGCTAGGGCTCAAGTAAGCTCTAGCTTTGACTAAAGAGCTCAAATTCGATCCATTTCAAGCTCTATATCTAAAGTTTGAATACAAATTGTGGTATTTTTTAAACATGATTAATTATTATATTTATATAAAAAATGTAAATTTTTATATACATTCTATTTAGTTTTATTATATTATAATCTATATATAATAAAATTATTTTGTTATCATATATTAAATATTTTAAATAAAAGTCACTAACCAAAATTTGTTATGATGGAACTAGCCCACTTGGTAGAGGCTTTGTCTTTTAAAAAAAAGGTCTTGGGTTGAAACCCAGACAATAATGTAATATGGAGTAATTTAGGAGTAGAAGTAGTAGGATATGTTTTCCGTTTAAAAAAAAAATAAAACAAAATCTACCCCGTTTATGTCAATATGGACCAAAATATTGTCTTCTAATATTAATATTCCATGATCAAATTTTTGCAGGTTTCTTGAAAAGGTTAATATGTTATTTGTGAAGACAGTGCCATATAGTACCATCACCATATTCACAATCTTCCAGATTGTCTACTTCATAGCATGTTTCGGTGTGACTTGGATCCCGATTGCGGGCATCCTCTTTCCGATCTTGTTTTTCATCCTCATCGTCATAAGACAATACATTCTACCAAAGATGTTTCTACCTCGTCATTTGAACGAATTAGATATAGCTGAGTTTGAGGAAATTGAAGGTGGTGCATCACAACCTCTGTTACAATGAGAATATAGATGTGTAATACATAATCAATTTTAAGTTAAAATAAATGAGAAACCGCTTAAAAGCTTGTACTTATTACCTTAGTTGTGATACATATAGATTATGTAACGTCATAATCATTTTTTTTTCTCCACTAAATCTTATATGCAATATCTAAAAACATGCATATGGTTCTCCTAAATTTCTACTTAAATCTAATTATGTATCTATAGAACCTCAAATATTGTGGGTTATAAACGATGTATGTTATTATTAAGGTAGTGAAAATGTCCAATCTAGCCATGCCATCATAAAAGGTAGTATTTTTTTGTATTGGCAAGTGGCAGAACCATAAACCTTTTTCTATGAGATCACTAATTTTTGGTGATTAGAATTGTAACGAAACAACATAAAGTTTTTCGGGTTGTCCGATCGGGTCGGGTCGAAATAGACATAATTAAATTGTCTTGAAAATATTAAAAAAGCGGTACCAAAATAAATCAAATAACACTTACACTTATAATCTTTCCTTAAATTCGAGCTGAATTCAAATTAAAACAATTTTAATGAGTAACTGTATGTGTATAGTTGTTGTTTGCTAGTTTGTATAAACTTCCCATCTTCTTTTAGTATCTTCTTTTTGATATAGTTCTAAGTTCTAATTTTTACTATGTTTTGATTATTAAGTAATTGATTTGATCAACTTGGTTTGGTCACTAATTTGTTTAGATGAACTGATAATAACATTTTATACTTTGTATTCTGTTCATCTTTATTATGGTTGTATATGTATTAAAAAACCAATTTTGGTCTTATCAAAAGGCTGTTAAAAACTTATTTATTATTTGATATTTGAACTCTTCTAACACCTTACTAAAATAATCAAGGAAGTCAAGAAATGAATAATCCAAACAATAAAACTATAGGTTGAATCCGATTGTTTTCGATGAAGCGTTGAGGTAGGTGTTTGGTGAAATTGGAGAACTAATTTGGTGAATACTATGTAATTTTTTCTAATTATTTTTTTAGCAAAGTTGAAGGTTTGTTGTTTCATTTTAGAAGAGATACATCATTAGTTAGAGCTTAAATGTGTCTTTTTACAATAGCTCTATTATATATCATTTTTGTTTTGTTTTCATTAAGTGTTTGTGAAGTAAAAGCATCCAAGATCACTAAACTTATTATTGTAAGTTTGCTTTGCTGTGTACATCTTTTAATTTGGGTTTTGATTTGCTTTTCATCATACTACAAACATCAGGTATATTTAAACATTAGAACTTAACTCAATTGAGATATCAAAATCACTCAAACAACTTAATTAACAACAATAATAACACCAAAATCACCAAAACAAAATCTAGGGTTTGAGTCTTATAATATAAACAAATAAACAAAATTATAAAACTAACATTAGAAACTTGAAAGCTTGAATGAATTTTGGCCGGTATACCTTAACTGTCGTCGGAGTTATGGTCAACCATTGAGTACGTCGGCACCGAGATGTAGCTTGGATAGGGAGGGTTTTGGGCCTGCGCAGAGGAGTAGGCGAGCATCGATATGTGGGTGGGAGGGCTTTGAATTAGGTTAAAATGTTGATATTTGAGGGTAAAAAGGTAATTTCATCAATTAAAAAGAAGTTAAAAAAATCCCTTGTAAGATTCAAACTCATGACGTAAAAGATGCGAGAAGCAACTTTCAGCGCATGGAACAACTGAGCTGAGACTGGAATTTTAGTTAAAGTTCGAACTTAATAATATTTATGGGTTCACCTCCTAAAAACTATGGGTTCACACACTTTTCGGTATTATACGATACACTACACACTCAAAAATCAACGAGGTCACTTGACCCCGTTCCATTGGCTGTAGATCCGCCCTTTTGGCAAGATAATGTAACATTATATATACAAAAGACACTCTCTTTTCTATTTTCTATATATGTTTATGTTCGTTTTCTTCGTATTAGCTTTAGATTTATCGAATAAATACTCGCATCTATGTTGTTTGTTGTAAAGGTATTATTTATTAAAAGGTTGAGTATAGTCACTCCAATTACAGTCGGGTTGTATAGACTCTCGATCCTTATCTTGAGCTAGCTATTTTTATACAAGCTTAACACTAGACACGAGCCACAAGCCACAAGCTTTTTCAAAAACAAAATCAAATTTCAAATTGTGTGATATTAACCGGTGTTTTCTGATTTGGATGGACCAGTTAGTTGGTCGGGCCAGATTTCTTTTATAATTTTTTTTGGGACTTTAATGAGTTTAAGAGATGGTTTGAATTATGAATTAAAGTGTCAGAAAAATATCTCCTTCACAGCGTCAGCCTCCAGCAGGTGGTGGACGCCGATCTTCCGCTGTTCATCGAATCCAGACTACATTCAGAATCCGACGGATCCGTAACTCAAGTTTCAGATCCAGATAAAAGTGATCAATGCAGATCTCGGGATGCTTTAAGGCGAAATAGTGGCGGATGAAGGCTGTTGAAATGGTGAACTTTCATGATGTTATGTTATGTACCACTGGTAATAATAGTAATACTCCGACTCTTGTTGCTTTTAGCAGTTTTTGTTTCATTTATCGTTTTGTGTTTTTTATGACTAATTGTTGATGCATCTTGCAACGTGTATCTGAATCTATCGTGTAGTAACTGAATAGCACGATAATGATGAACAAAATTTGCAGTGGAATCTTCAAGTTTGGAGTGCAAACATACTAATTTAGATGCACCATAATTGAATTTTATGAATAAAATCAGAAATTAAACATGTAGAGTTGTTGTTAGGTAGATTGATACTGATTAAAACGGTTGGGTTTACTTGTGAATGAAATGTGGAATAAAGGAAATGCTTTTTGGGACTTCTATGGGTTTGAACAAGTCGAGCTAATTGTGATGCGCTTGAAGTTGACTTGTTAAAGTCTTGAATTGACTAATCGAGTCGAGTTTAAACGGGAATTAGCTCTAGTTTGAGCGAGCTTTGAGCTTATATGGAGGCTTGTATAGTTTTTGAGACTTCTAGGGGTGTACACAAGTATGAGGCATCTACCTCGTGATTTACTTTTGAGATTGACTTACTGAAATCTTGAATCGAGGCGAGCTTGAGCAAGTTTAAAGGGCGCTCGAGCTTATATTAGAGCTCATGTCCCTTCTAACACTTCTAATAGTGTGAACAAGTCGAGTTTAAACGAGCTTTTATTGGGGTTTATTTAATAAACAAGCTTGATGGAGTTACATTATTTATATTAAATCACAAACAGTCCCTTTAAGTTGCATTATTGAATTACCCAAACAATCCCTTATTCATATATATAATTATAAAACTACCCAAATAATCCTTTATTTATATTAAATGACACAAGCAGTACCTTTAAGTTATATTTGTGGTTGTTTTAAATTACATTAGATGATCCCGTGGTTTTATTAAAAATAACAGGATTTGGTACTAAGAGTTTTTTATAATAGGTTGGGGTATTGTGTTTTCAATTTGTAACGAGTTAAGATATTAACACTAACAAACGGTAGCTTTTCTGTTAAATCTAAGGGCATGTTCGTCTTTTCACTTTATAAAGACTATTAATGTAACTTAAGGGGGTTGTTATGATATTTAATACATACAAGGGACTGTTTGTGTGTATATATATACACATATATATAACCTTAGGTTCAAACCAGATCTTACCACCACTACTAACCATCGACAACCACCACTACTAACCATCGACAACCACCACTACTAACCACCGATGACCACCACCAAGAACCACCACAACCACCAAGAACCACCTCTACCGCTAGTCATTGGCATCAATTGCGTCATCATCATCATCATACGCACCGCATATTCACCATCATCGCCCCATCATCATCATCATCATCATCTTCACCTCCATCATCACACCACCATCATCATCTCACCAATCCACTTCCTTTTCCCCTGTAATAGCATCAGTGATTGGGCAGCAGTGCACCAACTGAAAGTCAAACTAACTTGGGGTAGTGTGGTGGTTGTGCATGGGTATTCCGTGGTGATTAGATCTCGATTGGGTTTCATATTTCTTGTGAGCATGACGATTTATTGTGAAAATAGAAGGATAAGCAGATCTAGTGTGATATTGAGTTTCTTAAGTTGGGGATCAAATATAGATTAGGATTTAAGGTGTGTGTATTTGTTTTAGATTTTTGTGTGATATTGAAATGGCCGGTGGAAGCGATTGGTGATGGTTGAAAGGAGGAAGTGGCTGACAGTGGTGGTTGGATGGTAACAGTAGGTGGTGGCGATGGTGGCTAACCGGTGGCGTTGGTGGCTGACGGGGAAAGAGGGAGGGTTGGTTTTCTTAAGTTATAGTAATTTACAAAAATGGTCCATGGATAAGAAAAAGATATGATATTACAAAAAAAGTCTAAGAAAGGGTATTATAGTCTTTTTATTTAAATTTAACAAAACATTTAACATGTGTTAGTGTTAATACCCGTTTTCATTACAAAATTGAAAACACAATACCTAACATATTATAAAAAAACCCTTAGTACCCAAACTTGGTTTTTTGAACAAACCACAAAGACCATTTATGTAATTAACTCTACTTTTAGATTTAACATAAAAACTAACATCTGTTAGTCTTAATACCTTAACTCGTTACAAATTTGAAAAGACAATACTTCAACCTGTTACAAAAACCCTTAGTACCCAAACTTGTTATTTTGAATAAACCACAAGGACTAATTATGTAATTAACTCCATTAAGAAATTTACATTAATAAGTTGTGTTTAAACGAGCTTATATTTGTATTCGATGCAGACATAGTTTGTCATTTCGGATGTGATGCTATATTAGTGTATAAAGTAGGTCCTCTAAGCTATTTATGATCACTGGATCAGACCACTTATTGATTTTTTTTCTTTTATCCCATTGTCATCAAAGTTAACTACTTTACTGTAAGGCCCCGTTCCCGGGACGCTTACAGCTGGGTTCTCATCGCACATAAAACATATAATTACATTTATATTAATAAATCGCAGCGAAAAACTAAAACAAACTTTCATTTCCATGTAAATGCTTTTGCAAACTAATACAACATTCATTACAAAAATAGTTTGTTCGCATTACAATGCAAAAACATTAATCAAAGAATGCCATCCCCAAAAGAGTTGAGTAGTCGCCTGTGCCATCCTCAGCAACCATTACCTGCCAACTGGAAACACATCAAAGTCAGCGTTGCTGAGTGAGTTCTAGTTTTATAAATAAAACATACTTTACTTTCATATAAAACCGTTCGTTACTTTTACATGATCACACATCGTACGTACACATAGATAATATCATTATTATCTTCTTCATTTGTTCATTCGTTCTTTCATTACCTTACTTGCGCATCGGACATCATCCATACCAATACCATGTGCTACACCCCGGTTAGTCGTAGCTACCGGGCCGAAGTCAACAAATGAACAGCTAAACGTATGCCACGGTACTAGGAGTAACCATCAGTCTTAGCTACTGGGCCGAAGTCAACAATGAACAGCTAAACGTATGCCACGGTACTAGGAGTAACCATCAGTCTTAGCTACTGGGCCGAAGTCAACAAATGAACAGCTAAACGTATGCCACAGTACTAGAGGTGAGCGGTAGAGGTTCTACATTCAGGGTCAATCACCAAGAAGGACCCGTTATCCGATGTGTGCAAGATGTTTCATTCGTTCATTAATACATGCATTCATTCATCATGTTCCTCTTTCTTTATCTTTCACTTTACGTTACATAATACTTCGTTCATTCATCATAACAGGTAAAGCCATAGGAAAGATATTATACATCTCATTAAGGAACATTAACATGCATCAACATCACATCATACAGGGCAACATCATACATACATAACATACAACATCATTATCCTCATCATGCCCAACATGCTTTTTAAGACCTCGATCGTCATCTTACAAACTCTTATGGGAACCTTTATGTCAAAACTTACATCTGCACTTTCCCCCGAAAGTCAGAAGTCAATCTACACCTTCCTCGGGTTCAACAACCCTATTCGGGCATATGGTCACCCTTCAGTCGCATGGCCTCCATGCGACTGAACATCATGCGATTGAACTAATACGGATGAACACCTATGCGAATGAACATCCAGTCGTGCGAATGGACAATGCGGATGAACACCTATGCGACTGGACCTTCAGTCGTGCGAATGGTCCTTCAGTCGCATGACCCCATGTGACTGGCCCTCCAGTCGTGCGAATGAACCCCAATCGCACCCTAATCGGCCGTAAGGCCTCCATTCGGCCTCCAGTCGGTCGCCTAGCCCTAACTGATGCAGAATGCAGTTCAACCCGACTGCAGCCGAGGGTTTTCGGCCTCCAAACTCATCTAAACCCATTTCAAGCCTAAATCAACCATCCTAAACCTTAGGAATGCATACCATAACATTATTCAAGCACAACCAAGCAAGAAATCAAGCCCTAAACGGGTCCTACACATACATACACGCATACATGCGGGTTTTCACCCAAAAACGCGAAAAAGGGTTTTCAGATGTGTTCCAGCCCCAAAATCAATCAAAAACATGTAAAAGAGGGGTCCTAGAACTCACCTAAACGAGCACAACGACAAGAGCTTCGATTTAGCTTGCTTCACGACGATTTTGGCGACCCGAACCGACCCGAACCGGCATTTCCTCTTTTTCTATTCTTTCTCTATTCTTCTCTTTATGAAACTGAAATGTGGGTGTGGGGAGAGTGGGCTGCCCTCTCCCTACATATATCACCACATTTCCCAACTTTTCTTTGTTGGCGAGTTTGGTCCCTCGACTTTGGACTTTATTTTCTTTTCTTTCTTCACCGGCTTCAAAATAATAAATATTCGGGTGTTACAAGTCCACCCCCCTTAAATAGGTTTCGTCCCTGAAACTTGTTATACGTCGAACAAACGTGGATAATGCTGTCTCATTTCTTCTTCAGTCTCCCACGTTGACTCGGATCCCTTCCTGTGCTTCCACTGTACACGCACAAGAGGAACCAC
Source organism: Flaveria trinervia (assembly GCA_025506515.1). Classification (NCBI taxonomy): domain Eukaryota; kingdom Viridiplantae; phylum Streptophyta; class Magnoliopsida; order Asterales; family Asteraceae; genus Flaveria; species Flaveria trinervia. Next base: position 77,926,663 of record CM046441.1, on the reverse strand, counting down.
TTTATTCCTTAGCCTTTTCTCCTTTCGGTCGATGATTGCCACCGGTTGCTCCACATAATTGAGTCGTTCATCTACTTTGATATCTTCCAATGGAACAATCATATCTTCATCTGCTAAGCACTTCCTCAGATGAGATACATGGAATGTCGGGTGAATTCCATTAACTCATCCGGTAACTCCAGTCTATAGGCCACCTCTCCCACTCGAGCAATGATTCGGAAAGGGCCTATATATCTTGGGCTCAACTTGCCCCGCTTTCTGAATCTGATAATACCCTTCCAAGGTGAGACCTTCAACATAACCCGGTCACCCACCTGGAACTCAATTGGCCTACGTCGCTTATCGGCATACGACTTCTGTCTATCTTTGGCTGCCTTCATGAAGGCTTTAATCTTTTCAAGCTTCTCTGTCGTAGCCTCGATTACGTCGACGCTCCCCAATTCCTTCTGACCAATATCACCCCAACAAACGGGTGTTCTAGATCTCCTACCGTATAGCATCTCATATGGTGGAATACCAATACTGGCATGATAGCTGTTGTTGTATGATAACTCGGCTAACGGTAAGTGGTCATCCCAACTTCCACCAAAATCGATCACACATGCCCGGAGCATGTCTTCCAGTGTCTGAATGGTCCTTTCTGACTGACCATCAGTCTGGGGATGATAAGCCGTGCTAATATGTAACCGCGTCCCCATAGCGTCGTGGAATTTCTTCCAAAATTTAGATGTAAACCGAGTGTCGTGATAGACACAATAGACACCGGCACACCATGACGAGCTACAATTTCCTTGGTGAACAGATCAGCCAACCTCTCAGATGAATACGTCTCGCGGATCGGTAGAAAATGAGCGCTCTTCGTCAGACGATCAACTATCACCCATATGGCATCATACCCTTTCGGAGTACGTGGCAGCTTCGTAATGAAGTCCATGGTGATGTGCTCCCATTTCCATTCTGGTATATCCAAAGGTTGTATCTTCCCATACGGCTTTTGATGCTCTGCCTTCACTTGTAAGCAAGTAAGGCACTTACTCACATACTCCACGACGTCACGCTTCATACCCGGCCAACAATAATCTTTCTTCATGTCATGGTACATTTTCATGGTACCAGGATGAATGGAGTATCGAGTCTTGTGGGCTTCATCCATTATCTTCACCCGTAGATCCCCAAAACGAGGAATCCACACATGACCGAATCGAGTTCTAACACCGAGTGTGTTTTCACCCAATTCCCCAACCAGACCTCTCATTCTTTCCGAGTTAAGGTGATCTTCCTTCAATGCCTCATCTTGAAACTTCTTAACTTGCTTCATCACATCAGAGGTCATGATTAGTTGATAAGCTTTCACCCGAATCGGTTCGGGCCTTTCCTTTCGACTAAGGGCATCCGCCACCACATTAGCTTTGCCTGGATGGTAATGGATCTCGCAATCATAATCCTTTATAAGTTCCAACCATCTCCTCTGCCTCATGTTCAGATCCTTTTGCTTGAAGAAATACTTCAAGCTTTTATGATCGGTGAATATGGTGCACTTCGTCCCGTAGAGATAGTGCCTCCAAATCTTTAGTGCAAAGACCACGGCTGCTAGCTCCAAGTCATGAGTGGGATAATTAACCTCATGGACTTTCAATTGTCGGGATGCATAGGCTATAACCTTCCCTCTCTGCATTAACACACACCCCAACCCTGAGTAGGAAGCATCAGAATAAACCACCAGATCTTCGCTTCCATCGGGTAATGACAGAACAGGAGCTTGAGTCAGTCTTGCCTTCAGCTCTTCGAACGCCTTCTCTTGAGCTTGACCCCATACAAACTTCACATCCTTTCGGGTCAACTTAGTTAGTGGAGAGGCAATCTTAGAGAAGTCTTGGATGAATCCTCTATAGTAGCCCGCCAAGCCCAAGAAACTACGGATCTCGGATGGCGTCTTTGGTGATTCCATTGCATAACCGCCTCCACCTTCGCCGGGTCAACCATAATCCCGTCAGGATTCACCACATGACCCAAAAACTGAACTTCGCGCAACCAGAACGCGCACTTGGAGAATTTAGCATACAATTTCTCCTTCTCAACGTCTCTAGAACCTCTCGAATGTGACCGGCATGCTCAATCTCGCTCTTTGAATAAATCAGGATATCATCAATAAACACAATCACTGATTTATCCAACATAGGCCGACACACACGGTTCATCAGATCCATAAAAGCAGCTGGCGCGTTGGTCAAACCAAAGGACATGACAAGAACTCGTAATGGCCATAACGCGTACGGAAAGCTGTCTTAGGGATATCTTGCTCCTTCACCTTCAACTGATGATAACCAGATCGAGGATCTATCCTCGAGAACCAACTAGCACCCTGAAGCTGATCGAACAAATCATCTATCCTCGGTAAGGGGTAGCGGTTCTTCACTGTCAACTTGTTCAGTTCGCGGTAGTCGACGCACATCCTCATACTACCATCCTTCTTCTTTACAAATAGGACCGGAGCACCCCAAGGAGAGATACTCGGTCTAATGAACCCCTTATCAAGCAGCTCTCGCAACTGCTCCATCAACTCTTTCATCTCGGTTGGAGCCACCGATACGGTGCCTTGGCAACAGGTTGGGCACCCGGTATCAGATTAATCTGAAATTCAATCTCTCTGTCAGGTGGCACTCCTGATAAGTCTTCTGGGAACACGTCTGGAAAGTCACACACAACTGGTACATTAGCTAGTTGTGGTGTTGGTGTATCCACATCCTTTACATAAGCCAAGTAGGCGCTACATCCACGCCTCATACACTTTCCCGCCACCGCCATTGAGATCACCTTCGGAATCGTAGTAACCCGATCACCATAAACCGTTACCAAACTTCCGTCAGGCGTTGTCAACCGAACCATCTTCTTGCGACACACAATGTTCGCCTCGAAATCCGCCAACCAATCCATCCCAAGAACCAAATCGAAACCACCCAAGGTCATCACAAACGGTCTAACAGGAAACCTATGACCCTCAAGTTCCACTTCACAATTCTCTATCATCTCAGAAATCCTAGTAGACTTACCTATGGCAGTTTCTACATCAAAGGGCGCATCAACACGTCTACTACTAACAGGCAGCTTAGCACAAAAAGCAGCAGAAACAAAACTCCTACTAGCACCCGAATCAAATAACACAGAAGCTAAGGTCTGGTTCACTAGAAACGTACCGGACACAACGTCAGGGTCCGTCCTAGCCTCCTCTTGTGTCATGGTGAACGCTCTGGCGCTCGCCCTCGGCCCATCACTTCCCGTTTTCTTCACCCCTGAACCCTCAGTCCTCGACTTCTTACAATCTCTGCTCATATGACCAGTTTCCCAGTTAAAACATTTGCCCGACATGCAATCCTTCGCCATATGCCCCATCTTCCCACACTTGAAGCACAAGTTTGACCCAAACCTACATTCCCCGCTGTGCTCCCTTCCACACTTGCCACACCTTTTCGACCCCGCACTTGATGTGACCACACGACGTTCATCCACCCGTGCCTTTTTGTTACCCATCGGGGCATCACCCCGACCAACCGTTTCCCGTTCCAGTTCCGATCACCACCACCCTTCCTACTCACCTCAGTCACCACCACCTCCCGCTCGTCATACAGCCTCCCTTCCAAATCAACTGCCGACCTAAACGTGCTTGGCCGGGCGGCGATCATATGCCGGCGAACATCCACCGGTAAACCCTGAATGTACCTCTTGATTTTCCGAGACAGAGGCGTCACCTGATCAGGCACAAGCCGTGCCATTTCATTAAACTTGGTGGTATACTGCTGGTGTGTCATGGTTCCAGCCTCCAACTGCAGAAACTCCCTTTCCAACTTATCCATTTCCCGATGAGGACAAAATTCCTCAATCACCAACCTTCTCAGCTCAGGCCATTTCATTTTCCCAATGGCCCTACTACCCTCAGCTTGGACAATGTTGTCCCACCAGCACAGAGCTGAATCCACAAAAGAGTGGGTAGCAAACTTCACCTTTTGGTCCTCTCGGCACTCGCTGATATCGAGAACAGCTTCCATTTCCCTCACCCACCGGTGAGCGGCTGCAGCGGTGCCGTTTCCATCAAAAGTAGGGGCTTGCATCTCATAAAAGCCCCATAATTGCATCCTCGTGCCGTCTCCGGCGCAGGCTCTTCTTCTTCCTCTTCATCATCAGACAGAACCGTTTCCGGCCCTGGTTGTTCCCGTTCTCCAGAGGATCTGTTTCTTTCCCCTTCTCGTACAGCCTTAATAACTTCAGTCACCACAGACGGTAAGATTGTCTGCATGACCTGATGGACTTCTTCTACAACAGCCTCCTTTACTGAGGCTCTCAGATTGGCGCTTTCATCGCCACCCTCCAGTAAAGGAGGCTGTTGTAGAAGAAGTCCATCAGGTCATGCAGACAATCTTACCGTCTGTGGTGACTGAAGTTATTAAGGCTGTACGAGAAGGGGAAAGAAAAGAAAGAAACAGATCCTCTGGAGAACGGGAACAACCAGGGCCGGAAACGGTTCTGTCTGATGATGAGAGGAAGAAGAAGAGCCTGTGCCAGAGGCAGTGCGAGGATGTAACTACGGGGAATTTATGAGATGTAATCCCCCTACTTTTGACGGTAATGGCAACGTTACCACTGCTCACCGATGGGTGAGAGAGATGGAGGCCGTTCTCGACATCAGCGAGTGTCGGGAAGATCAGAGGGTGAAGTTTGCCACTCATTCATTTGTGGACTCGGCACTATGTTGGTGGGACAACATTGTCCAAGCAGAGGGTAATCGGGCATTCGGGAGAATGAAATGGCCTGATTTGAAGAAGATGGTGATTGGGGAGTTCTGTCCTCACAGGAAAATGGATAAGTTGGAAAGGGAGTTTCTGCAGTTGGAGGCTAGAACCATGACACACCAGCAGTATACCACCAAGTTTAATGAAATGGCACGACTCGTGCCTGATCAGGTGACGCCTCTGTCTCGGAAAATCAAGAGGTACATTCAGGGTTTACCGGTGGATGTTCGTCGGCATATGATCACCGCCCGACCAAGCACGTTTAGGTCAACGGTTGATTTGGCAGGGAGGCTGTATGACAAGCGGGAGGTGATGGCGACTGAAGCAAGTAAGAAGGGTGGTGGTGATCGGAACTGGAATGGGAGGAGGTTTGGTCGGGGTGATGCCTCGACGGGTAACAAAAAGGCACGGGTGGATGACCGCCGCGTGGCCACATCGGGAGTGGGATCAAGGAGGTGTGGTAAGTGTGGAAAGGAGCATGCGGGAGAATGTAGGCTAGGTTTGAACGTGTGCTTCAAGTGTGGGAAGACAGGGCATATGGCGAAGGATGCATGTCGGGCAAATGTTTTAACTGTGGGGAAACTGGTCATATGAGCAGAGATTGTAAGAAGTCGAGGGCTGAGGGTTCTGTGGTGAAGAAGACGGGAAGTGAAGGACTGAGGGCGAGCGCCAGGGCATTCACTATGACACAAGAGGAAGCTAGGACAGACCTTGGTGTCGTGTCCGGTACGTTTCTGGTGAACCAAACTTTAGCTTCTGTGCTATTTGATTCTGGTGCTAGTAGGAGTTTTATTTCTGCTACTTTCTGTGCTAAGCTGCCTACTAGTAGTAGACGTGTTGATGCGCCTTTTGAGGTAGAAACTGCCATAGGTAAGTCTACCAGGATTTCTGAGATGATAGAGAATTGTGATGTGGAACTTGAGGGTCATAAGTTTCCTGTTAGACCGTTTGTGATGACCTTGGGTGGTTTCGATTTGGTTCTTGGGATGGATTGGTTGGCGGACTTCGAGGCGAACATTGTGTGTCGCAAGAAGATGATTCGGTTGACAGCGCCTGACGGAAGTTTGGTAACGGTTTATGGTGATCGAGTCACGACGATCCCGAAGGTGATCTCAATGGCAGTAGCGGGAAATTATATGAGGCGTGGATGTAGCGCCTACTTGGCTTATGTAAAGGATGTAGATGCACCAACACCACAACTGTCTGATGTACCGGTTGTGTGTGACTTTCCAGACGTATTCCCGGAAGACTTACCAGGAGTACCACCTGATAGAGAGATTGAATTTCAGATTGATCTAATACCGGGTGCCCAACCCGTTGCCAAGGCACCATATCGGTTAGCTCCAACGGAGATGAAAGAGTTGATGGAACAGTTGCAAGAGTTGCTTGATAAGGGGTTCATTAGACCGAGTATCTCTCCTTGGGGTGCTTCGGTCCTGTTTGTAAAGAAGAAGGATGGTAGTATGAGGATGTGCATTGACTACCGTGAACTGGATAAATTGACGGTGAAGAACCGCTACCCCTTATCGAGGATAGATGATTTGTTCGATCAGCTTCAGGGTGCCAGTTGGTTTTCAAGAATAGATCTTCGGTCTGGCTATCATTAGTTGAAGGTGAAGGAACAAGATATCCCTAAAACAGCTTTCCGCACACGTTATGGGCATTATGAGTTTCTTGTCATGTCCTTTGGTTTGACCAACGCGCCAGCTGCTTTTATGGATCTGATGAATCGTGTGTGCCGGTCTATGTTGGATAAATCAGTGATTATGTTTATTGATGATATCCTGATTTTTTCGAAGAGCGAGATTGAGCATGCCGGTCACATTCGAGAGGTTCTAGAGACGTTGAGAAGGGAGAAATTGTATGCTAAATTCTCTAAGTGCGCGTTTTGGTTGCGCGAAGTTAAGTTTTTGGGTCATGTGGTGAATCCTGACGGGATAATGGTGGACCCGGCGAAAGTGGAGGCGGTTATGCAATGGAAGTCACCAAGGACGCCAACCGAGATCCGTAGCTTCTTGGGTTTGGCGGGCTACTATAGAAGATTCATCCAAGACTTCTCTAAGATTGCTTCTCCACTGACTAAGTTGACCCGAAAAGATGTAAAGTTTGTTTGGGGTCAGGCTCAAGAGAAGGCGTTCGAGGAACTGAAGGCGAGGTTGACTTAAGCTCCAGTCCTGTCCTTACCCGATGGAAGTGAAGATCTAGTGGTTTATTCTGATGCTTCCTACTCGGGGTTGGGATGCGTGTTAATGCAAAGAGGAAAGGTTATAGCCTATGCATCTCAACAGTTAAAGGTTCATGAGGTCAATTATCCTACTCATGACTTGGAGCTAGCAGCCGTGGTCTTTGCGTTGAAGATTTGGAGGCACTACCTCTACGGGACGAAGTGCACCATATTCACTGACCACAAGAGTTTGAAGTACTTCTTCGAGCAGAAGGATCTGAACATGAGGCAGAGATGGTGGTTGGAACTTATAAAGGACTATGATTATGAGATCCACTACCATCCGGGCAAGGCCAATGTAGTGGCTGACGCCCTTAGCCGGAAGGAGAGACCCGAGCCGATTCGGGTGAAAGCATATCCGATGTAATGAAGCAAGTCAAAGAGTTCCAAGATGAGGCGTTGAAAGAAGATCATCTTAACTCTGAAAGAATGAGGGGTCTGGTCGCGGAATTAGGTGAAAACACACTCGGTGTTAGTACCCGATTCGGTCGTGTGTGGATTCCTTGTTTTGGGGATCTACGGGTAAAGATCATGGATGAAGCTCACAAGACTCGATACTCCATTCATCCTGGTGCCACGAAAATGTACCATGATATGAAGAAAGATTATTGGTGGCCGGGTATGAAGCGCGACGTGGTGGAGTATGTGAGTAAGTGCCTTACTTGCTTATAGGTGAAGGCCGAGCACCAAAAGCCGTATGGGAAGATACAACCTTTGGATATACCGGAATGGAAGTCGGAGCACATCACCATGGATTTCATTACAAAGCTGCCGCGTACCCCGAAAGGGTACGATGCCATATGGGTGATAGTTGATCGCTTGACGAAGAGTGCTCACTTCCTACCGATCCGCGAGACATGTTCGTCAGAGAGGTTAGGTGATCTGTTCATCAAGGAAATTTTAACTCGTCACGGTGTGCCGGTGTCTATTGTGTCTGATCGCGAAACTCGGTTTACATCTAAATTTTGGAAGAAATTCCACGACGCTATGGGGACGATGTTACATATTAGCACGGCTTATCATCCCCAAACCAATGGTCAGTCAGAAAGAACCATTCAGACACTGGAAGACATGCTCCGGGCATGTGTGATCGATTTTGGTGGAAGTTGGGATGACCACTTACCGTTAGCCGAATTCTCATACAACAACAGCTATCATGCCAGCATTGGTATGCCACCATATGAGATGCTATACGGTAGGAGATGCAGAACACCCGTTTGTTGGGGTGATATTGGTCATAAGGAATTGGGGAGCGTCGAGGTAATCGAGGCTACGACAGAGAAGCTTGAAAAGATTAAAGCCTTCATGAAGGCAGCCAAAGATAGACAGATGTCGTATGCCGATAAGCGACGTAGGCCAATTGAGTTCCAGGTGGGTGACCGGGTTATGTTGAAGGTCTCACCTTGGAAGGGTATTATCCGTTTCAGAAAGCGGGGCAAGTTAAGGCCAAGGTATATAGGCCCTTTCCGAATCATTGCTCTAGTAGGAGAGGTGACCTATAGACTGGAGTTACCGGATGAGTTAAATGGAATTCACCCAATATTCCACGTATCTCATCTAAGGACGTGCTTAGCAGATGAAGATATGATTGTCCCATTGGAAGATATCGAAGTAGATGAACGGCTCAATTATGTGGAGCAACCAGTGGCAATCATCGACCGAAAGGAGTAAAGGCTAAGGAATAAAGTGGTTCCTCTTGTGCGTGTACAGTGGAAGCACAGGAAGGGATCCGAGTCAACGTGAGAGACTGAGGAAGAAATGAGACAGCATTATCCACGTTTGTTCGACGAATAACAGGTTTCAGGGACGAAACCTATTTAAGGGGGGTGGACTTGTAACACCCGAATATTTATTATTTTGAAGCCGGTAAAGAAAGAAAAGAAAATAAAGTCCAAAAGTCAAGGGACCAAACTCGCCAACGAAAGAAAGTCGGGTGAGGGGGAGTATATAAGGGAGAGGGCAGCCCTTACCCTCTTCCCCCACACTCACAAATCAGCCAAAGAAAGGGGAGAAGAGAGAAAGAAGAGAAAAAGAGAAAAAGAGTGGTTCAGGTGATTCGGGTGGCCAAACTCATTATGTAGCAAGCCAAATCGAAGCCCTTAACGTTGTGCTCGTTTATGTGAGTTCGAGAACCCCTCTTTTACTTGTTTTCAAACGATTTTGGGGCTGGAAAACATCTTAAATCGGGTTTTTGAGTGTGTGTATGTTGACCCGTTTGTGTATGTGTATGTGTATGTATGATGCGTTTGTGGATCGATTGTGAACTTGTGTGTGCTTGAATGGTGTCGTGGTATGCATCCCTAAGGTTTAGGATGGTCGATTTGGGCTTAAAATGGGTTTAGATGAGTTTGGAGGCCGAAAACCCTCGGCTGCAGTCGGGATGAACTGCATTCTGCAATCAGTTAGGGCTAGGCGACCGACTGGAGGCCGAATAGAGGCCATACGGCCAATTAGGGTGCGATTGGGGTCCATTCGCACGATTGAAGGTCCATTCGCACGATTTAAAGGCCAGTCGCATGGAGGTCGTGCGACTGAAGGTCCAGTCGCATAAGTGCTCATCCGTATTAATCCCATTCGCATTTGTTCCATCCGCATGAGGTTCATACGCACGACTGGATGCCCATTCGCCTAAATGTTCATCCGCTTGAGTTCAATCGCATGATGTTCAGTCGCATGGAGGCCATTCGACTATTGGGTGTCCATACGCACGATTAGGGTTGTTGCACCCGAAGAAAGTGTAGTTAGACTTCTGGCTTTCGGGGGAAATTGCAGATGTAAGTCTTGACGTAAAGGTTTCCTGTAAGAGCATGTAAGATAGCAGATATGGCCTTAGAAGCATGTAGGGCATAGAGATGATGATGTTGCATGTTATGTATGTATGATGTTGCCCTGTATGATGTATGTGGATGCATGTTAATGTTCCTTAGTATGATGTATAATATCTTTCCTATGGCTTTACTTATTATGAGGAATGAACGAAGTATTATGTAACGTAAAGTGAAAGATAATGAAAGAGGAACATGATGATGAATGCATGTATTAATGAACGAATGAAAGAAGTCTTGCAAGCATTGGATATCAGGGTCCTTCTTTGTGATTGACCAAACGTGTAGTGCCTCTACCGCTTACCCCTAGTACTGTGGCATATGTTTAGCTGTTCATTTATTGACTTCGGCCTAGTAGCTAAGACTGATGGTTACTCCTAGTACCGTGGCATACGTTTAGCTGTTCATTTATTGACTTTGGCCCGGTAGCTAAGACTAGCCAGGGTGTAGCAATGGTATTGGTACGGTTGATGTCCGATGCGCAAGTAAAGTTATATAGAACGAATGGACGAATGAATGAATGAAGAAGATAATAATGATATTATCTATGCATATGTATGATGTGTGATCATGTAAAAGTAACAAATGGTTTTATATGAAAGTAAAGTATGTTTTATAATAAAACTAGGACTCACTCAGCAATGCTGACTTTTTATATGTTTTCCAGTTGGCAGGTAATGTTTGTTGAGGATGGCACACCGTGAAGCTACTCAGCTCTTTTGGGATGGCATTCTTTTGATTAATGTTTTTGCATTGTAATGCGAACAAGCTATTTTGTAATGAATGTTGTATTAACTTTCAAAAGCATTTACATGGAAATGAAAGATTGTTTTAGTTTTCCGCTGCGATTTATGAAATACAAATGCAATTATACGTTTTATGTGCGATGAGAACCCAGCTGTAAGCGTCCCGGGAACGGGGCCTTACATGTAGCGTTTGGTGAAGAAAGGTCCCAATAGAACATGATTACTGGGAAAAATGTTAGAAAAGTGTACTGTCATGAAGGCCAAAGCACAACGACGATCTGAAAAGAAAATGAAAACAAAAAATAGTAAAGCGTGAACCGGGCTTGTGTTTGAGACAATTCCCTTAAGCAGATTCGCAGTCTGTTCCCTAGGTACGCTGGTTTGAAACAGTAAACACGTTATGCCGGACTTGAGCACTTGCCTAAAACGTTAACGGAGCTACATCAGTAGAGAGAGGAGATGGAAAGAGAAAGGATATGATTTTGATGTGTCTAATATTCTACACTTGAATTGGTTTATATAGTCATAAATCCATAAAGCCATTATTGATACGTAATTATCATCATTAGCACATAGTAATGTTGGTCCTTAGTGTTTGGAGGTGCATTTGTGTCCGCGAGACGTGCTACAACACACAAATTCAATGAAATCCAACCAAAAACCCATTTTTCACCCCCATGCGCACGGGTAGGACTTGTGGTAAAATATGTTATAAAAATACACTAAAATGGTAAGACAACTCCTTATAAACCATATCTCACTTTGTTCCCACACCAATATGGGACAATGTACACCATAACATACCCAAAACTTACAACAAAAGAAGTGAAGGAAACTATGGATCGACGTCTTAACAACAATTTCCCCTTAGAAGGTGCTTTTAAATGCATTGCGCTAGTAGTAAGATGCATTGCTTTGAAACTCGGGGATACACCTTCAACTCTAGATATCATGAGTTGTTTGGAAGAAGTAGACGAAGCTCATATGTAACCAAAGCTCGAGAAGGTGTCGGGCTATAGAAGAGAGTAGAGATAAGATATTGTATTTCTCAAACTATTAACGATTTAATAGTTCGTAACTATACAAATAGGGTAACAATACTCCCCCCTAATAAAAATATTATGAGGCAGAAAATATGTTGGACCAAAAGAACCAATGAGCCAAGATCAGAAAACCTCTAAGTCCCACATGGTATCACAACAACTGCTGAAAGCCTCATCAGCAGTTTGACAAGTGCTGAAGACTTCAACAGCTGAAGATCAAGTGCTGAAGACTCCAACAGCTGAAGAACTAAAGTGCTGAAGTACAACAGCTGAAGAACACAAGTGCTGAAGCTGAAAGACCAAAGTACTGAAGTACAACAGCTGAAGAGTTTACAAGTGCTGAAGATCAACAACTGATGTACAAAGTCTGAAGACAAAGACTGAAGACATCAGCTGATGATATCTACTGAAGTCATCAGCTGATGAAACATCTGAAGGTCAAAGTCTGAAGATCAAGTACTGAAGCGTCAGTAGTTTGTCACAACTACTGAAGAGTACTTCTTCAGTAGTTGTGATATCAGTAGTTTTATATTTCTAGTTTCAGTAGTTTTGTAAAACGACTGAAGAGCTTGTTCTTCGGTCGTTGTAGTTTCAGTAGTTTCTAATCAGTAGTTTTATATTCTGTACTTAACACTCTGATATGTTCTCAGTAGTTGTGAACATTTCAGTAGTTTGTTAAGATTTAGTTATTTTTGTAATAGATCTGCCAGTTGTCACTTTCCGTGATAACAGCAGTGGTTGTTGCACTCTATATAAGGAGTAACAACCTATTGTAATAAGATGAATGATTTGAATGATTTGATCAGAAATATTCTATATCTATAAACATTCCTTGAATCAGAAATATATTCTCTCGCTATAACCGTATGTGCTCTTAATGCATACAAACATCGATTTCTTGCTACAATTTGTCTAATTCCTGTTCTTATTCCGCTGCTTTGAACTCTAATACATCAAACTTGTGATCGCTGATCCTGTCAAAATAGGAGAACGAGAGATCATTAGTGCATAACAACAATGATCATCCGTGCAAACTAAACTAAAAATAATAATTACAATAATGATCAATCAAAACGAGCATCTGTTACCAGATTGAAAATTCAAAATCGAGTTTAAAAAACTACCTCGCATGGACACAGGTGTTTGAGGTGCATTCGTGTTCGCAGGACGTGCTGGTACGCACAAGTCGATGAAAATCCAACCGAAAACCCATTTTTGCACCCCTCATGCGTGCGGGTAGGATTTATGGTAAAATATGTTATAAAGATACACTAGAGTGGTAAGGCAACTCTTTATAAACCACATCACACTTTGTTTCCCACACTAATGTGGGACAAAATGTTCACAATAATTTTAGACATTCATTCACACACCCAAAACTTACAACAAAAAAGTGAATAAAGCTATGGATCAACGTCTTAACAACAATTTCCCATTAGAAGTTGCTTTTAAATGTATTGCACTAGCAGTAAGATGCATTGCTTTGAAACCAAGAATAAGCCTTCAACTCTAGATATCATGTGTTGTTTGGAAGAAGTATGTCACACCCCAACCTTGACGGCGGAAACGTCGAGATGTGAGGGTTAAGATTGTTCACAACCACATAACGCTATAATTAAATGTATATATTAAAATTATAAGTTCCAAAAGGAAATACAAACATAAGTCTCAAACGTGAAATAAGTTCAAACATAAATCAAAACATAACATGACATTTTATTTATTAAACTAGGTCCAAGTCCTAGTTTTATTGCAAGCTTCAAAAGTCCATTTTAAACTTGGGGATTTCCTGAAACATGATAAAAATAAATGGTCAACTATAAATAGTTGGTGAGTTTCCAAGGTTTCATACATAATATGATAAAGTTACAAGTAGCAATTCATGTCATAGGTCATAAGTTAGTAAGATTATAGAACACATATCGTTACAACCAAACCTCGACTTGATTACAAGTATATAAGATTGGCTAAGTGTATTTGGTTCCCATGATGAACAAGCATACGTCATCACGAGTCGGCAATACATCAACTTTAGCACCAAATAGGCTTGTCAGGCCCAAAGATCTAAGACGTCGCCAGGCTAGCAATAGTTAATGATTGTAAACAAAAATATGTATCTCATATAAACACTTACAATATACAAATAACCATGACAAAAATACGAATTGCAAGTGCTTTACAAGTCTAAACGTTTACAAGTGTGTTAAGTATAAGTAATCATGTTTCACCCCAAATTAGTGTGAAAGGGTAAAAAGGGGCAAGAAAAACTCACTTGGTCAAATAAGTATATAATGAAGATCAATAAGAATAATATATGTCGTTCCAAGATAAAACGTCACAAGGCACCTAAATATATAAATATTACAAGATTTAGGTTAATATAAGATTAACGAGTTAACATGAACTAGAGTATTAGACTTTTGGGGATTTTTATAAAGTTAATAAATTCTTATAAAAATACCATTTATGAAATTTATAAAATTTATTTTTAAGGAAATTTATCCTTTGTAAATAACTTGTGATTTTATTTATAAAATTATATTTAAATTCTATAATTATCATGATAAATCCTTAAACATAAGGTCTAATATTAATTTAATATCTTTAAGTATTATATAACAATCTAATTTTTATAAAAATGTTTAATTATAACATTTGTAAATAATTTTATATTAAAATATTAAAATTTTTTACAAGAATAAATTTTTAAGAAATATTTAGATGACTTTAAAAATATTTGAAATTTATAAAAATTATTTTTATATTTGTTAGAAATTTTCTGTAACTTATTTAAGGGTAAAAACCTTTTTAAAAAAAACATGAGGGTGCCCGGGTTCGAACCCGGGACCCCGTGTTGAAGGTGCAGTGTCTTAACCAGTAAACCAAGGCCTCGGCCGCGGTTTATATTGGTTTCCAAATGATTATAAGCCCAAATTAAGAGATTTCCCCAAAACACATAAACCCTAATTTGAATCCAATCCAATTGAATTATGAAACGATAAAGATTACAGTAATAGACATGGGGCTTTCGTTCCCCATGCCTAATCGAATGTGTAAACATGATCAATTACCCGGTAGATGTTTGCGATCGATGTTACAGGTTGAAGAAGCAAACGTGACCAAGGTTGAATTCGATTTGTGTGCAAACAATGAGGAAAACCAAATTAAATTCGTGGGAAGTTTCGGCCAACGTTCTTGATCGAAAGCCCTCAATCAATTGAAATTTAGAATGTTTGGATGATGAGTTTCGAATAGGTTGCAGGTTTTGAAAAAAAAACGAATCGAATGGAGAGTTCAAGTGCTGTTCAGATGAATTTTTGTTGATTAACAGATTAGGAAGAGACAGATGATTGATTAAGTTGAGTTAATTGAATCATTGTTAAGGTTTAATGTTCGGACGGTTAGAAAATTGGAGCCAACGGTTGCCGAGCTTAATCGACACCCATTGACAACTTTAACTCCAAATTAAAGTGTATTTAACGTTCGAAACGTAACCATGCATTCATTCGGGACATTTTGGGGTCAAAACCGAAGGCTTTCTGGTGGTTTGTAGGCTGCCGGACTTCGGCCGGAAGTTGGCCGGAGTCCTGGCCGGAAAATCGGGAGTATTTGAGGGCAGGGGGTTGGGTTGTAACTTTAACATTTTACACATAGGCCCCTTGTGGTTTAATATTTATCATTTTATGTATAAACCTTTTAATTAAAGTTTCTAATTTTGCAATTAAACCCCCAAACTCAATTAAATTTTATGTTTTAAACATTAGTAAGTTTTAATAACCCTCATAGATTATTGTTATACGTAATCTTATTATTATTAATGTTATCATCATTATTATTAACATAAGCTTGGTTATTGTTGTTGTTATAATAATAATTACAATTATTCGTGTTAACATTGTTATCATATTAGTATTACCGTTATCAGTTATATTATTATTCTTTATTATAACTTATTAGTATTGTTACTATTATTATTGTCATAATTATTAACTTTCATACGTTACATACTAATAACAACTAAGAGAAAAATAAACATAAACCACCTACAAATTCCAAAATTTACAACCATAACCCTTTTAAGAATAAATGAAGTTAACTTTTAATTAAACAAAATACGAAATGTTACAAAGTAGACGGAGCTCGTATGTAAACCAAAGCTCGACAGGGTGTTGGGCTATAGAAAAGAGTAGAGAGAAGAAATTGTGTTTCTCAAACTATTAATGATCTATTAGTCCTTAAATATACAAGTAGTATAATAATACTCCCCCTTAATTAGAATGATATGAGGTAGAAAATAGGAGATCGAGAGAGAAATGATATGATTTTGGTGTCTAATCCTCTGCATTTGAACTGGTTTGTATAGTCATAAATCTATAACCGATTTAAACCATTATTGATACATAATTATGATCATTAGAGCATAATAACGATGACCATCCATGCAAACTAATATGAAAATAGTAATGTCAATAATGATCATTCAATATGAGTATTAGTTACCAGTTTCAAAATTCAAAACCGACTTTAGAAAAATGTCTCGCGCGGGCTCGAGTTTTTGGAGCTGCATACAGTTTGATGGACATCCAATCAAAAACCCATTTTTGCACGCCCCACCCCTACGCGCGGATAAGACTTTTGGTAAAATACATTATAAAGGTACACTATAGTGGTAAGGCAACTCCTTATAAACCACATCTCATTTGGTTCCCACACCAATATGGGACAAAATCTTCACCATAATTTTTAGATATTCATTCACACACCCAAAACTTACAACAAAAAAGTTGAGAAAACTATGGATCGACGTTTTAACAAAAATTTCCCCTTGAAGGTGTTTTAATTGCATTGCACTAGCGGTAAGATGCATTGCTCTGAAACCCGAGGATATGCCTTCAACTCTAGATATCATGTGTTGTTTGGAAGAAGTAGTCGAAGCTCGTATGTAAACCAAAGCTCGACAGTGTGTCGGGCTATATAAGAGAGTAGAAAGAAGATCTTGTATTTTTCAAACTATTAATGATATATTAGTCCTTAACTATACAAGTAGGGTAATAATACTCCCCATCCCCCCTAATTAGAATGTTATGAGGCAGAAAAGAGAATATTAAGAGAAAAAGGATATGATTTTGATGTATCTAATCTTCTACATTTGAACCGGTTTGTATAATCATAAATCCATAACCGAATTAAAATCATTATTGATACATAATTATCATCATTAGCGTATAGTAACGTTGGTCTTTAGTGCAGACTAAACTGAAAACAATAATGACAAAAATCATCATTCAAAACGAGCATCAATTACAAGTTTTAAAAGTCAAAACCGAGTTCAAAACGCTGTCTCATGCGGGCCCAGGTGTTTGGAGGTGCATTCGTCTCAGCGAGACGTGTTGGCACACACGAGTTTGATGAAAATTCAACCGAAAACCAATTTTTACACCCCCTGTGCATGGGTAGGATTTGTGGTAAAATATTTTACAAAAATACACTAAAGTGGTAAGGCAACTCCTTGTAAATCACATCTCACTTTATTCTCACACCAATGTGAGACAAAGTGTTCACCATAATTTTTAGACATTTATTCAAACACCAAAAATTTACAACAAAAAGTGAAGAAAACTATGGATCGACGTCTTAACAACAACTTCCCTTGGGAATTTACTTTTAAATGCATTGCACTAGCAGTAAAATGCATTGCCCTGAAACCCGATGATACATCTTTAACTCTAGATATCATGCGTTTTTTGGAAGAAGTAGATGGAGCTCGTTTGTAAACCAAAGCTCGACAAGGTATCGAGCTATAGAACAAAGTAGAGAGAAGAAAATTTATTTTTCAAACTATTAATGATCTATTAGTCCTTAACTATACAAGTAGTGTAATAATATTCCCCGTAATTAGAATGTTATGAGGCAGAAAAGAAGAGATCGAGAGAGAAAGGATATGATTTTGGTGTGTCTAATCTTTTTCATTTAAACTAGTTTGTATAGTCATAAATCCCTAACTGATTTAAAATCATTATTGATACATAATTATCATCATTATCGCAGAGTAACGATGGTCATCCGTGCACACCAAACTGAAAATAATAATGTCAATAATGATTATTCAAAATAAGCATTAGTTACCGGCTTCAAAATTCAAAACCGAGTTTAAAAAACTGCCTCGCGCAGGCTTGGGTATTTTGAGCTGCATTCGCTTCCGCGGGACGTGCTCGCACGCACAAGTTCGATTAAAATCCAACCGAAAACCTATTTTTGCACGCCCCACCCCTACGCGCGGGTAGGAGTCGTGGTAAAATATGTTATAACGATACACTAAAGTGGTAAGGCAACTCTTTATAAACCACATCTCACTTTGTTCCCACACCAATGTGAGACAAAGTGTTCATAATAATTTTTAGACATTCATTCACACACCCAAAACTTAAAACAAAAAAGTGAAGAAAACTATGAATTGACGTCTTATCAACAATTTCCCTTTGGAAGGTGCTTTTAAATGCATTGCACTAAGATGCATTGGATCTGAAACCTGAGGATACACCTTCAACCCTAGATATCATGCCTTGTTTGGAAGAAGTAGACATAGCTCGTATGTAAACCAAATCTCGAATAGGTCTCGGGCTATAGAAAAAAGTAGGGAGAGAAAATTGTATTCTCAAACTATTAATGATCTATTAGTCCTTAACTATACAAGTAGGGTAATAATATTCCCCGTAATTAGAATGTTATGAGGCAGAAAAGAGGAGATCGAGAGAAAAAGGATATGATTTTTGTGTGTCTAATCTTCTGCATTTGAATTGGTTTGTATAGTCATAAATCCATAACCGATTTAAAACCACTATTGATACATAATTATCATCATTAGCGTATAGTAGCAATTGTCATCCATGCAAACTAAACTAAAAATAATAATGACAATAATGATCAGTCAAAATGAGCATTAGTTATCGATTTCGAAATTCAAAACCAAGTTTAAAAAATTGCCTCGCGCGGGCTCGGGTTTTTTGAGCTGCATTCGCGTTCGCGAGACGTGCTGTCACGCACAAGTTCGATGAAAATCCAACTAAAAACCCATTTTTGCACGCCCCTCCCCTGTGTGTGGGTAGGACATGTGGTAAAATATGTTATAACGATACTCTAAAGTGGTAAGAAAACTCTTTATAAACCACATCTCACTTTGTTTCCACACCAATGTGCAACAAATTGTTCATAATAATCTTTAGACATTCATTCACACACCCAAAACTTAAAACAAAAAAATGAAGAATATTATGAATTGACGTCTTAACAACAATTTCCCCTTGGAAAGTGCTTTTAAATGCATTGCACTAGCAGTAAGATGCATTGCTCAGAAACCCAAGGATACACCTTCAACCCTAGATATCATGTGTTGTTTGTTAGAAGTAGATGGAGCTCCTATGTAAATCAAAGCTCGACAGGGTGTTGGGGTATAGAAGAGAGTAGAGAGAAGAAATTTTATTTCTCAAAATATTAACGATCTATTAGTCCTTAACTATACAAGTAGGGTAATAATATTCCCCGTAATTAGAATGTTATGAGGCAGAAAAGAGGAGATCAAGAGAGAAAGTATATGATTTTTGTTTGGCTAATCTTTTGCAGTTAAATTGGTTTGTATAGTCATACGTCCATAACCGATTTAAAACCATTATTGATAAATAATTATCATCATTAGCGCATTGTAACAATGGTCATCCATGCAGACTAAACTGCAAATAATAATTACAATAATGATAATTCAAAATGAGCATTAGTTAACGATTTCAAAATTCAAAACCATGTTCAAAAAACTGGTTCGCGCGGGCTCGGGTTTTTTGATCTGCATTCGCGTCCACGGGACGTGCTGGCACGCACAAGTTTGATGAAAATCTAACCGAAAACCCATTTTTGCATGGCCCACCCCAGCACGCGGGTAGAATTTGTGGTAAAATATGTTATAACAATACATTAAATTGGAAAAACAACTCCTTATAAACCACATCTCACTTTGTTCCCACAACAATATGGGACAAAGTGTTCATAATAATTTTTAAACTTTCATTCACACACCCAAAACAAAAAACAAACAAAGTGAAGAAAACTATGGATCTAAGTCTTAACAACAACTTTCACTTGGAAGATGCTTTTAAATGCATTGCACTAGCAGTAAGATGCATTGCTCTGAAACCCGAGGATACACCTTCAACCCTAGATAACATGCGTTGTTTATTAAAAGTAGACGGTGCTCGTATGTAAACCAAAGCTCGACAGGGTGTCAGGCTATAGAAGAGAGTAGAGAAAAGAATTTTTATTTCTCAAACTATTAACGATCTATTAGTCCTTAACTATACAAGTATGGTAATAATATTCCCCGTAATTAGAATGTTATAAGGCAGAAAAGAGGATATCGAGAGAGAAAGGATATGATTTTTGTTTGTCTAATCTTTTTGCATTTAAATTGGTTTGTATAGTCATAAATCCATAACCGATTTAAAACCATTATTGATACATAATTATCATCATTAACGTATAGTAACGATGGTCATCCGTGTAGACTAAACTGAAAATAATAATGACGATAATGATCATTCAAAATGAGCATTAGTTAGCGGTTTCAAAATTCAAACAGAGTTTAAAAAACTGGCTCACACGGGCTCGGGTTTTTTGAGCTGCATTCGCGTCCACGAGACGTGCCGACAGGCACGAGTTCGATGAAACTCTAACTGAAAACCCATTTTTGCACGCCCACCCCAGCGTGCGGGTAGGACTTGTGGTAAAATATGTTATAACGATACTCTAAAGTGGTAAGACAACACTTTATAAATCACATCTCACTTTGTTCTCATACCAATGTTCGATAAAGTGTTCATAATAATTTTTAGACATTCATTCACACACCCAAAACTTAAAACAAAAAAATAAAGAAAACTATGGATCGACGCCTTAACAACAATTTTCCCTTGAAAAATGCTTTTAAATGCATTGCACTAGAAGTCAAATGCATTGCTCTGAAACCCGAGGATACACATTCAACCCTAGATATCATGCGTTGTTTGTTAAAAGTAGACGGAGCTCGTATGTAAACCAAAGCTCGACAGGGTGTCGGGCTATAGAAGAGAGTAGGGAGAAGAAATTGTATTTCTCAAACTATTAACGATCTATTAGTCCTTAACTATACAAGTAGGGTAATAATATTCCACGTAATTAGAATGTTATGAGGCAGAAAAGAGGAGATCGAGAGAGAAATGATATGATTTTTTAGTGTCTAATCTTCTGTATTTGAATCGGTTTGTATAGTCATAAATCCATAACCGAATTAAAACCACTATGGATACATAATTATCATCATTAACGCATAGTAACAATTGTCATCCATGCAAACTAAACTGGAAATAATATTGACAATAATGATCATTCAAAATGAGCATTAGTTACCGATTTAAAAATTCAAAACCAAGTTTAAAAAACTGCCTCGCGTGGGCTCGGGTTTTTTGAGCTGCATTCGCGTTCGCGAGACGTGACAGCACGCACAAGTTAGATGAAATTCCAACCAAAAACCCATTTTTGCACGCCCCACCCTGCGTGCGGGTAGGACATGTGGTAAAATATGTTATAATGATACTCTAATGTGGTAACACAACTCTTTATAAACCACATCTCACTTTGTTCCCACACCAATGTGCGCCAAAGTGTTCATAATAATTTTTAAACATTCATTCACACACCCAAAACTTAAATTAAAAAAATGAAGAAAACTATGGATCGACGTCTTAACAACAATTTCCCTTTGGAAAGTGCTTTTTAATGCATTGCACTAGCAGTAAGATGTATTGCTCCGAAACCCGAGGATACACGTTCAAACCTAGATATCAAGCATTGTTGTTAGAAGTAGACGGAGCTCGTATGTAAACCAAAGCTCAACAGGGTGTCGGGCTCAACAGGATCTTCAGCTGTTAAAAAACAGGCTCATGCGGTCTCGTGTTTTTTGAACTGCCTTCGCGTCCGCGAGACGTGCCGACAGGCACGATTTCAATGAAACTCTAACCGAAAACCCATTTTTGCATGCCCACCCCTGCATGCGGGTAGGACTTGTGGTAAAATATGTTATAACGATACTCTAAAGTGGTTAGACAACTTGTTGGACCAAAAGAACCAATGAGCCTGATCAGAGAAACCTCTAAGTCCCACAGGACATCACAACAGCTGAAGAAGACCTGATCAGTTGTTCTACAAAGTCTGAAGAATACAACTGCTGAAGTATTTCTGAAGTACTGAAGACAAAGACTGAGATAACAGCTGAAGATCTAAAGTCTGAAGACTTCAACAAGTACTGAAGACAAAGACTGAAGATCAATAGCTGAAAGACAAAGTCTGATGTTCAAGTACTGAAGACATCAGCTGATGCTAACAGCTGATGACAACAGCTGAAGAGGGCTTCTTCAGTTGTTGTGATGGTTTTTCTTCATCATAGTTTTCTTTTCCTTTCAGTAGTTTGTTTACTTTTCTGTAGTTTTGTTTCCTTTTCAGTACTTGTAAACAACTGAAGAGGTTATTCTTCAGTTGTTGTAGTATCAGTAGTTTTATGTTTTTCAGTAGTTGTAAATAAGATGTTTACACTTAGGAACATTTGTAAGAAGATGTCAGTTGTTGACATCTTCAGTAGTTGTTAAACATCAGTAGTTATAAAACGGTTACATGTCACTTTCAAGTGACATCAGCCTACGTCATTCTTTCCTTTATAAGGAAGGATGACTCACCTGTAATCGTGCCATTGAGGCCGACAATCTTAATGCAATATTCCTTTTGTCAGATATTTCTCTCTCTATAACAAAATTCTTTTATCGCTTTATATCGAATGTTCTTGCTTGAATTTGTCTAATTCTGAGCTATTCCGCTGCTATATCTGTTCAATCGATTAAACAAAGAGGCTGAGATCCTAACAAATGGTATCAGAGCAGGTTAATCATTGATCGATCTAACAATTGATCATTGAAACTGTTCAATCGCTCTAAGTTGATCGAATTAGCAAATTCGCAAGGATCTGTTATAGAGATTGAGAGTGTATCGCTTCTGGCCGTTTTATTTGAGGTTCTGTGTGGTTCTGAGCTAAATTTATTGTGATTTTACTTGAATCTGTCTGATTTTCCACAATGACTACTTCTTCGAATGATCCTTTCAATACTGGATCCTCTACCAAGCCTCCGATCCTGGTGAGGAATGAGTATAACATTTGGCAGAGAAGATTGCTCCATCACCTGTCTGTCAATAGCTCAGGTTGTTGGACATCTGTGGTACATGGACCACATAAGCCAATGGTGAATGATCCGGAAACAAACCAGTTGGTTCCAAAGAAGAAGGAGCAATACTCCAATGAGGACAAGAAGTTGTTTGAAATCGATGCAAAAGCCCATGGAATTTTGGCTATGGCTATTCCTAATGAGATTTACTCTGGGCTTCTGCATTGTGAGTCTGCTCATGACCTCTGGAAAGCCATCAAAGAACAATTTGGTGGTACTGATGAGGTTTTAGCAAACAACAGGGAAATCCTCGCCCAACAATATGAGACTTTCTCTCATAGAAAGGGTGAGACTCTGACTCAACAATTTGAGCGGTTTTCATGTTTAATCTCTGAATTGAAAATGGTTAAACATGAATATACCAGGAGTCAGATGAACCATAGATTCCTAAGATCACTACCTGAGAGATGGAACACATATACCATTGTTCTACGCTCAAATGCTGATGTTGATCGCCTATCTCTCACCCAACTTCATGGGAAACTGCTTACATTCGAGAGAGAGATAGAGCAGAAAAGGAAATTGGCTTCATCTGGAAAGCTTACTGAGGATTTTGTCCAAGGGAACACTGCCCTGATTGGACATCAAGAGTCAGAATATGCGTCATCTGAAAGCCAGTATGATGAGCATATTGATTTCTCTACAAACACTTCTGAGCCTGCCTTTGTGAGTGTTGATAGTTATTCTGCTGGTAGTAATAGTGACAATCTATGTTTCATCATGGATGATCTCAAGGGGATTGCTGATGATGACTTAGAAGAGATGGATATTTTGAGCCAAATGGCCTTGATAAATATCAGATCTCAGAAGTTCTACAAAAGAACTGTAAGGAAATTCCCAGGACTCTCTGGCAAAACCAAAGTTGGTTTTGACAAGAGTAAGTTGAAGTGCCATAAATGCCACAGGCTTGGACACTTTGCAAGAGAATGTAGATCATCTGGATCTAACTCTCCTGCACCTTTTGTGACTTTCCCTGGCAATAGTCAACAAAATAGAGGGCAACAACCTGTCAATTCTGGTTATCATCATCAACCCCAATCTCCTGCATATTTTGTTCCACAGGGGCCAATGCCATATCCATACCCCTGCTATTACATGCCACAACCAGGCCAGGTTCAAGCACCCACTGCTCAGCAACCACATGCACTCCCTGAGCCTCAACCATCCCAATCTCATCAACCTAATCAACTTCAACAACACAGCTTCTTCACACCAGGAGTTGTTGACTGGAGCAGCTTACCAGATGATGTGTCTGGTAATGAACAACTATTCTCAGGTGCTGGTCAACATGGTGGTGAGCATCCTTTTGGAAATCTAGCTCTCATGACTTTGGAATCCTCTGATGGATCATCCTCAAGTACCTCTTCAACACAGGTATCACAGGTATCCTCTGAGGCTAAGGCCAAATTATGTTCTGAAACTTGCATAGCAGCATTTGCCTCTATTAGAGAAGCAAATGTGGCTTTAATCAATAAAAATGTAGAGCTAGAACAAATAATTTCCAAAAATAAGGCTGAGTTTGAGTCTGTGCTGAAAGAGAAAACTGATGAGATTTATAAATTAAAATGCCAAATCTCTGATGATAAGGCTAGGGAGGATGTACTCTTAGAGAAGTACAAAGACCTCAAAGATACTCTTGCTGTCACCCAAGTAGAGTGTGATCGATGGGTACAATCTTGCAAGGGCTTTGAAATGCTTCTTAGTAAGCAAACAGCTTCCAATGTGAAGTTTGGAATTGGTTATAATCACACTGCTCCTCCTACAGATTTTGCTTCAAGAGCAGGAGTAGAATCTGATGGAGAAAGTAATGACCAATTCACCTCATCATGTGATTCACTATGATAAAGCACCATCAGTAGTTGAAGTCAGTAGTAATCCCTCTGTGAACCTATCAGCTGATATTGATGGTTCAACTGCTGACACTCACATGATCAATGAGTTGATCAACCCAAGTGTTATCCCTAGAAGTACTGAGGGTACTGGAGAGCAGGGGATAACATCTGGAGTTCAAATCCCATAACTGACAGCACTAAAGAGAAGAAAACTGTCAGTAGGAAGGATTTGAAGCCTACTAAGGGAGTTGACAAGAAGGCAAAAAGTGCTTCTAAACTGCTGAAGAGCAAGTCTTCAGTAGTTTCATCTTCTTCAGTTGATGATCAACAGAAGATGAAGAAGAAACCATGTGAAATATGTGGTCTATTCAATCATCTCACAGATGATTGTTGGTACAAAAAGGGATCCAAACTCAAACAAAAGGAGAAAATTAAAGAAAACTTGGCTAAAATGAAAACTGAGTTTGGTCCAAGTTTGTACCAGCAGCATCAAATCCTGTTACTCCTATGTCCAAAAAGAAATCTAAAAGGGAAGGAGTGCAACAGGCAACAGCTGAGGTTGCTCAAAAGAAGATGGTGCAACACAAGAACTCATCATCAAACACCAATACCAATGTGTCTGAAGAGCTGAAAGCTCTTTCCCAGAATCAGACACAGCTGGTAATGATGGTTCAACATCTGTTGGGAAGAGTTAACCAACTTGATGGCCCTGTGTTGAAACCCCAGAAAAGGAGATCCAAGCCAAAGGATTCCTCTTCTACACCATCTCCTTCACCTCAAGCTATTGTGCCCAATAAACCTGTTAGTTTACCATCTATTGATGAGACCAGGCCCAAAACCAAAAAGGTTTGGGTCTCCAAAACTAACTGATTGTTTATTAATGCAGGTTTCTTCAACATGCCAAAGTAGCATCTGGTATGTAGACAGTGGGGGATCTATGCATATGACTGGGAACAACTCACTTCTTAATGACTACTCTCCAGGAAGGAAGGGTTTTGTTTCCTTTGGCAATGATGCAAGAGGTTACATCATCGGGAAGGTCTTTGTTTCCAATGGGGAAATAAGGTTTGATGATGTCAACCATGTGGAAAATCTCAAGTATAACCTCTTGAGTGTCAGTCAAATGTGTGACAAAGGCCATGTTGCCCTTTTCACAAGCCAGAACTGCAGGATTCTGTCATCCAAAGTTCTGAGTTTGATTGACAAGGTATTGGATGCTCACACTCTCCTGAAGGCCAACAGGACAGGAAGAGTGTATGCCTTAGATCTTTCCAAAAAAATAGATCTCAAAGGCCATCCTTGCCTATTTTCCAAGGCCTCTCCTCAAGAATCTAATCTATGGCATAGAAGGCTGGGACATGTTAACTTCAAGAACATGAATCAGCTGATACACCATAGTTTAGTAAGGGGAATGCCTATGAAGGAGTTCAAGTGTGAAAACAACTGCACTGCTTGTTTGAAAGGAAAACAGCACAAGGTTCATCCCACCTATTGAAGAACCAAAGTCCACTGCCTGCTTACAACTTCTTCACATGGATATCTTTGGTCCTGTGAGAGTGATGAGCATGGCAAAGAAGAAATACTGTCTGGTAATTGTGGATGATTACTCCAGATTTGTATGGACTTTCTTTCTACATTCAAAGGATGAAGCTGCACAGAAGATCATAAACTTTGTGTTGTATGCTGAGAAGCAGTATTCTCTCTCAGTCAAGTGTATTAGAAGTGACAATGGAACAGAATTCAGGAACAATACACTTGATGAGTTCTACCTTTCCAAGGGAATAAGAGGCAGTTTAGTATTCCAAGAACTCCTGAACAGAATGGAGTTGTGGAGAGAAAGAACAGGACCCTCATTGAAGCTGCAAGGTCTATGTTGGCTGATTCTGGACTGCCATTGACCTTTTGGGCTGAAGCTGTCAACACAGCATGCTATGTGCAGAATAGAGTGCTAATAAATCAGAGGTTGATGAAGACTCCATATGAAGTTCTACATCATTTGGCCCCTCTCATTTCATTCTTTAGAGCATTTGGGTGTCCCTGTTTCATTCTCAACAAAGGATCAGCTCCAGAAATTTGATCCTAAGGTGGTTGCAGGGTACTTTGTTGGTTATTCATCAACTTGCAAGGCATACAGAGTCTTCAACTGCAGAACAAAGATGGTTGAAGAGACTCTACATGTCAAGTTCAATGAATCTCCAAAGGACAAGATTCCACAAAGCCCTGTGGAGCTCTTTGATTTGGACATACTGCAATATGTTCCTTATCAATCTCCTGCTGTTGCTCCTGTCAACAGTTCACCACCTGGTGTTACTGCTGAAGATGATGATGATAGTAGTAATCACCTCTTCAGGTTTAGTGACCAACTGCCTGAGTCCTCTAAACCTGATGCTCCTGTAGCTCCAGCAGCACCATCCACAACAAATGCTGATGAGATTTCTGCATCCTCAACTTCATTTGAGTTGCCACCATCTTCATGGTTTCAAGAATCTGCATCAACATCTGCTGCTACTGAAGGTCCTACAAACACTTGCACAGATTTGATTGTTTACCAAGAGCTGAAAAATCACCCATGTCTCAAATCCTTGGTGATATCAATGCTGGTGTTTCAACCAGAAGCCAGTTGTCCAATTTCTTTCTATGCTCTCTCTCATCAGTCAGCTAGAGCCAAAGAACTATCATGTAGCTTTGAGAGACAATGGATGGGTTGAAGCCATGCAGCTTGAGCTTCTTCAGTTCAAAAAACAGCAAGTGTGGGAGCTTGTTCCTCTACCCCAGGTAAGTGTGCAATAGGCACTAAATGGGTGTTTAGGAATAAAACTGATGAAATGGGCTAATTGTTAAGAACAAGGCCAGACTGGTTGTGCAGGGGTTTGCACAAGAAGAAGGTATTGATTATGATGAAACCTTTGCCCCTGTAGCCAGACTGGAGGCAATTAGATTGTTTTTAGCCTATGCTGCACTCCACAATCTTAAAGTTTTTCAAATGGATGTCAAAAGTGCTTTTCTATATGGTAACATAAAAGAAGAAGTTTATGTGTGTCAACCACCAGGCTTTGAGGATAATAAGCACCCAGAATGGGTATATAAGCTTGATAAAGCTCTTTATGGGTTGAAACAAGCACCTAGAGCCTGGTATGAGACCTTATCAAACTTTCTTCTACAGAATAATTTCACTAGAGGCTCCATAGATAAAACTTTATTTATTAAGAAGGTGGATCAGCATAAGCTACTTGTTCAAATTTATGTTGATGATATTATATTTGCATCCTCTGATCCCCAATTGTGTGAGGAATTCCAAAACTTAATGCACAGAAGTTTGAAATGAGTGCAATGGGAGAATTACAGTTCTTTCTAGGTTTGCAAATCAAACAAAAAGCTGATGGAATTTTCATTCATCAGTCTAAATACACAAAAGATCTTTTGAATAAGTTTGATTTACAAAACTGTAAACCCTGTTATACTCCCATGTGCAACACCACACATTTGGATGTTGATCAGAAAGGTAAAGTTGTTGATGAAACTCTTTACAGATGTATGATTGTTTCCTTGATGTATTTAACAGCTTCTAGACCAGATATTATGTTTGCTACATGTGTTTGTGCTAGATTTCAGGCTGCACCTAAGGAGTCTCATCTGATTGCAGTCAAGAGGATCTTTAGATATCTGCAAGGTACACAATCTCTAGGCTTATGGTATTCCACTGGACATTCTTGCAAATTAGTTGCTTTCTCTGATAGTGACTATGCAGGGTGTAAGTTGACCAGGAAATCAACTTCTGGTGGATGTCAATTCCTAGGCAACTGTTTGATTTCTTGGCAGAGTAAGAAACAACATCTGTTGCTACATCCACTGCTGAGCCGAGTACATTGCTGCTGCAAGTTGTACATCCCAAGTACTCTGGCTTCAGAATCAACTTTTGGATTATGGCATTACAGAGACTAAGACTCCATTATTAATGGATAGTGCTTCAGCTCTTTGCATTGTCAAAAATCCAGTCCAGCACTCTAGGACCAAACATATAGAAATTAGACATCATTTTATAAGAGATTGTTTTGAAAAGGGTCTAATTAATCCTATGTTTATGCCTAGTGCTGATGAGCTTGCAGACATTTTTACTAAGCCTTTGGATAG
This sequence comes from Flaveria trinervia, assembly GCA_025506515.1. Lineage (NCBI taxonomy): Eukaryota > Viridiplantae > Streptophyta > Magnoliopsida > Asterales > Asteraceae > Flaveria > Flaveria trinervia. Next base: position 77,897,784 of record CM046441.1, on the reverse strand, counting down.
TTCAACTTTCCACAACCTGGTGTTAAGGCTTGGTATGCTGCAGCTAGAATAAGTGACAACTACTGATGATCTCAGTAATTACTGATGATCATTGGTAACCATGTCACATATAAGTACTGATGAGTTATTTTACCCTCAGTAGTTTTATAACTACTGAAGGCTAAATGCTTTAAGTACTGTACTTTATCTGTTCTAAACTACTGATGTAGTTACAACTACTGATGCACTTACAACTACTGAAATCAGTAAACAGATAGTACTGATGTCCTATGAAACAACTGAAAACAGCAAAAAGGCTTATGAGTACGTGTTGAGGACAGTATGAAACAGCTGAAAGGCTATGAATTGACGACAACTACTGATGAGTACTCTCTCTTCAGTAGTTCACAAACTGCTGTTTCTTCATAAACAACTGAAGCAATACCATGTCTTCAGTAGTTTCACAACTACTGATGACTAACACCAAGTCTTCAGTTGTTTACAACAACTGATGGCACAACCAGGGTCTTTAGTAGTTTCACAACTACTGATGACTAATACCAAGTCCTCAGTTGTTTCAATGTCTGATTGTAAACACCATGTCTTCAGTTGTTTTATAACTGCTGACCACACCAATACCATCAGTCGTTTCAAACCTCGGAAAGTTAATACCACGTCATCAGTTGTTTCAAATACTGATGACTAACACCAAAACCTTCAGTCGTTTCATAACCCGTACCCTATATATATCTGATCCTCTTTCAGAGTTTTTCATTCTTTCACGACCTAAAATTTCAAAAGCTCTGAAAATCTTTCACCTTCATTAATGGCGACCATGCAACTCAAGCCTCGACACAACTGTGTCGCGTACCTCACTAAATCGCCCTTCTGGACCAAATTCGATAATGCTATAGATCTTATGGTCCAATCACCACTGAAAACGGCCTTCCTCCTAAATCCAATCATTTATGCCGATTCGCTACATCAGTTTTGGACGAATGCAACTGTTAATGGAGAATCTATCCATTCGTCCATCAACTCTCATAAGGTGGTCATCTCTACTGCTACCATCCGCCAGATATTACTATTAGATGATGCTGCCTACCCTGTTGGATATCCTAAGCGCCAAATTGATCTTTCATTTGGACAACATGGATATCAAGGCGATCTTAGTGCTTCGACCATCCTGAAGAAACATTTTCCAGATGCTGAACGATTGATATTTCATATGGTAAATGTTTGCCTGGCCTCGAAGACTTCTTCTTGGGATCAACTGTCTTCCAGATGGCAACAGGTACTGTTCTCTATCCTTGAACAAGAACCACTAAACTTTTCTGAAATAATTTTTCTTGAAATCAAGGATATGGCCACAAAACACTTTCTAACCGTTGGATACTATATCCTCGGTTTATAATGGCCATAATAGAGAATCAGCTTTATGCTGAGGGACTAGTTGGTCTGGGAGTCCCTGCTTTGGCTGTATTGCCGGAGGTATACTCCCGACACAACACTGACCAAACTCTTAAACAGGCTGCCAAGCTGCGCAAACCACGCAGTGGACCCACAGCTTCCACTTCCACATCCAAGTCCCCTCCAAACCCACAAAGAAGAAGCCTAAGAAGGCTACTCAGGGAGTTGAGTCCCCTGAGGATGCTCCTGCTGCACCAAAGCAGGTTCTCTACTGGAAATAACCCCCCAGTAGAGACTATGACTCCACCAACCGAAGCCGCTCAGGTTTCCTCTCAAAAGGAACCTGATGCAACCACTCAACGGGAAGCCACACTGCTGGGATCCTCCTCACTTGAGGGGATTACCATTGAAGAGCACCACTCGCCCGGGTGCACACTGCTTCACACACCTCTCTGCTGTGCAACCGCCCCTCAAAGCCCTACAATAATTGTTGCAAAAGTGCTGACGCAGTTGCATTCCTCACCCCCCACCCAGACACCAATCACTACTGGGATAACCTCAACACCTGAGGGGGAGGATCACAATGCTTCTGTCAACCCACAGCACAGGGGTTATCATGTTCATCTCCTGGTGTAGAAGGAGGTGCGACCTTCTGGTGAGGCTGCCACTGCCTCTGACTCAGCAATGCCAGGATGCAGTTGGTAACATCTCTAGACCTCACCAGCGGCAACAGCTGATGAAGGACATAGTCCTGAGGCTGGAAGTCCCCAGAACCAAGAACAAGGGGCACATGCTATAAGATCTACACTCAAGGCATGTTAATCCTGACTCTGTCAGGAGGTCAGGTGATTCAAGATGACCTGAGCTTCTTCTATGATGTAGTTGCTCAAAACACCATCCTAGAGGATGAGGTTAGCAGACTCAAAGAGCTGCTGGCCAAGATGTCTCAGGATGAAAGTCCATCTGCCACCACAATACACCCACAGATGGCACCTTCTTCTGAAGGTCCCCTAAACACTGAGCCAATACATACTTCCAAGCCACCAGCCTCTGCTTTTGGCACTGATTCTCAGGAACAGAACCATCCTGATCAATCAGTTGCTAACCTTCAAAAATCCCTACCTCTCATCACTCCCATGATCACAGATATAGTGATCAAAGCCATTGATGAGAGGCTTCCTACAATAATACAACCCCTGGTGGAAGAGTTGGTGACCAAATCACTTTTACTGCTCAAACCCTTGCACACCAATGCAACCAAAAGGGGGAGAGTCAGTCAGTTAAAGGAAAAAGGAAGAGGACAGATGGGGAGAAGGAGAAAGAATCAGAGAAGGTAAATGAGAAGGAGTTGGCTGTTATAAGTGTGGAGGAGACTGAGTTTGATCATGAGAAGGAGAAGGAGAGTGAGAAGGAGCTGAAGTGAATGAAAGTCAAAAAGACTTTCATGTCACATATCAAAAGAGGAAAGAAGGAAGTCTGAGAAGGAGAAGGAGCTGAATGATATGGTGAAAGAAGCTGATGCCAACCATAACCGTTCAATGGATAAAATCATTGATCAGTTATATAGGCAGAATTTTGACATCCAACAACTAGACTCCGAGATCAGAAGGTTGGAGACAGAGAGATCAACTCAAGATGGGCTAGTTATGATGCCTTAGAAAGAGAAAGGCTGGAGATAATGATTAGATTTGTAGCCAAATACTTGGGAAGATCTCTGATAGAAATAAGGGCCTGGACCAGGGACAACATCTTGGCAATAACCACCAAGATTTTCGTCTGAAGCATACTCCAAGGGTTTAGTGATTGAGGCATTAAATGAAGCTGGGGTTGGGAACCGAAAAGAACTGACAAAATTTACTAAAGCCTTCCTTACAGCCAAAATGCTAAAACAGTCTGAAAAGCCTCTATCCTCAAAATCACTACCTCCACAACCCACTAAAACAACCCCTTTACCCTCTAAACCAACCATCCAACCCACAAAACCAAATCCTTTACCCCCAAAACCCACTGCCAGTGATGTACCTAGACAAAAGAAAAGAAAGGTACTAAGGGCTGATGAAGAATAAGAGGAGGATGAAGACAGATTGCCACTCTCTGCAGTTATCACTACTTGCCTAAGGCTAATCCAATGTCCATCACTCCTGCTTCTCAAATGCATGCTGTGATGATAAAGATTGAAGAGGAACAGATGAAAGACATGATGAGGAAATGCTGAAAAGCATTGACAAAGCATATGCCACATCCTCTTCAATGATTAGCATGAAGAAAGAAGTCTTAAGATTGTACACCCTTGCTAATACCTTTCAATACCAAAGGGAAAAAGTAAGAATATGGCCTGATCCTAGGGTGGCACACAGGATTGTCAAGAAAGAAATCCTTCAAAATACAAGGGCCGAGTGAAGAGGGTTGTCGACGAAGACATCACTGTGGTTCTTGTAGTGTCCCCCTGGGAATTGTAGAAGAGTTCAAGAAAGCTTATGAAGCCAAACAACCACCCCAAAAGATGTTGGAGAATAAAATCATAAAGAAGGGATTGGTTTACAAAAGACTTGAAAACTTCAAACAAGATGAGCTCAACCTGCTCTTAGAAGGGACTCATCCAGATGAGTTTGCTTACAGACAAATAACCACGGTTGAGCTCAAGAATGGAAAACAGGCCAAGTACATCTCTGAAGTGTATGGCCGAGAAGGATTGTTTGATGGTGTGCCGAGGTGCTGACAATGGATGAGCAGATCATGTTTCTAAGGGCTTACACCAGGGAATCCTATAGGCTGATACACGGGAAGTAGATCTCATGGTTGGGGTAACAGCTCAGTGTCCAAGTCCCCAATACAGAGCTCCCAACCATATCATGCAAAACATATCATCAGAGACTTCTTCCCAGGCCGGTGCTGAAAAAGGGTCACTTCTCATCTCATCAAGAGGATAAAAAGACCAATCTATCTGCCAAAATAAGTGGGACTCGTCAATAACTTAGAGGTTTTGGCTGCATTGGTTCGGGGGAGTTTGTTGGACCAAAAGAACCAATGAGCCTGATCAGAGAAACCTCTAAGTCCCACAAGACATCACAACAGCTGAAGAAGACCTGATCAGCTGTTCTACAAAGTCTGAAGAATACAACAGCTGAAGTATTTCTGAAGTACTGAAGACAAAGACTGAGATAACAGCTGAAGATCTAAAGTCTGAAGACTTCAACAAGTACTGAAGACAAAGACTGAAGATCAACAGCTGAAAGACAAAGTCTGATGTTCAAGTACTGAAGACATCAGCTGATGCTAACAGCTGATGACAACAGCTGAAGAGGGCTTCTTCAGTTGTTGTGATGGTTTTTCTTCATCAGTAGTTTTCTTTTCCTTTCAGTAGTTGTTTACTTTTCTGTAGTTTTGTTTCCTTTTCAGTACTTGTAAACAACTGAAGAGGTTGTTCTTCAGTTGTTGTAGTATCAGTAGTTTTATGTTTTTCAGTAGTTGTAAATAAGATGTCTAACACTTAGGAACATTTGTAAGAAGATGTCAGTTGTTGACATCTTCAGTAGTTGTTAAACATCAGTAGTTATAAAACGGTTACATGTCACTTTCAAGTGACATCAGCCTACGTCATTCTTCCTTTATAAGGAAGGATGACTCCCCTGTAATCGTGCCATTGAGGCCGACAATCTTAATGCAATATTCCTTTTGTCAGATATTTCTCTCTCTATAACAAAATTCTTTTATCGCTTTATATCGAATGTTCTTGCTTGAATTTGTCTAATTCTGAGCTATTCCGCTGCTATATCTGTTCAATCGATTAAACAAAGAGGCTGAGATCCTAACACAACTCTTTATAACCACATCTCACTTTATTCTCACACCAACGTGCGACAAAGTGTTCATAATATTTTTAGACATTTATTCACACACCAAAAATTAAAACAAAAAAATGAAGAAACTATGGATCGACGTCTTAACAACAATTTCCCTTGAAAAGTGCTTTTAAATGCATTGTTCTGAAACCCGAGGATACACCTTCAACCCTAGATATCATGCGTTGTTTGTTAAAAGTAGACGGAGCTCATATGTAAACCAAAGCTCGATAGGGTGTGAGCTATAGAAGAGAGTAGGGAGAAGAAATTGTATTTCTCAAACTTTTAACGATCTAACTATACAGTAGGGTAATAGTAATCCCCGTAATTAGAAAGTTATGAGGTAGAAAAGAGGAGATCGAGAGAGAAAGGATATGATTTTTTTGTTTGTCTAATCTTTTGCATTTAAATTGGTTTGTATAGTCATAAATCTATATCCGATTTTAAACCATTATTGATACATAATTATCATCATTAACGCATACTTACGATGGTCATCCGTGCAGACTAAACTGAAAATAATAATGACAATAATGATCATTCAAAATGAGTATTTTGGTTTCAAAATTCAAACGAGTTTAAAAAACAGGCTCATGCGGTCTCGTGTTTTTTGAGCTGCCTTCGCGTCCGCGAGACGTGCCGACAGGCACGATTTCAATGAAACTCTAACCGAAAACCCATTTTTGCATGCCCACCCCTGCATGCGGGTAGGACTTGTGGTAAAATATGTTATAACGATACTCTAAAGTGGTTAGACAACTCTTTATAACCACATCTCACTTTGTTCTCACACCACGTGCGACAAAGTGTTCATAATAATTTTTAGACATTTATTCACACACCAAAAATTAAAACAAAAAAATGAAGAAAACTATGGATCGACGTCTTAACAACAATTTCCCTGAAAAGTGCTTTTAAATGCATTGTTCTAAAACCCGAGGATACACCTTCAACCCTAGATATCATGCGTGTTTGTTACAAGTAGATGGAGCTCGTGTAAACCAAAGCTTGACAGGGTGTCAAGCTATAGAAGGGAGAGTAGAGAGAAGAAATTGTATTTCTCAAACTTTTAACGATCTAACTATACAAGTAGGGTAATAGTATTCCCCATAATTAGAATGTTATGAGGCAGAAAAGAGGAGATCGAGAGAGAAAGGATATGATTTTTGTTTGTCTAATCTTTTGCATTTAAATTGGTTTGTATAGTCATAAATCTATATCCGTTTTAAACCATTATTGATACATAATTATCATCATTAACGCATACTTACGATGGTCATCCGTGCAGACTAAACTGAAAATAATAATGACAATAATGATCATTCAAAATAAGCATTACTTACTGATTTTAACATTAAAAAGCAAGTTTAAAAAACTGCCTTGTGCGGGCTCGGGTTTTTTGAGCTGCATTCGCGTTCGCGAGACATGCTGGCACACACAGATTCAATTAAATCCAACCGAAAACCCATTTTTGCATGCCCCAACCCTGCGTGCGGGTAGGAGATGTGGTAAAATATGTTATAACGATGTTATAAAGTTGAAAGACAACTCTTTATAAACCACATCTCACTTTATTCCCACACCAATATGCGCCAAAGTGTTCATAATAATTTTTAGACATTCATTCACACACTCAAAACTTAAAATAAAAAATGAAGAAAACTATGGATCAACATCTTAACAACAATTTCCTCTTGGAAAGTGCTTTTAAATGCATTGCACTAGCAGTAAGATGCATTGCTTTGAAACTCGGGGATACACCTTCAACCCTAGATATCATGCGTTGTTTGTTACAAGTAGATGGAGCTCGTGTAAACCAAAGCTTGACAGGGTGTCAAGCTATAGAAGGGAGAGTAGAGAGAAGAAATTGTATTTATCAAACTATTAACAATCTATTAGTCATTAACTATACAAGTAGGGTAATAATATTCCCCATAATTAGAATGTTATGAGGTAGAAAAGAGAAGATCGAGAGAGAAAGGATATGATTTTTGTGTGTCTAATATTCTGCATTTGAATTGGTTTGTATAGTCATAAATCTATAACCGATTTAAAACCACTATTGATACATAATTTTCATCATTAGCGCATAGTAACGATTGTCATCCATGGAAACTAAACTGAAAATAATAATGACAATAATGATCATTCAATATGAGCATTAGTTATCGATTTCAAAATTCAAAACCAAGTTTAAAAAACTGCCTCGCGCGGGCTCGGGTTTTTTGAGCTGCATTCGCGTTCGTGAGACGCGGTGGCACGCACAAGTTTGATGAAATTCCAACCGAAATACCATTTTTGCACGCCCCACCCTGTGTGCAGGTAGGACATGTGGTAAAATACGTTATAACGATACTCTAAAGTGGTAAGACAACTCTTTATAAACCACATCTCACTTTGTTCACACACCAATGTGTGCCAAAGTGTTCATAATAATTTTTAAACATTCATTCACACACCCAAAACTTAAAACAAATAAATGAAGAAAACTATGAATCGACGTCTTAACAACAATTTCTCTTTGGAAAGTACTTTTTAATGCATTGCACTAGCAGTAAGATGCATTGCTCTGAAACCCAAGGATACACCTTCAACCCTAGATATCATTGGTTGTTTGTAAGAATTAGACGGAGCTCGTATGTAAACCAAAACTCAACAGGGTGTCAGGCTATAGAAGAGAGTAGAGAGAAGAAATTTTATTTCTCAAACTATTAACGATCTATTAGTCCTTAACTATACAAGTAGGGTAATAGTAATCCCCGTAATTAGAAAGTTATGAGGTAGAAAAGAGGAGATCGAGAGAGAAAGGATATGATTTTTATTTGTCTAATCTTTTGCATTTAAATTGGTTTGTATAGTCAAAAATCCATAACCGATTTAAAACCATTATTGATAAATAATTATCATCATTAGCGCATAGTAACGATGGTCATTCGTGTTAGGACTGTGTACGGTACGGAGTACTAACTGATTTACATGTATACCAACTCAAATAGTGCGGAATCATATTTTATTGGTGATCCAATCGGTGAGAATGCACGTAGAATTGATCTTAGAATGAATCTAAATGTTAAGAACAATTGAAAAAAGATTTAGTGTGATCTATGAACTTGGAACAGGGTCTCGAAGGTCTCTGGACGGCTAGGGTACGAGTAGGAGTCGAAATATTTAAAGTGTTATGTTTTTCCACGAATTAACTGCTATTTATAGGTTAGGGTTAGTCAATCGTACGACTGGACCATTAGGATGGTTCCGTCGTGCGACTAAAGCATGCGATTGAGTCAATCACACGACTGAAGGTTCAGTCGTGTGACTGAGTCATCCGTATGTCTCAGTCGTGCGACTGATCCAGTCTCCTGGTTCAGTCGTGTGACTGGTCCGTTAGCATGAAGTCTTTATTTGTATGGTCCATTAGCATGGTCCATTCCATGAACACTTCATAAGACTAAGTTTGAATATGTTTCTCAATCATTACTTTACTAAGATCTATTCAAACAACCACAAACCTATATAGTTAGTTCAATAAGCGTTAATAAATAATAAACATTGAAACATTCAACATTAAGATCATCAATCACATATTCTGTTTCATTCAACTCATACAATTCATTTACATTTAGGATATGACAGACATATTACATTAAGATCGTAAACTAGGTACATATGTATCAACAATCCGTGCAGACTAAACTGAAAATAATAATTATAATAATGATCATTCAAGATGAGCATTAGTTACTCGTTTCAAAATTCAAAATAGAGTTCAAAAAACTGGCTCGCGTGGGCTCGTGTTTTTTGAGCTGCATTCGCGTCCGTGGGACGTGCTGGCACGCACCAGTTTGATGAAAATCCAACGTAAAACCCATTTTTGCACTCCCCACCCCTGCGCGCGAGTAGAATTTGTGGTAAAATATGTTATAACAATACACTAAATTGGAAAGACAACTCCTTATAAACCACATCTCACTTTGTTCTCATACACCAATATGGGACACACCCAAAACTTAAAACAAACAAAGTGAAGAAAACTATGGATCTATGTCTTAACAACAACTTCCTCTTGGAAGGTGCTTTTAAATGCATTGCAATAGTAGTAAAATGCATTGCTCTGAAAACCTGAGGGTACACCTTCAACCCTAGATATCATATGTTGTTTGTTAGAAGTAGATGGAGCTCGTATGTAAACGAAAACTCGATAGGGTATCGGGCTATAGAAGAGAGTAGGGAGAAGAAATTGTATTTCTCAAACTATTAACAATCTATTAGTCATCAACTATACAAGTAGGGTAATAATATTCCCTGTAATTAGAATGTTATGAGGCAGAAAAGAGGAGATTGAGAGAGAAATAATATGCTTTTTGTGTGTCTAATATTCGACATTTGAATCGGTTTGTATAGTCATAAATTCATAACCGATTTAAAACCACTATTGATACATCATTATCATCATTAACGCATAGTAACGATTGTCATCCATGCAAACTAAGCTGAAAATAATAATGACAATAATGATCATTCAAAATGAGCATTACTTACCAATTTCAAAATTCAAAACCAAGTTTAAAAAACTGCCTCGCGCGGGGTCGGGTTTTTTTGAGCTGCATTCGCGTTTGCGAGACGTGCTGGCACGCACAAGTTCGATAAAAATCCAACCAAAAACCCTTTTTTGCACGCCCCACCCCTGCGTGCGGGTAGGAAATATGATAAAATATGTTATAACGATACTCTAAAGTGGTAAGACAACTCTTTATAAACCACATCTCACTTTGTTTCCACACCAATGTGCGCCAAAATGTTCATAATAATTTTTAGACATTCATTCACACACCCAAAACTTAAAACAAAAAAATGAAGAAAACTATGAATCGACGTCTTAACAACAATTTCCCCTTGGAAAGTGCTTTTAAATGCATTGCTCTAATAGTAAGATGCGTGCTCTGAAACCCAAGGATACACCTTCAACCCTAGATATCATGCGTTGTTTGTTTGAAGTAAACGGAGCTCGTATGTAAACCAAAGCTCGACAGGGTGTCGGGCTATAGAAGAGAGTAGAGAGAAGAAATTTTATTTCTCAAACTATTAACGATCTATTAGTCCTTAATAATACAAGTAGGGTAATAATATTCCCCGTAAGTAGAATGTTATGAGGTAGAAAAGAGGAGATCGAGAGAGAAAGGATTTGGTTTTTGTTTGTCTAATCTTTTGCATTTAAATTGGTTTGTATAATCATAAATGCATAACCAATTCAAAACCATTATTGATACATAATTATCAACATTAGCACATAGTAACAATGGTCATCTGTGCAGACTAAACTGAAAATAATAATTACAATAATGATCATTCAAAATGAGCATTAGTTACCGGTATCAAAATTCAAAACCGAGTTCAAAAAACATTAGCAGATTTTAAGCTGCATTCACGTTCGCGGGACGTGCTGGCACGCACGAGTTCGATGAAAATCCAACTGAAACCCCATTTTCGCACGCCCCATCCCTACACGTGGGTAGAATTTGTGGTAAAATGTGTTATAACAATACACTAAATTGGAAAGACAACTCCTTATAAACCACATCTCACTTCGTTCTCACACACCAATATGGGATAAAGTGTTCATAATAACTTTTAAACTTTCATTCACACACCCAAAACTTAAACCAAACAAAGTAAAGAAAACTATGGATCTATGTCTTAACAACAACTTCCTCTGGAAGGTGCTTTTAAATGCATTGCACTAGCAGTAAGATGCATTGCTCTGAATCCCGAGGATACACCTTCAACCCAAGATATCATGCGTTGTTTGTTAAAAGTAGACGGAGCTCGTATGTAAACCAAAGCTAGACAGGGTATCGGGCTATAGAAAAGAGAAGAGAGAATAAATTTTATTTCTCAAACTATTAATGATCTATTAGTCCTTAACTATACAAGTAGGGTAATAATATTCCCCATAATTAGAATGTTATGAGGCAGAAAAGAGGAGATCGAGAGAGAAAGGATATTATTTTTGTTTGTCTAATTTGCATTTAAATTGGTTTGTATAGTCATAAATCCATAACCGATTTAAAACTATTATTGATACATAATTATCATTATTAACGCATAGGAACGATGGTCATCCGTGCAGACTAAACTGAAAATAATAATGACAATAATGATCATTCAAAATGAGCATTAGTTAACAGTTTCAAAATTCAAACCGAGTTTAAAGTACTGGCTCACGCAGGCTCGGGATTTTTGAGCTGCATTTGCGTCCGAGGGACGTGCTGGCACGCACGAGTTTGATGAAAATCCATTCGAAAACCCTTTTTTGCACGCCCCATCCCTGCGCACCGGTAGAATTTGTGGTAAAATATGTTATAACAATACACTAAATGGAAAGATAACTTCTTATAAACCACATCTCACTTTGTTCTCACACACCAATATTGGACAATGGTTTATAACAATTTTTAAACTCTCATTCACACACCCAAAACTTAAAACAAAAAAATGAAGAAAACTATTGATCGACGTCTTAACAACAATTTCCCCTTGAAAAGTGATTTTAAATGCATTGCACTAGCAGTAAGATGCATTGCTCTAAAACCCGAGTATTTCCTAAAACATATTAAAAATAAAATGTCAATATAATGTTGGTGAGATTTCCATAGTTTGCAATACCTAAGTATATAAAAGATGCCAATTCATGTTATAAGTTAGAGAGCAAAGTAACTAGGGGTGTAAGGCAGAATGCACAATCAAGCCTTGACAAAGTTTTACAAGTCTCAAAAGTTTACAAGTATATACGATTAGCTAAGTGTACTTGGATTAACCAAGTAGCTTGTCAGACCCATAGATCTATGACGTCGCCAGGCTAGCAATAGTTAATGATTGTATATATATTCGATATTACATGGTAGCTACAAAGTTCAACTAACCAGAACACACAAGTAAATTGCCATAAGTTTACAAGAATCAAACGTTTACAAGTGCAATGATTATAAAGTAACATGTTTCACCCTAAAGTGTGAAAATATGAAAAAATGTGTATAGAAATACTCACACGATCAAATAAGTATAGAATTGATGATTAATAAGAAATTAATATGCGTCGTTCCAATGTAAACCATCTCAAGGCACCTAAATATAAATATTTATAAGTTTTAAGTTTAATTATAATATGTTTAACAATTTAATGGAGAACTAGGGTTTCGGTAGGAATATGGGGGTTATTATTATAAATACAATTAATAAACTATTATTTATATTTTGTTCGATAAGAGAAGGTACCATTTATAAAACTTTAAAGGAATTAAATCCTTTGTTACTAACTTGTGTATTATAACATATATTTGAATACTATAATTATCATGATAAATCTTTAATCAAAGAAAACATAAGATTCAATAATAATTTAATAACTTAAATTATTATATAAATCCATTTTTATAACAATACTTAATTATAATTTTTAAAATATTTTATAAGAATAAATTTACAAAAAATATTTTGTTGATTTTAAAAGACTAGAAGTTTGTAAAATTATTTTTATATTTAATAAAAGTATTCTAAAATAGAATTAAGACTAAAAAAATCTTTTTAAAAATAATAAGAGGGTGCTCGGGTTCGAACCCGGAACCTCTAAGTTGAAATGTAGTGAGTGAACCTGTGAACCAAGGCTCTCAGCCGCGGTATAACCCGGTTCCAAATTGTTTTAACCTAAATGTAACACCTGGTTATTTATTTATTTATTTTGAAGCCGACGAATGAAGAAAGAGAAATAAAGCTCAAAGTCGAGGGACCAAACTCGCCAACGAAGGAAAGTTGGAAATGTGGTGATATTTGTAGGGAGAGGGCAGCCATATTGTCCCCACACTCACACATTTCAGCCACAAAGAAAGAGAGGAGAGAAAGAAATGAGAAAAGAGAGAAAAGGTTGGTTTGGGTAGATTCAAGCGGGCAAAATCGTCGTGTAGCAAGTCAAATCGAAGCTCTACTTCTTGGTGTCGTTTGTGTGAGTTCTAGGACCCCACTTTTACTTGTTTTCAAATGATTTTGGGGCTGGAAAGCATAGAAAACCTGTTTTTATATGTGTATGTGTTTGACCCATTTGGGTGTGTTGCGTGTTAGGCGTTTAGAGTTTGTTTCTGGGCTTGCGTGTGCTTGTATGGTGTTGTGGTATGCATCCCTAAGGTTTAGGATGGTCGATTTGGGCTTAGAAGGGGCTTAGATTAGTTTGGAAGTTGAAAAGGGGCAGTTTGCGTTCGGTTGGAACTGCATTCTTCATCAGCTAGGCTAGGCGACCGACTGTAGACCGAATGGAGGCCATACGGCCGAATAAGGTGCGATTGGGGTCCATTCGCACGATTGAATGACCAGTCACATGGAGGTCATGCCATTGAAGGTCTAGTCGCATAAGTGCTTATCTGCATTAGTCCCATTCGCATGAGATCCATCCGTATTAGTCCATTCGCACGATTGGGTGTTCATTCGCATGAGTGTTCATCCGCATTATTTCATTCGCATGATGTTCAGTTGCATGGAGGCCATGCGACTGATGGGTGTCCATACGCCCGAATAGGGCTGTTGCACTCAAAGGAAAGTGTAGTTTGACTTCTGACTTTTGGGGGAAAGTGCAGATGTAAGTATTGACGTAAAGATTCTCGTAAGAGCATGTAAGATGACTGTTATGACCTTAGAGAGCATGTTGGGCATGATGATGATGATGTTGCATGTTTATGCATGTTAAGTATGTATGATGTTTCCCTGTATGATGATGAAGGCTGTGTATGATATGTTTATTATTATGATGTATGTTTATCCTTCTTGTGACTTTACGTGTCGTGTTAAAGTATTATGTAACGTAAAGTGAAAAATAATGAAAGAGGAACATGAAGTAAGAATGCATGCATTATTGAATGATGAATGAACGAAGGAAAGGCTTGCAAGCACATATATGAGGTGAGCAACCCTGTTGTTGCAAAAGACTCGGATAGTGTGCAATCGTTGAGATTGCCCATGAGGTGAGCAACCTGTTGTTGCAAGAGACTCGGATAGCGTGCAATCATTGAGATTGCCCATGAGGTGAGCAACTCTGTTGTTGCAAGAGACTCGGATAGCGTGCTATCGTTGAGATTGCCAATGAGGGGAGAAACCCTATGGTTGCAAAAGACTCGGATAGCATGCAATCGTTGGGATTGCTAATGAGGTGAGCGACCCTGTTGTCGCAACAGACTCGGGAGAACAAACTTTTAAAATGAACGAAATTTAACGAATGTTATGGAAGATAATAATTATATTATCGATGTGTATGTATGTTGTATGGTCACGAATGAATGTAAAGCGCAGTATGATTTGAAAGAAAGTAAAGAACGGTTTAAATGATAGAAAAGTATGTTTATTATAAAACTAGAACTCACTCAGCAACGCTGACTTTTATGTGTTTCCAGTTGGCAGGTTATGATTGCTAAGGATGGCATGGGCGGCTACTCGGCTCCTTTTAGGATGGCATTCTTTCGATTAATGTTTTTTCATTGTAATGCGAACAAACTGCATTTTGTAATGAATGTTGTATTAACTTGAAAAAGCATTTACATGGAAATGAAAGATTATTTTAATGTTCCGCTGCAATGTTTATGAAATACGGATGTAAATATATGTTTTATGTGCGATGAGACTCCAACTGTAAGCGTCCCGGGAACGAGTCCTTACAAGTTGGTATCAGAGCCAAAGTTTAAGTGAAATGGGTAAAATTTTAAAATAAACCTTAACTTAAACTGAGAATGGGACGGAAAGGGAATGGGATGCCTATTTGAGTAGCTACGTGCCATTAGATATTTTTGTAAAGTTAGCCGGTATTTTGTGCGCATGGTATGTGGTTATGTGTTGTATGTAGATTTAAATACTGATGTAGTCAAGACAGGTAATGCTTGGGGTATGAAGAGTAAAGTAAGTGGCTAATCACAACTGGCCACTGTAATTAGGGACTTACTATACTTGACATAAACTAAGTTGTTCCCTTGAATGACCGTGTTGGTGTTTGAATCTTTCAATGGGTGTGTGATGGCCGGTGGTAGATCTTCGAAAGCTTCACGGGGTGGAGGTCACGATGCTGAACCGCGACCCAAGAGAGGAAGACCCAAAGTTGAGAAGGTGGTTCATCAAGAACTAGAGACCCCTCATCCGGAGGGTGGCGACGAGAGCGCCAATCTGAGAGCCTCGGTAAAGGAGGTTGTCGTGGAAGAAGTTCATCAAGTCATGCAGACAATCCTACCGTCTGTGGTGATTGAAATGATTAAGGCAGTACGGGAAGGAGAAAGAAAGGAGAGGAACAGGTCCTCGGGAGGACAGGAGCAACCGGAGCCTGAAACGGTTCTCTCGGATGATGAGAAGAGGAGGAAGAAGAAGAGCCTGTGCAGGAGGCGGCACGAGGTTGTAACTACGGGGCGTTTATCAGATGCAAGCCCCCTACTTTGGATGGAAGCGGCACTGCTGCTGCTGCTCACTGGTGGATGAGGGAAATGGAGGTTGTTCATGATATCAGTGTATGCCGTGAAGATCAGAAGGTGAAGTTCGCTACCCACTCTTTTGTGGATTCGGCTCTGTTCTGGTGAGACAAAATTGTCCAAGCTTAGGGTAGCAGGGCCATTGGGAGGATGATATCGTCTGAGCTGAAAAGTTGGTGATTAAGGAGTTTTGTCCTTATTGGGAAATGGACAAGGTCGAAAGGGAATTCCTGCCGCTGGAAGTGGGAACAATGACACACCAACAGTACACCACAAAGTTCAACAAGATGGCACGTCTGGTGCCGGATCAGGTGACACCTCTGTCTCGAAAAATCAAGAGGTATTTTTAGGGTTTGCCAGCGGATATTCGCAGGCACATGATCGCTGCCCCGCCGAGCACTTTTAGGTCGGTGGTGGATTTGGCAGGGAGACTGTATGATGAGAGGACCGTGGTGCTGAAAAAAGGTGGCAAGAAGAGCGGTGGTGATCAAAACTGGCAGGGGAAGAGGTTTGGTCAGGGTGATGTTTCGACGGGTAACAAGAAGGCACGGTGGACGACCGCCGTGTGGTCGCATCGGTGCTGGTATAAAGAAGTGTGCTAGGTGTGGGAGAGAACATAGCGGGGAGTGTAGGCGGGGGTTGAATGTGTGCTTCAAATGTGGGAAGCCGGGGCATATAGCCAAGGACTGTCGTACGGTCTAGTGCTACAACTGTGGAGAAGAGGGTCACGTGAGTAGGGATTGTAAGAAGCCGAGGGCTGAGAGTTCTGAGGCGAAGAAGGCGGGAAGTGAAGGACCGAGGGCGAGTACCAAGGCATTCACCATGACACAGGAGGAAGCTAGTACGGACCCTGATGTTATGTTCGGTACGTTTCTGGTGAACCATACTTTAGCTTCTGTGTTATTGATTTGGGTGCCAGTAAAAGTTTTATTTCTGCTGCTTTCTGTGATAAGCTGCCTGTTAGTAGTAGACGTGTTGATGCGCCCTTTGATGTAGAAACTACCATAGGTAAGTCTACCAGGATTTCTGAGATGATAGAGAACTGTGATGTGGAACTTGAGGGTCATACTGTTAGACCGTTCGTGATGACCTTAGGTGGTTTTGATTTGGTTCTTGGGATGGATTGATTGGCGGACTTCGAGGCGAACATTATGTGTCACAAGAAGATGATTCGTTTGACAGCGCCTGACGGTAGTTCAGTGACGGTTTATGGTGATCGGGTTACTACGATTTCGAAAGTGATTTCGATGGTGGTGGCGGGAAAGTGTATGAGGCGTGGATGTAGTGTCTACTTGGCCTATGTAAAGGATGTGGATACGCCAAAACCATAACAATCCGATGTACCGGTTGTGTGTGACTTTCCATACGTATTCCCAGAAGACTTATCAGGAGTGCCACCTGACCGTGAGATCGAGTTCCAAATTGATCTGATACCGGGTGCCCAACCCTGTTGCCAAGGCACCGTATCGGTTAGCTCCGACAGAGATGAAAGAGCTGATGGAGCAGTTGCAAGAGCTGCTTGATAAGGGGTTCATTAGACCGAGTATCTCTCCTTGGGGTGCTCCGGTCCTGTTTGTAAAGAATGACGGTAGTATGAGGATGTGTATTGATTGCCGTGAGCTGAATAAGTTGACAGTGAAGAACCGTTACCCCTTACTGAGGATAGATGATTTGTTTGATTAGCTTCAATGTGCCATTTGGTTTTCAAGGATAGACCTTCGATCTGGTTACCATCAGTTGAAGGTGAAGGATCAGGATATCCCTAAAACAGCTTTTCGCACGCGTTATGGTCACTATGAGTTTCTTGTCATGTCTTTTGGTTTGACCAATGCGCCAGCTGCCTTTATGGATTTGATGAACCGTGTGTATCGGTTGATGCTGGATAAATCCGTGATTGTGTTTATTGATGATATCCTGATTTATTCGAAGAGCGAGATAGAGCATGCCGGTCACATTCAGGAGGTTTTAGCGACGTTGAGGAGGGAGAAGTTGTATGCTAAATTCTCCAAGTGCGCGTTCTGGTTGCGCGAAGTTCAATTCTTGGGTCATGTGATGAACCCTGATGGGATCATGGTGGACCTAGCAAAGGTGGAGGCGGTTATGCAATGGAAGTCTCCAAAGATGCCATCCAAGATTCGTAGTTTCTTGAGTTTGGCGGGCTACTACAGAAGGTTCATTCAAGACTTCTCTAAGATCGCTTTACCACTAACCAATTTGACCCGGAAAGATGTAAATTTTATATGGTTCAAGCTCAAGAGAAGGCGTTCGATGAACTGAAGGCGAGGTTGACTCAAGCTCCTGTTCTATCATTACCCGATGGGAGCGAAGATCTGGTGGTTTATTCCGATGCTTCCTACTCGGGGTTGGGGTGCGTGTTAATGCAGAGGGGGAAAGTTATAGCCTATGCATCCCGACAGTTGAAGGTTCATGAGGTCAATTAGCCGTGGTCTTTGCACTAAAGATTTGGAGGCACTATCTGTATGGGACGAAGTGCACCATTTTCATTGACCACAAGAGCTTGAAGTACTTCTTTGAGCAAAAACATCTGAACATGAGGCAGAGAAGGTGGTTGGAGCTCATAAAAGATTATGATTGCGAGATCCACTACCATCCGGGCAAAGCCAATGTGGTGGAAGACGCCCTTAGCCGAAAGGAGAGGCCCGAGCCGATTTGGGTGAAAGCATATCAGGTGATCATGACCTCTGATGTGATGAAGCAAGTCAAAGGGTTTCAAGATGAAGCAGTGAAAGAAGATCATCTCAACACTGAAAGGATGAGAGGTCTTGATGGGGAATTAGGCGAAAAAACACTTGGTGTTAAAACCTGATTTGGACGGGTATGGATTCCTCATTTTGGGGATCTACGGGTGAAGATCATGGATGAAGCTCACAAGACTTGATACTCCATTCATCCAAGTGCCACGAAAATGTAACAAGATATGAAGAAGGATTATTGGTGGCCGGGTATGAATCGCGATGTGGTGGAGTATGTGAGTAAGTGCCTTACTTGCTTACACGTGAAGGCCGAGCATCAAAAGCCGTATGGGAAGATCCAACATTTGGATATACCGGATGGAAGTGGGAGCACATCATCATGGATTTCATCACGAAGTTTCTACGTACTCCGAAAGGGTATGATGTTATATGGGTGACTGTGGACCGTCTGACGAAGAGTGCTCACTTCCTACCGATCCGCGAGACATATTCATTAGAGAGGTTGGCGGATCTATTCATCAAGGAAATTATAACTCGTCATGACGTGCCAGTGTCTATTGTATTTGATCGTGACACCCGGTTTACCTCCAAATTCTGGAAGAAATTCCACAACGCCATAGGGACGAGGTTACATATTAGCACGGCTTATCATCCCCAAACTGATGGTCAGTCAGACAGGACCATTCAGACATTGGAAGACATGCTCCGGGCATGTGTTATTGGTTTTGGGGGAAGTTGGGATGACCACCTACCGCTAGCCGAATTCTCATATAACAACAGCTATCATGCCAGCATTGGTATGCCACCATATGAGATGCTATACGGTAGGAGATGCAAAACACCTGTTTGTTGGGGTGATAATTGTCAGAAGGAATTGGGGAGCGTCGAGGTAATCGAGGCTATGACTGAGAAGCTTGAAAAGATCAAGGCCTTCATGAAGGCAGCCAAAGATAGATAGAAGTCGTATGCTGATAAACGACACAGACCGATTGAGTTCCAGGTGGGTGACCGGGTTATGTTGAAGGTCTCACCTTGGAAGGGTATTATTCAATTCAGAAAGCGAGGAAAGTTGAGCCCAAGGTATATAGGCCATTTTCGAATCATCGCTACGTGGCCTATAGATTGGAGTTACCAGATGAGCTAAGTGGAATTCACCCAACATTCCACGTTTCTCATCTAAGGAAGTGCTTGGTGGATGAAGACATGATTGTTCAGCTGGAGAATATTAAAGTAGACGAAAGGCTCAATTATGTGGAGCAACCAGTGGCAATCATCGATAGAAAAGAGAAGAGGCTAAGAAATAAAGTGGTTCCCCTTGTGCGTGTACACTGGAAGCACAGGAAGGGATCCGAGTCAACGTGGGAAACTGAGGAAGAAATGAAACAGCATTATCCACGTTTGTTCAAGGAATAACAGGTTCGGGGATGAAACCTATTTAAGGGGGGTGGACTTGTAACACCCGGTTATTTATTTATTTATTTTGAAGCCGACGAATGAAGAAAAAGAAATAAAGCTCAAAGTCGAGGGACCAAACTCGCCAACGAAGGAAAGTTGGAAATGTGGTGATATTTGTAGGGAAAGGGCGTCATACTCTCCCCACACTCACACATTTCAGCCACAAAGAAAGAGAGGAGAGAAAAAAGGGAGAAAAGAGAGAAAAGGTTGGTTCGGGTAGATTCAAGCGGGCAAAATCGTCGTGTAGCAAGTCAAACCGAAGCTCTACTTCTTGGTGTTGTTTGTGTGAGTTCTATGACCCCACTCTTACTTTTTTCAAATGATTTTGGGGCTGGAAAGCATAGAAACCCCGTTTTTGTATGTGTATGTGTTTGACCCATTTGAGTGTGTTGCGTGTTAGGCGTTTAGAGTTTTTTTCCGGGCTTGCGTGTGCTTGTATGGTGTTGTGGTATGCATCCCTAAGGATTAGGATGGTCGATTTGGGCTTAGAAGGGGCTTAGATGAGTTTGGAAGTCGAAAAGGGGTAGTTTGCGTTCGGCTGGAACTGCATTCTGCATCAGCTAGGGCTAGGCGACCGACTTGAGACCGAATGGAGGCCATACGGCCGAATAGGGTGAGATTGGGGTCCATTCGCATGATTGAAGGGCTAGTTGCATGGAGCTCATGTGATTAAAGGTCTAGTCGCATAAGTGCTCATCCGCATTAGTCCCATCCGCATTAGTCCATTCGCACAATTGGGTTTTCATTCGCATGAGTGTTCATCCGTATTGGTTCATTCGCATGATGTTCAGTCGCATGGAGGCCATGCAAATGAAGGGTGTCCATACGCCTAAATAGGGCAGTTGCACTCGAAGGAAAGTGTAGTTTGACTTCTGACTTTTGGGGGAAAGCGCAGATGTAAGTTTTGACGTAAAGGTTCTCGTAAGAGCATGTAAGATGACTATTGTGATCTTAGAGAGCATGTTGGGCATGATGATGATGATGATGTTGCATGTTTATGCATGTTAAGTATGTATGATGTTGCCCTGTATGATGATGATGGTTGTGTATGATATGTTTCTTACTATGATGTATGTTTATCCTTCTTGTGGCTTTACATGTCATGTTAATGAATGAATGAAGTATTATGTAACGTAAAGTGAAAGATAACGAAAGAGGAACATGAAGTAAGAATGCATGTATTATTGAATGATGAATGAATGAAGGAAAGGCTTGCAAGCACATATATGAGGTGAGCAACCATGTTGTTGCAAGAGACTCGGATAGCGTGCAATCATTGAGATTGCCCATGAGGTGAGCAACCCTGTTGTTGCAAGAGACTCGGATAGCGTGCAATCGTTGAGATTGCCCATGAGGTGAGCAACTCTGTTGTTGCAAGAGACTTGGATAGCGTACTATCGTTGAGATTGTCAATGAGGGGAGCAACCCTATGGTTGCAAAAGACTTGGATAGCATGCAATCGTTGGGATTGCTAATGAGGTGAGCGACCCTGTTGTCGCAACAGACTCGGGAGAACGAACGTATAAAATGAATGAAAGTTAACGAATGTAATGGATGATAATAATTATATTATATATGTGTATGTATGTTGTATGGTCACGAATGAATGTAAAGCGCAGTATGATTTGAAAGAAGGTAAAGAACGATTTAAACGATAGAAAAGTATGTTTTATTATAAAACTAGAACTCACTCAGCAACGCTGACCTTTATATGTTTCCAATGGCAAGTAATGATTGCTGAGGATGGCACAGGCGGCTACTCGACTCCTTTTTGGATGGCATTCTTTTGATTAGTGTTTTTACATCGTAATGTGAACAAACTGCATTTTGTAATGAATGTTGTATTAACTTGCAAAAGCATTTACATGGAAATGAAAGATAATTTTAATGTTCTGTTGCGATGTTTATGAAATACGAATGTAAATGTATGTTTTATGTGCGATGAGAATCCAACTGTAAGCGTCCAGGGAACGAGGCCTTACACTAAATCAATAGAACGTCCCCCAAATCCAAGAACCCTAAATTCGATTGATCCAAAATTAAAGAATCAAACGATGTTATTAATCGAATTAACCATGGGGCTTTTGTTCCCCATGTAAATTCGAACAAAAGTATGCATTTAATTACCCGAACACGTTCGAATTGAAGCTGAATCTCACGAAGAACAGATCGCAACCAGAAAACGTGCAAACAAGGTGGAAATGTTTATTATAATTCAATTAACCTTGCGGATATCCTGAGATGATGATCTTGATTCAAAACCCCTTATCAATTTCAGTTCATTATGCCCAAACGATGAACTTCGAGTACACGCAGGTTCTCGATGAAGATGGTGATCGAACTTGTTGTGTGTATTTGTTTCAAATGAATTTTTGTTGATTAAACGTTTAGAAGTAGATAGAAGATTGATTAGGTTAAGTTAATTGGGTTATTATTGAATTTTAATGACCGAACGGTTAGAGGATTAAAGTGGTCGGTTACTCGAATCATTTGGATTCATAATCACCTTTAAAATGCAATTACAACCTTTAAAAGTGTTCAATTCGTGTTCACATATCGGTTGGAAATGATTGGGTATCGAATTGTGCATTAAAACACACGAATACACCTTGCCGGAGTCCGGCCGGAGGTGGCCGGACCGACAGCCGGAAAATCGGGGGTGGGAGGGGAATTTGGTTTGGGTTTTTATTAAATTTACACTTTCACCCCTTGTAGTTTGGTTTGTTATTATTTTATGCAAATATTTTCTTTTAAGGTTTATAAATTGGCAAAACTAACCCATGAACTTAATTAACTTAAACATTCTCAAAGATTTATAATTTTACTATTATTAATATATCATTATTATTATTATTATTATTATTATTATTATTATTATTATTATTATTATTATTATTATTATATTATTATATTATTATTATTATTTAAGTAATAATTAACATTATTAACCTTCAAACTAAAGGATTAAAAAATAAAATAAGCATAAATGACCATAAGTTTCACATATGGCAACAATGGTCCTTACAAGATTTAATGACGTTAACTATTAGTTAACCAAAAATAAAAGATGTTACAGTCTCCCCAACTTAAAATAATTTCGTCCCGAAATTAAGAATGAACTAAACGAACAAATGTGGGGACATCTTTTTCATAAGCTCCTCACGTTCCCAAGTGAACTCAGCTCCACGTTTGTTTTCCCAACGGACTTTGACGATCGGTGTGGTAGTTGTTTAGGTCTTCTTCAAGGTTCGGTCCATAATCTCATCAGGCTTCTCAACGAAACGCAATGACTCATCTATTTGAATTTCCTCGAGAGGAACATGCAAATTTTCATAAGCCAGACATTTCCTCAGGTTTGAGACATGAAAGACAGGATGAACCCCACTAAGTTCAAAAGTTAGTTCCAGTTTGTAAGCCACCTTCCTAATTATTTTCAGAATCTTGAAAGGTCCTACAAAGCGTGGGGCTAACTTACCCTTCTTCCCGAAACGTACAACATCCTTCCATGGAGAGACCTTAAGAAGAACCATGTCGTCGACTTGAAACTCCAACGGTATGCGTCTTTTATCGACATAACTCTTTTGGCGACTTCTAGCCACCTCAAGGTTATTACGAATTTTAGAAACTTTGTCGGTCGTTTCTTGAATAAGTTTAGGACCAGTGATGAGATTTTCCCCAATGTCAGTCCAACAGATCGAAGAACGACATTTACAACCATACAAAGCCTCGAATGGTGCCATCTTGATACTTGAGTGATAACTATTGTTATACGAAAATTCCACGAGCGGTAAATGCGTATCCCAATCACCACCAAAATCAAGGACACAAAGTCGTAGCAAATCCTCGAGGGTTTGAATTGTTCGTTCGGTTTGACCATCAGTTTGAGGATGGTAAGCCGTACTTAGATCCAATTGAGTACCAAGAGTTCTTTCATCAACGACCAAAAATGCGAAGTGAAACGAGCGTCTTGGTCGGATACGATGTGCAATGGCACGCCATGACGACTCACAATTTCGTCAATGTAGATGCGAGCCATTCTTGAAACTTTGTATGTGTCTTGTATTGGTATGAAATGTGCCGTTTTGGTCAAACGGTCAACAATCACCCATATACTATCATGACCATGAGGTGTACGAGGTAACTTGGTTAAAAAATCCATGGATATATGTTCCTATTTCTACATAGGGATTTCGGGTTGTTCAAGTAAACCACTTGGTCATTGATGCTCGGCTTTGACTCTTGCACACGTGAGACACTTGGAAACATAAGACGCGATATCTTTCTTCATTCCAGGCCACCAATATTGACCACGCAGGTCCATGTACATCTTATCGGAGCCAGGATGAATGAAATATCAGGTTTGATGAGCTTTATTCATAATGAAGTGCTGCAGGTTATCACGATTCGGAATCCAAAGTCGATTCAAGAAGTACCACATACCGTTCGGTTTTGTCTCCAGTTGGGACTGAACGTTAGACATCAAATCTTCATCCTTCCCTTCATTGGTTAATGCCGCTTGTTGAGCCTCAGGAATGCATAACTCGAGGTCACTATCGATCATTATGTTTTGAAGCATGATAGTAGCCTCGTTGAAATCCACATAAATCTCGGTATCAAATTCTCCTAGCATATCAAACTATTGCCTTTGATCTCAAATTTCTTGGAGCGCGACAATCTTGTTGTGGACCTTGCGACTCAGCGCGTCGGCTACAACATTCGCCTTTCCAAGGTGATAGCGAATGTCATAGTCGTAGTCGCTAATCAACTCAATCCATCGTCTTTGTCTCATGTTGAGATTCTTTTGGTTGAACACGTGTTGGAGACTCTTATGATTGGTGTAGACTATGCATTGCATCCTATAAATATAGTGTCGCCAAATCTTCAAAGCGAAAACCACAGCACCAAGTTCAAGATCGTGAGTTGTGTAGTTTACTTCATGAACCTTCAATTGCCTCGACGCGTATGCTATGACTTTGCCTCTTTGCATGAGAACACAACCAAGACCTTGATTAGAAGCATCACAATACACAGTAAAGTCATCGTTTTCATCGAGAAGTGTGAGAATAGGAGCGTTACACAACTTGCGTTTTAGTGTCTCGAAAGCCTCTTCTTGCTCGGGTCCCCATTCAAAGAGTCGATCCTTTTGGGTTAGCGCCATTAATGGTTTAGAAATCTTCGAGAAATTCGCTTGAACCTATGGTAATATCCCGCTAAGCCCAAAAAAGAACGAACCTAGGTTGGGGCTGTGGGAGCACACCAATTCTTCACGGCTTCAATTTTAGCAGGATCAACCTGAATTCCTTGGTTATTCACCACATGCCCTAAGAATTGAATCTCTTCTAACTAGAATTCACACTTGGAAAATTTGGCGTATAATTGCTCCTTCTTCAAAAGTCCAAGAACTTGTCGCAAGTGCATCTCGTGATCGATTTTCGTCTTGGAATAAATAAGAATGTCATCAATGGACACGATCACAAACTTATCCAAATACGGTTTACATACTCGATTCATGAGATCCATGAACACGGCAGGTGCATTAGTCAAGCCAAAAGGCATAACCATGAACTCGTAATGTCCATACAAGTACGAAAAGTGGTCTTTGGAATGTCATCTTCGTGAACACGTAATTGATGATACCCAGAACGTAGATCGATCTTTGAGAATTGAATTGCTCCTTGAAGTTGATCGAAGAGATCATCGATTCGAGGAAGAGGGTATCGGTTTTCGATAGTAAGCTTGTTGAATTCCTGGTAGGGGATGCACATGCGGAATGAACACGAACCTCACAGGTGCACCCCATGGTGAAGAATTAGGATGAATGAAACCCTTATCGGTCAACTATTGCAGTTGACTAGCTAGTTCTTGCATTTCAGACGGTGCAAGACGATAAGGTGATTTAGCCACAGGGTTTGCACCAGGGATTAAGTCAATCTTGAACTCAACTTCTCGCACAGAAGGTAATCCCTTAAGATCCTCGGGAAAAACCTCGGGAAATTCTCGCACAACAGGAATGTCTTTCAGTTCCTTCCCTTGACTTTCGTATTAACTACATACGCCATGAAAGCTAGGTAGTTTTTAATTAAGCACTTTCGGGCCTTGACGCAAGACATAAGTTTGAGTCCTTGGGATGATTTCTCCCCAAAGACCTTCAAAGTATCAACCGTCGGTAAAGGAATTCGAATGCATTTCTCGAAGCATAGAATTTCTGCATGATGCTTGGCTAACCAATCCATGCCAATGATAACATCAAAGCTTCCCAATTGCATAGGAATAAGGTCGATAAAAAACTCATGTTCGTTATGGCTCAAGGTGCAATCACGTATTACGACGTCAATGACGATTGATTTTCCATCAGCGACTTCAACCGTGAAGGGTCTTTCTAGATTAACACGTGGCTTAGAAAGTATAGGCTCGAACTCCAAAGATAAGGAAATGAGGATAACAAAGGATAGTAATCTAAACAAGGATAGGCTAAGAGTTGTAAGGCATGCGGAATGGTTCTATTTGGTAATGCATTACCATTTGGAAACGTTGACGCGTCAAAGTGAATTGGCCCATTTGCCTTAGAAACTTATGTATATCGACCATAGTTTATCACTCATCCCAAAGATCCCCAGGTAATCATAACTAGTCCCGTAGGATTTATGCGAAATGCTTGCCTTAGCCGAAGGCCTTTTGCGAGGAAATCTAGGATACAGGTGTCTATGTGTCATACAATATTTCTTGGGTTCATGAAATCAAAACCTTGATGAGATTTATATAGATTAGACATAACGTCTAAAGATCCAAGTCATAAGCATAAGTATACGATTCCACGTGTCGTCGAGAATAAGATTAAGAGATTTCATGTTTGGGGAGAGTCAAAGAGTCAAAGATAAGTTTAGGGAGACAAGTAACAATGTTTAGGCAATCCTAGGCTAAGACATCAAATTGCGCATAAGAAGGCATAGCATTATGTAGCATGCAAACCATACATTTTACAAGATAGAAATATAATTCTATAAGATTCATGCATACTATAGTCTAGGTCATAATTTCTAATAACCTAAATCCTTATAGTTATGGGCTCTGATACCAATTTGTCACACCCCAACCTTGACGGTGGACGTCGAGGTGTGAGAGTTAAGATCGTTCACAGCCACATAACGCTGTTATTAAATCCATTATATTATTCATAAGTTTCAAAGGTAATATTACAAACATAAGCCTCAAATAAAGAAATTAACAAGCATAATAAGAAATATAACAAGCTCATTCATTTATTTAACTAGGTCCATTCCTAGGTGTGAACAAGCTTCAAAAGTGACGACAACTTCAGTATAACCTGAAACATGTTAAAAAAAATCAACATAATTTTGGTGAGATTCCATAGTTTTCAATACATAAGTATATAAAAGATGGCAATTCATGTTGTAAGTTAGAGAATAAAGTAAATAGGGATGTAAGACAGAATGCACAATCAAACCTTGATAGATTTTTACAAGTCTCAAACGTTTACAAGTATATACGATTATCTAAGTGTACTTGGATCAACCAAGCAGGCTTGTCAGGCCCATAGATCTATGACGTCGCCAGGCTAGCAATAGTTAATGATTGTACATATATTCGATATTACATGGTAGCTACAAAGTTCAACAAACCACAGCACACAAGTAAATTTCTAGAAGTTTACAAGAATCAAACATTTACAAGTGCAATGATTATAAAGTAACATGTTTCACCCCAAAGTGTGAAAATATGAAAAAAGGGGTATAGAAAAACTCACATGATCAAATAAGTATAGAATTGATGATTAATAAGAAATTAATATGCATCGTTCCAATGTAAAACGTCTCAAGGCACCTAAATATAAATTTATAAGTTTTAAGTTTAATTATAATAAGTTTAACAATTTAATGGAGAACTAGGGTTTCGGTAAGAACTTGGGGGTTATTTTTATAAATAAAACTAATGAACTATTATTTATATTTTATTCGATAAGAGAAGGTACCGTTTATAAAATTTTAAAGGAATTAAATCCTTTGTTACTAACTTGCGTATTATAACATATATTTGAATACTATAATTATCATGGTAAATCTTTAATCAAAGAAAACATAAGATTCAATAATAATTTAATAACTTAAATTATTATATAAATCCATTTTTATAAAATTATAAATTTTAAAATATTTTATAAGAATAAATTTACAAAAAATATTTTGTTGATTTTAAAAGATTAGAAGTTTGTAAAAATCATTTTTATATTTAATAAAAGTTTTCTAAAATAGAATTAAGGCTAAAAATCATTTTTAATAAAAGATCAACATAATGTTGGTGAGATTTCTATAGTTTTCAATACATAAGTATATAAAAGATGGCAATTCATGTTGTAAGTTAGAGAATAAAGTAACTAGGGATGTAAGACAGAATGCACAATCAAACCTTGACAGATTTTTACAAGTCTCAAACGTTTACAAGTATATACGATTAGCTAAGTGTACTTGGATCAACCAAGCAGGCTTGTCAGGCCCATAGATCTATGACGTCACCAGGCTAGCAATAGTTAATGATTGTACATATATTCGATATTACATGGTAGCTACAAAGTTCAACAAATCACAACACACAAGTAAATTTCTAGAAGTTTACAAGAATCAAACATTTACAAGTGCAATGATTATAAAGTAACATGTTTCACCCCAAAGTGTGAAAATATGAAAAAAGGGGTATAGAAAAACTCACATGATCAAATAAGTATAGAATTGATGATTAATAAGAAATTAATATGCGTCGTTCCAATGTAAACCGTCTCAAGGCACCTAAATATAAATATTTATAAGTTTTAAGTTTAATTATAATAAGTTTAACAATTTAATGGAGAACTAGGGTTTCGGTAAGAACTTGGGGGTTAATTTTATAAATACAACTAATGAACTATTATTTATATTTTGTTCGATAAAAGAAGGTACCGTTTATAAAATTTTAAAGGAATTAAATCCTTTGTTACTAACTTGCGTATTATAACATATATTTGAATACTATAATTATCATGGTAAATCTTTAATCAAAGAAAACATAAGATTCAATAATAATTTAATAACTTAAATTATTATATAAATCCATTTTTATAAAATTATAAATTTTAAAATATTTTATAAGAATAAATTTACAAAAAATATTTTGTTGATTTTAAAAGATTAGAAGTTTGTAAAAATCATTTTTATATTTAATAAAAGTTTTCTAAAATAGAATTAAGGCTAAAAACCTTTTTAAAAATAATAAAAGGGTGCCCGGGTTCAAACCGGGACCTCTAAGTTGAAATGTAGTGAGTGAACTGGTGAACCAAGGCTCTCAACCATGGTATAACCTGGTTCCAAATTGTTTTAACCTAAATCAATAGAACGCCCCCCAAATCCAAGAACCCTAAATTCGATTGATCCCAAATTAAAGCATCAAATGATGTTATTAATCGAATTAACCATAGGGCTTTTGTTCCCCATGTAAATTCGAATAAAAGTATGCATTTAATTACCTGAACACATTCGAATTGAAGATGAATCTCATGAAGAACAGATCGCGAGCAGAAAACGTGCAAACAAGGTGGAAATGTTTATTATAATTCAATTAACCTTGTGGATATCCTGAGATGATGATCTTGATTCAAAACCCCTTATCAATTTCATATCTTGATGCCCAAATAATGAACTTCGAGTATACGCAGGTTCTTGGTGAAGATGGTGATCGAACTTGTTGTGTGTGTTTGTCTGAGATGAATTTTTTATTAAACGTTTAGGGGTATATAGACGATTGATTAGGTTAAGTTAATTGGGTTATTATTGAATTTTAATGACCGAACGGTTAGAGGATTAAAGTGATCGGTTACTCGAATCATTTGGATTCATAATCGCCTTTAAAATGCAATTACAACTTTTAAAAGTGTTCGATTCGTGTTCACGTATCGGCTGGAAATGATTGGGTATCGAATTGTGCATTAAAACACACGAATACACCTTGCCGAAGTTCGGCAGGAAGTGGCCGGACCGACAGCCGGAAAATCGGGGGTGGGAGGGGAATTTGGTTTGGGTTTTTATTAAATTTACACTTTCACCCCTCGTAGTTTTTTTTTGTTATTTTATGCAAATATTTCTTTTAAGGTTTATAAATTGGTAAAACTAACCCCTGAACTTAATTAACTTAAACCTTCTCAAAGATTTATAATTTTACTATTGTTAATATTATCATTATTATTATTAATATTAATATTATTATTATTATTATTATTATTAATAATTAACATTATTAATCTTCAAACTAAAGAATTAAAAAAATAATAAATAAAAAGAAAATAAGCATAAATGGCCCATAAGTTTCACATATGGCAACAATGGTCCTTACAAAAATTAAAAACATTAAATAATAGTTAACCAAAAATACAAGATGTTACAATCAAATATATATGTATATATATACTAGCTTTAGTAAACCCGTGTATTACACGGGTTAAATAAATAAAAAATTAATATAATAAAGTTTAAAAATTATAAAATGATATCCTAAGATATGATATAACTAAAATTATATATAATAAATGACTATAACGAATAAAAAAATTATATAAGTTTGTTTTTTAATTTGTTTTAAATTTTTCTTAATTAGCAATAACATTAATAAATAGATCTTTTTCTTAATTTATTAAATTTAAAAAAATGTTAAATAATATATTAGTAATTAAGGTAATTATTTAATAGGAGAGAGAGTGAAAAAATTTTTGTGAGTATCATTGTGCTGATGACACATGTCATATAATAATATATTTTTATTAGAGTAAGAATCTATACTACTATATAATACCTCTTTTTGGATAGAGATGTAATTTTACCAAAAATACAAGTTTTAAACCAACATGTACAAATAAGTGCATCATGTTTAAGAGGAGTAGAATATGGATTTGATTAAAATTTTAATCACTTTAGGGGTAATATGGTAAATTTATCCATTAAATTTTATAAAACTTGATATTTTTGTCATTGTCTCTTTCATGTATTTAATAAACATTATTAATATATTATTTAATAATATGATATTATTTAATTCACTTTATTAAATTTTATTTTATTTATGATACATAAATTGACATTTAAATTTTATATTTACTAATTATATTTTTATAACTAAATAATATTAATTAGTATATTATTTTATTTAAATATTTAAGTATATAACTTATATAAATCTTCATATTTATAATAACTATAATACTAATATTTTTCTAGTGGCATATTATTATAAGTTTAATAATTTTATATTTATCTATATCTTTTATAATAAAAGTGAAAGTAGGATAGAATGATAATTTTACATATGGATAAGACACTCATATGAAAAGTAATGCTTAAATTATAAAAAGATTAATTATTTTATTTTATTATGCTCTCACAATAAAGTATAATATATTATTGTTTATAATACAAATGCTAAAACATATACACGTGGTCAAACAAAGTCGTCATTTACTTTCAATGTCGTTTATATATTGTGCTTGAGCATTAATCACTCTCCCCCTTTTCTTATAAGTTGTTAAAACTCAATAACAATCAAAATGGTAATTTGTGGTGAAAATTTCTCCATTAACTTTCTTCGATATATGCAAATTGTAACATCCTGTATTTTTACTTTAATAGAAAGTTAATGTCGTTTATTCTTGTAAGGGCCAAAGTTGTCAATTATGAAACTTATGGTTTGCTTATGTTTATTTATTTGTATGCCTTTAATTCTTCAATTTGAAAGTTAATAGTTTAATTATGAAATTGAACATAATTGTAAGTAATAATAATATTACTATTACTAATAATAAGTAATAATAATAAGAACAATAAAGGTGATATGAAATAAAAGTTATTAAACTTAAAAATGTTTAAGCCTTAAACTTAAATAAGTACAAGGGTTGTTTTGCTATTTTATAAACTTAAAAATTAAAGTTTAAACATGAAATAACAAAAGAACAAAACCACAGGGACCAAAGGTGTAATTTACCAAACCTAACCCCCCACCCCTTCTCTCTTCCCGTTTTTCCGGCCGCCGGCCGGCCAACTCCGGCGCGGCGCCGGCGAGACCCATTACCCACCAAAAACCACCGGTTTTTATGCCAAATCCTACCAAACGTTTCATGAACACGATTCTAACATCATTATGAACTTTAAATGCGTTTAAACGCCGGTTATAAGCTCAATCAATCAAATAATCGAAACACCTTAAAGTTGTCATAGTTGTTTGACCTTTCGTCGGTTTCTTTCAACGCCTTTAAATACTTTTTTTCTCCAAGTGGCTTTTAAAGCTGTGATTGCATCTTTTTGAAAAAAAATGTTTACATGTTTGCAACGCTCTTTGTTTTGTCCGCTTGACGTTTCACACAAATTAAAAACTAGCTAGCCAAATAGGTCAGTTCCTTGTTGTTTGAAAAACATTCATAACTTTGAGACCTGTAGATTAAGCAGCATCAATGGAAGATTTTGAATGCCAACTTTTGTCATTTCGAGAGCTATTTTTCAGTGTTTTTGAGAATATTAAGCATTTTTTTATCTTTTATTAATAGAGTTAAATTTTAATCTTACTCTTTGAGTTTTGACACAAGTAACAAGTTTTTCTTCAAAAGTTTAAAAACATCAATATAAGTCCAAAAGTTTTATTATTTGTTTAATTTCAATCCAAAAAATCCAATATTTTGGATTTAAATTGAAACAACTAATTAAATTTAATATTTTGAATTCAATTGAAACAACTGATTAAATTTTTGAACTAAAATTAGAATAACTTATTAAACATTTTGAGTTACATTGATATTTTAATATAATAGAGGAACAAATGGTAATTTTTATCAAGACTTCGGGGAACAACAATGAATTTGACTCTTTTTTTAACATTGAACCCACCGTGTAAAAGCCATTGTTCTTAGACTCTTAGGGGTGTTTGTTTTTTGAAAAAACCTATTCCCCACCTCTTTATTTGCGCGCACGCAGACGCGGGAAGATGTTTTTACTTCGCAGAATATTTGTTTTTTGGAAGACGTTACATTAAAAAAAGTCTTCCTGACGTCTGCACGGAGAATATATAGAACAAGGTCTTCTGAACTCTTCACAACCTCTTCTCCTTTCTTATTTCATTTGAACCCTAACACCACCTCCCCACTCTACCCACCGCTCCCACTCACCAATACTGCCACCGTCATGTTCCACCGCCACCTCCCCACTCTCGTAGCCCCCACCCCCTTCGGCCCTGCACCTCGTTCGACCCCCCACCCCGTTCGGCCCCCACCCCCTTCAACCCCCCACCCCCTTCGGCCCCGCACCCCCTTCGGCCCCGCACCCCCTTCGGCCCCGCACCCCCTTCGGCCCCGCACCCCCTTCGGCCCCGCACCCCCTTCGGCCCCCACCCCCTTCGGCCCCCACCCCCTTCAGCCCCCACCCCCTTCAGCCCCGCACCAATCTGAGTTTTCGTATGCAAAAGGACGTGACTCGATTCAGGTGATAAAGAACAAGACATTGACGAACAGACTGAACCCCTTTACGCCATACCTCTGCTTGTAATCCGAAAGATGATTGCATGGATTAAGGCTGTTGACATTTTGGGTGGGATAATCAAAAAAATAAAACTTGATCTACCACAAAAGGTATACGTATGTTTCAATCAAAGATTCAAGAAACTTGAAACAATTGCAAATTTGAATATTTCAGCATTTTGCATATGTTAAAAAACAAACAGTCTTTTTCTTACAGACTGCAGACATTTGGTCCACCTCTTCTAGAAAAAGACTGCAGACATTTGGTCCACCTCTTCTGCTGCAGATGTCTACAGATGTGGTCCGCAGACTGCAGACGTTTTCCTACAGAAAAAACAAACAACACCTTAGTCTTAAAGAGAAGGAAGCCAGCATTAAGATGATAGCAAAGATCAAAGTAGAAAGAGCAACATGTAATGTGCCCTGCAGAAAAAACAAACAACACTTTAGTCTTAAAGAGAAGGAAGCCAGCAATAAGATAGCAAAGATCAAAGTAGAAAGAGCAACATGTAATGCATAATAGTCCAAAGTGACCAACACATCCTACTAACATATGGTAAAAACCATGAAAAAATTGCTAGTTAACGACTATTTTTAGGAAAAAAAAATACAATGGTCGAAACCGGTCTTGGACTCATTTTAGATGGGGTTGGATCTTGAACTGGTTTAGATCGAGTTGGGCGCACAATTGAAATTCCATAACGGTAGCGAATAGGTTGGTTGGAATCGGGTTTGGACCGAGTTGTCTAGAAACCAATTGTCTAGCATGTTGTGTCAGATTACTTTGAGTATTGATTTTCCAACATTTTAGCTTCAGTTTGGAAACACTTTCTTTTGTTATGAAGCTCCATTCAAGGAGATTGCTAACTAATTAATTCATAATTACACATTGTGTGTTAAAGTTAATGGAAAACACAGTTTTCACTATTTTTCCATTCCATTATTTATTTGTTTCGTTTCATGCATAGTCTATTAGCATGTAACTAAACTGACGTTCCCAGCCCATCATTAAAACTTGTGGTTTCAACATTAAAGAATCTTATCTAATTTACAGGTGATTATGTGATGACTTTTCTAATTCAATAATTACAATATATTTTAGCAAAAAAATCAAAACAAGATACATTAATTATAACATTAGTGACTTGTGCATAAAAAGCCAACGCAAATAAAGGGGGAAAAAGTTGCTAAAAGCCAAAATCCACGAATACTTTAGCAAGCATTAAGCATGTTAATTTATTAACATCAACAAAAGTCAAAATTGACATTCTTCTCCCACGATTAGAACGATTTAAGTTATTTATTATTAAAGGGTGAACCGAAAGACACTTCAGGTCTATGAACAAAAATAAAAATTGACATTCGTCTCCCACAATTGAACTCACTTGGTTGGAAATTATGGTCATGACAAGTGGTGTCTGGTGACGACAAAAGAAGAGAGAAAAAGAGAGGCATGACGAGAAAGATAATCAAATATAATATAGAGAATGGAATAGCATCTAGCATTTTAGCAAATAGTAAGTTGAGTTTGTTATATGAAAGGACATTTTTGTTCTCATTTGTGTTGCTTATGGTATTGTTAAATGTAACTTTAAATGACATCAAATTAAAGAATTATTAGTGTTACACGTTTTCAGAGATGATCAACGTATCCATTAAATTAAAAGATTAAAACTAGACCTGGCAAAATGGGCGGGTCGGATTGGGTTAGGTGACGGGTCAGGACAAGTTCGGGTCAACATGAGTTCGGGTCAGAATGAGTTCAGGTCAGAAACGGGTCAGGATGGGTTCGGGTCAGGATGGGTGGGGTCAGGATGGGTCAAATCCAAAAATTACAAAATTCTTAATTTCCAACACACCATTAAAAACATATAAACTACAAATAAAATTTGTTTCAAACATTAATTAAACGTTTAAAACCCCCATGTAAACTAGTACATTCAGAGTGTTTTGGTAGGGTTGAATCATGTTTGAAGTTTTGGAAGCCTTTACATTTGTTTTCATATGTAATTTTGGACCTATTTACCTACTACAACACTTCAAATCACAATTAAAAGATCATTAGTAAAAAAAACATAAGACACAACCTTAACTATTGATAACCACTTTAAATATCTTCAAATCAAGGATGAAGGTTGTTGATGCATCTATACCCATTTGGAGCTCCAAAGACAATACTATAATCAAGAAAATTAATGAAACCTCAATACACGAATTAACAATATTTGAAGTGTATGAAGAATGAATATGGATATTACCTAAAAGTTGTTACTATCATAAGTCGGAATCAATGCTTCAATATCTTCTACAATATCTTCTTTCATCTCGTTTCCATTCTCCTTCTCATCTGAATATATGAAATAAAAGATGTATGATTTACTATTAACGTTACACATAAACATGAAAGCATATGCAATCTAAAGGTACAAATATAATAAATTAACCATGATACCTTCTAAATCAAATAACCAATCACGTGTGCATAACAATGCCTCGACATTTGAAGATACAAGTGAACTTCGATATTTACTTATAACTCGGCCGCCAATACTAAAAGATGATTCTGAAGCAACGGTCGTGATTGGAATGCTCAAAATATCACGAGCCATTAAAGCCAATCGTGGATACCTTCCTTGATTATCCTTCCAATATTGTAAAACATCAAGTTCTTGTTTTCTATCAAGTGAAGGTTCCTCGAGATAAATTGTTAAGTGGGACTTTTCTCTCTCGGGATTTTTAAATTCGCTTTCAAATGACTCGAACCCATCCAACTCATCAAATATATCAACACAAAATTTGAACTTCCAGCCAATGAAGAATTGTATCTCTAAACGAACATCGTACTCCTTATCATATAACTTATGAATACCATCATAAATGCTCTTTAACTTCTCCTCATGTACGTCATTTGTCATGTTAAGTTTTGAGAAACAATACTCAACAATCTTAAACTTATACCGTGGCAACAGGCAACGAATTTGACTGAGAACTGAGAAGAAATTCGACTTAGAGGGATGTTCGCTAGTTTCTGCTTCGATTTGAAGGGATTTGACTGATAACCCAGTGACCCATTTTCTTTATTTCGTCCATCTTGACCCGCGGTTTATAAGTATTAGAATTTTATAGCCCATTCCAACCCATGAACATTTTTTTAGGCCTAGGGACTCACCCATTTATCTTTTATAAATACCCATAATGACCCATAATAAAAGATATGGGCTTGTTTTGCCGGGTTGAATTAAAACATTCCACAAGGCCAATCGATCATTTACTCCAACGATAATATAACAACTGTTTTTTACAATCACTTTATTTATACAACACGTCTTTCTCATTTTAAGCCATCATTTTGTTAATTGTTTGAATAAGAAACAAAAAATGATTATATCTTGAAGTTTTGCGTCATGGAGGTTGTTAAGAATGATATTGGTTACTAATAAGTAAGATTTTATCTTCAGTTAACTTGAAGTTTGAGGTAACACTAAAGAAAAGTTACTAAACCATAATCAAGTTTCATACTCGTTAACTTAACTCTAATCGGAAAAAAAAGTTGATAACTAAAATCGTAACTATAATTCATACATGTTTCATTTGCTTCAATAAATTTAGTAAAATTTAAACATTTATAAAAACAATGGATAAGACAAACCAGCTAATGAAACTTATAGTGAGTTTAAAGGGACAAAAAAATTTAGAATAATTATAAATAAAATATTAATAAACTTGATTATTATTGTTATCTGAAGTTGTTAAACTCGTCACAAATTTTAATCACCAAACAAATTTAAATAAAAATAAAAATATTTTTTTTTCTATTTTAAACAGCGAAAAATTGAAATATTCCTCTATTCGAAATTGAGGGGTGACGTAGTCACTTTAATTATGTGTTTTTTGTTCCAATGTTTGTAGACAACAATATTTTGAAGAGGAGATTTTTACTGTTTGAAGTTTCAAAGTGTTTGCTAGATAGGATAGGTGGAGTTATCTCTTGGGCACCAAATAAGTGGAATTCTAAGTTGTATATCCCAATAGTAGGGGACGAGTTTATTTAAAAGGAGGTTCATGATATATAAAGGAAGTAGATAATGATGTGATGTGTATTTAGTCAAGACCGATGTTAGCAACCAAATGATCGATTCCAAATTGGCTTAAAAAATATTTCACAATTTTCTTTTAAGTTTAATATGTAAAATAAATTTAATATTTAAAAAGTTGTTAAAGACTACTATAACGAAACATCAGAAAGTAAATGTATTTTATGTTTAAAAAGATTTTTATAAGAAAAAAATACAATTTGTTTTTTTTGTGGTATTGCTAAATAGTATATTATTAAATGTAATGTAAAATAATATTAATGTTACAATAAGAAACGATACACATTAAAAGAAATGATAATAAAAGACATAAAGCGTACAAACCATAAAACTAAAAAAAAACCTTAAAAAACTCATATATGTTACTAATCTCTTATTTTATTTTTGCTTGGATTGTTTGGGACGTTTACAATTGACCTAAAAACATTGGTGATTTAATCATTCAGAAGTTGTCAAACAACCTCTCATCCATGCTTGCTAAGGCATTGACGTTCCCTCATTAACGTTGCTAATGCTCCCAGGGGCGGTGTTAACTCCCTTCACGAGCCATATAGATGCTAACGCCCATAAACAGTAGGTATACCAAATAGCCATAGGAGCAACTTTCTATATCATTATCATTATTTTTTGAATAACTAATTAGATTACTGATATGCTACTGACCCATCAAATCATCTTCGTATTCAGTATAAAACCTTAAAGCAACTAAACTGACACATCCTTAAATAAAAACTCATATACCTCAAACCTAAAACCACCCATTAAAAAAAACCAATTGACCCAATCAAAATCCTTCTTTTCTTGTGGCGGATAAAACTTAAACCTAAAAACATCTTTTATTTTAATAAAGTCTTTTCATATCTCGATATAACCTGCTTAGTTAAGAATCAATTGATAACTTTTTATATTACTAGACTAGGGTTTTACAATGGCTCTAGTAGGTCCCCAATATGGGCACGGGGAATGCACCCAAAACCATGGTGTCTGGCTCATGGGTGTGAAATCAATCGAAATTTGAAATAGAAACAGTGATTTGCAGGTGCAATTGAGGTCGATTCATGGATTCCTGATTCCACATAAAACAAACAAGAACCCTAATTATGATCCTCGAGACTTTACAACAACCTTCGGATGCAAGTGGCCAGCAACAAAAGCGATTTGCAGATTTAGAGAGAGAAACAGATTTCATCGATTATTAAAAGTCCACATACTTTTTGTAATCATGATGCCTCTTCTCCACCCACGAATTCAGGTTGGTGCTCCATACATTTTATCCTCAAAAAGGAATAGTAATTGATTGCATATGTAGTTTAAGTTTTAATACCCAATTTTTATAACCTCTTGTTGCTTGAAAGATTGTTATAAATGACAATGGTGGTGATTAATGGTGTCTGGGATTGGATAACAGATGACATTGTTATGAAATATTATTTTTTTCAGCTCCCATCAACTATAAGTGTGTACTTTTCATACTAAAATGTTATGTGTTCTGGTTCTAGTCTTTAAGGCTGCAGGCCGTAGGTGGTGGTGTTAAAAAAGATTTTTTTTAGCACCACCAATGGCTGTAGATTTAAGCTGCGCTGATTGATAAAAGGAATACACCATATGCTATTAGGAGGTCCTCTAGGGGACTATGCTATATTTCATAAACGGTTAAACCTAGGATATATGAAACATTAACATACTTTATATATTGTTATGTTGTTATGAAATATTTCATTAGCGGTTAAACTTAGTGAACTAAATGAAGCAATTATGTAATTTGCGTACTTTTGATTAATTTTTTGTTCACATTTGTGCGTTACTTTAGGTTAAATTTGAAAAAAAATCACTATATAATAAAAAGTCTCTTGACTGTTCTAGTTATCTGAAACACATCACCACAACTGAAAACTATTGACATATTGTTATATAGAAATTTGAGTAGTTTTTATAATTAAAACTGATCTTGAAAGCTAACTGCGAATTGCAAATTGTGGTGTAGTTTCAATATGAAGTTGTAGAGCATTCACAGTCTGTTCCTCATATATCATTTTTATATGAGTGTGTGTCTTATACTATAGGGATTGTTGTGAGTGGTTATGAGTGAAAAAAAAATAGAAAATTTATGGGGATTGTATTGTGTTTCCCCAAACCCCCATAACATTTTTAATATTTGAAAGTGGTAGTGAGCGGATGAGAGAGAAAAAATGATAATAAAGATATAAAAATATTATTTAATTAATAAAAGGAGAGAAAAATTAGTAATGTTTAGTACTTTAGTGTAATTATAAGAATGGGGATGTGAATAAAGGATGGGTGAATGCTCTAATATCCCTTTATCATTGGTGTATGTACTTGTTCCTAGCTTTTCGCAAGTATTAATAATATCCCATCTAGTTGTTCAAAAAAATTATTTAAAAACAGCTTAAGTCACTATAGTGAAATTATTATTAGATGATATATTTTCAAAAAGTTAATTATTCCGTGATCAGATTTAGATTTAACTTATTCAAAATATGATTTGATTATTTACCGATCATTAATAAGTTGTTAAAAATTTATTTACCGATGCTTAATGAGTCAGTTAAATAATCAGAATGTCTAAACAC
This sequence comes from Flaveria trinervia, assembly GCA_025506515.1. Lineage (NCBI taxonomy): Eukaryota > Viridiplantae > Streptophyta > Magnoliopsida > Asterales > Asteraceae > Flaveria > Flaveria trinervia. The sequence continues at coordinate 77,857,678 of CM046441.1, read as the reverse complement.
TCCTACAAGTGATAATTTTATTTTTTATTTTATACCGCGAATCCAAACACCATCACTGTCTCTTGGATTACATTTTTACTGTTGATTATCTGACTTTGATTAATAAAAAAGGCACAAGCATTTTTAATAAGCAACCCTGAACACTAGAAAGTTAAATTTCATATTTTGTTTAAAACTATGCATACATGATACATTCTTCTTAGACCCAATATTGCAGGTTCTTGATTGTTCATGTTATTGAGAGATTGTCACGAGTGGCAATGATGATGAGCCAGAAAGTTCAAGTTCACATTTTTAAGATAATGGGTACCCATATATCATCATGAAATGCATAAACAAATGATTGAAGAAGAGAAAATAGGGCCAAACAGGATGTTGGTTGTCATTTTTCAGTAATATTCTTTCTTGTAGGGTTTATATGGATCCTGCTTATTATTTTATCTTTTATGTCAACTGCACTACCAAAAGCATAAATTCTCTCTGTAAATTCATTAGGACCCTTAGTTTTAGTTTTGTGCTCTGTATGTTTCTGCATATGATTCTCTCTCTCTCTCTCTACATTTCTTTGATAATGAATAAGATTTATTGCTTTTAATGGATGCCCTTATTTCTTATTGGATTCTAGGCACATTGTCTAGCTGGTTTACAGTTGAATCTTCACATGCTATATTCCTTTTCTGAGTACCCAGTCTGCCTATAAATTGCAGAAACAGCTTCTCACTGGTACAAAGTGAAAGTGGTGACTTTTCATTATAACATTTTCCTCAAACATGAGCTACACAAATGCTTGCAGTGGTTCTGGTTAGTTCAAACACTTTATTGCATTTAAATTTTTTTTTATTAAAACTGTATATTTTTTAATTGTGTTTTCATAGATCAATAACCTGTTTTGAGGGTGTTCCTCTAATCACTTTTCCAAACTGTTTATCCATTATTTCAGTGAAATAGAGTGTTTTGAGTAAGTATTTTGAAGTTGATGCTTATTATAGCAAGTTACACACTGATCATATTAAAAAAAGCCAAAAGGAGATGTTATTTTTAATAAGAAATCCAAAACACCCCCTAAAATGGTGAATAGTTGTGGATTGGGTGTTTTATGTTTTGTGCATTGGTTGTAAATTTTAGGTAGCAGAACTGCTAGGAGAACGGTGGAGTTTGGTAGGACATATGTGGTGAGGCCAAAAGGGAAGCACCAAGCAACAGTAGTTTGGTTGCATGGTCTTGGTGATAATGGCTCCAGGTAGATCAATTGATTAATGATTTTTGAGTACTAATATAACTTTGGCATTTTATTATTTATCTTGTTTTCCTTATGCATGTCCCATATAGCATTATAACTAGAGGTGATTGTTCTAATCCATCGATTTTGGCAAACCTGGTAAACATAACTTCTGCATGGGGGTGGGGTGCAAAGGGTTTCGGGCCACTTTGGGCCTGATGCACACGCATCCTTATCCTAAATGGTCATTTTCGACATTTATCTATTTTGACCCGTTACACACCACCTTCCTCATTTTTTAGTTAGTATAAGTGTTACAAAATGTTGATAATATAAAATCATAAATAAAAGAGCTCCTAAAAACAAATCAAATTATAAGCAGGACATAATAAATTGCTTACATGTACAAATCAAATTATTGCTTAAATCATTTGCAGGGAACATGGTAAACCGATATATATGTTCCTACTGTTTGTGTTAGACAGTTTATATAGTTCAAAATGATAAATTTGTCTACTCATGATTATGTTGGTTATAGTAATTTCAGGACCAAGTTTTAATAAACAAACTAAACCATCATTTTCTATTTTAGAATTTTATGTTTTTTTCTATCACTCTCAATGGTTTTTATAGCAAATTTATTTTCAACAGTTGCAAAGAATATACTTTTCGTGTATCAAAAACAAGAATTTCTGAGATTCTTTTCTGATTAACATATTCCTTCCATAACAGAGTTGCAAAGTATTTGGTGATGTGAAATCATTTATAAACTAAATGTCCTTTTGTCTTTGCCATACGTTTGTCTTTTCTTATCTTATTCGGTTACAAAAAGAATTATTTATTAAAAGAAGAGGTAGTATTGTCTGTATAATATATGAGTAAATAGGGACACAGGCCACTAACTCATGAGATTCTTGAGCCATTATAGCAATGTGAAGTTAGCTTCCTTAGATTACAAAGTTCTTGAGGTTAGATGAATTAGAAAGGCTTGTTGTTTGGAATATTATGACTAGCACTTTAAAAGGTGGCATTTTTTACTTGTTCATAAGTGAATGGGTCAATTCGGGTTATGTTATATCTCCAAGCTTTAAAAAAAAACCAGTTTAACCAGACAAGTCATCGAAAGTCACCCAATGTGCAATTTCAATGCATAAAACCTCATAATCATTTTATTCAAAGATAAGACTATTCTTGGACTGTGTAATAACTGTATAAATGATCATTAGCAGTAGAGGGGACAACTTTGACCCGTTTACTTATCAATGAGTCGTTATGTTATATCTTTAACCAGTCAATTAACAATAATTAGCTCAAACAAACGTGTCATATGTGTAGAAAGTCACCGAAAGAGTTATTTCTTGAATGAAATAGTTCTGTAATCATATTTGTGCTAGCATCATGATTAGCAAATATACAAAGTCCTGATCAAGGAGTATAATTCCTTATTTCATTTTGTCCTTGTTGCAGCTGGTCTCAACTCTTGGACAACCTCCCTCTCCCAAATGTAAGCATATGCCTTTATAAAAACTTTTTTTTGTTATTCCTTTAAAATCTATCTTTTCAACATGTTTAATGTATTCTATTCTATAAATATAACGTGTTGTAGATTAAGTGGATATGCCCAACTGCTCCTACTCGCCCGGTGGCTGTGCTCGGTGGATTTCCATGCGCTGCATGTAAGATATCAAGATTAGAACACAAAATAATCATTTCTTAAAAGTATTTGAACAATTGCTTGGTTTTTAAAAGGATATCTGGTAATATTTTTTGGTTCATAACAGGGTTTGATGAGGGAGAGCTCTCAGAAGATGGTCCAAAGGATGTTGAAGGTTTAGATACTTCAGCTTCACACATAGCAAACTTGTTATCAACAGAGCCCTCTGATGGTAAATTGTCTACCTTTTTTAGTTTCACTGATACAGATTAATACATGGTGAAAACCATTTTGGTTTCGTTACATATTTTTAAAACTTTGGTTCGATTTGTATTATAGGTAAACATCTTTTTTCATTGTGTAGAAGAAACCCCAACTTTAAAAGATTTAATAAAACCTCCAGATTTTCAAAACATGCTTTTTAGGTCATTTATGTATGTTACCATGTCAAAATTGATGATGTGGCAGATGACATGGCAAAAACTTTGACCATGCTGGCTTCTCTTTTCCCTGAGATGAAGTTGAAAAACCTTAAATTGAAATTTATGAAAGTAAGAGTTTTTTTTCCACAATACGAATTGGACCAAAGTTGGTTACCTTTTCTAAAAAATTACCTTTATAAACATGAAGTTTTATGTATGTTTATCTTTCATTTTTCTTTGATTTTTGTGTAACTGAGATGCAATTATCTATCTGAGCTCCTTGTGTTATGGTGTTTGATTGATTAATTTATCATGAAATCAATGCATATGTTGAATAAACTTAACTTTGTTGTTATCATAACTATACTAATTTTTATAACAGTTAAACTTGGTATCGGGGGGTTCAGTATGGGTGCTGCATGTGCACTTTATTCTGCAACTTGTTTTGTCCATGGAAGATATGGAAATGGCAGCCCATACCCAGTTAACTTAAAAGCTATTGTCGGATTGAGTGGCTGGCTTCCAGTTGGACGGTAAATTGTCTAAAATACACTTCCAGTTCCTTTTTTTTTGGTCTAACTGATTCTCACTTTGCCCATCTACAATCACAACAAAATATTACAGGTTTTACTACCCCAAAACGCAACTTACTTTCATCGTTTGTCGCTGTATGTAAGAAAAAACATATTTGTTTGTGTTGTATGTAATGTACTTTCAACCTTCTACCTTTGTATACAAGTAATCTTCTATATCATATGCCATTAAAAAACTAGTGCCACACACCATTCTACCTGTTGTAGAAGGTTACCTGCGTACAATGATTTAAAAAATTGGAAGTATGTCGCATAAACTGCAAAGGAAAAACAAAAAAAATTTGTATGCATTGATGAAAGGTGAAAGTAAGTTGCATTTTTGTGTAATAAACCAATCTTGCTTCACAAAGTTCCCCGTTTGTTATTGTTGACTAAGAGTCAAGTAGTGTACTAAACTGCACCAATTTATTTAGATGAAAAGTTTATGTCATTGAGATGCATGAGGTTGAATATTAAGATTTAGTAGATGTTTTGCAGCAATTTAAGAAACGTGATAGAAGGATCACATGACGCTATTAGACGTGCTGCCTCATTACCCATCTTGCTCTGCCATGGACTCGGTGTGTGATTCAAACTTGTGGCAATTTTGACCTGTTTATGGATAAATGAATCAATTTGAATTTTTTTTCTGTAACGGGTCAATTTTATTTATATTTGACATGTGATGGGTTAAATGGCAATCTTAAAAATTAGCTAAATGAAAACGGTTTGAACAGGTTAAACGGGTCAGCCACTCAAAATGTATTCCTAATGCACAAACTTCCGAAATCATGTATTCTAGAAACAAAGTAGTTCTTAAACCATTTTAACCCCGCTCTAAGAATTACCTATTTTGATCCATTACGCAGCCCATAAGGATTACGACTTCTATAGATATTTTAATTATTTAACGAGGTAATTTACAGGTGATGAAGTTGTCCCATACAACTTCGGAGAGAGGTCCTCTCAAATCTTAAGCTCAGCTGGATTTAGATATGTTACCTTCAAAGCATATGAAGGGTATTGAATCTAATGAATCTTTCACCTTATTACTACTGTGAAAATTGACAACTTCTTAACTGTTTTACATTATGATCCCTTCTGATTTGTAGGCTTGGTCATTACACTGTCCCTAAAGAAATGGAAGAGGTCTGTCAATGGCTGAATGCAAGGCTTGGAGCTTAAATAATTGCCACAACGTTAATGTTTTCTTGCAGTTAGAACGGAGAAGCGTAAAATGGTAATGAATAAGAGAAGGAAATCTTACACATTTTGAGTTGGGGAAAAACTAGTAGGGTTTTATTGAGAGTATGTATGGTATTATTGTATTTAAGTTTGTTGGTGTAAAATAAAGATTTTGGGAGGGTTTGTTCTTGTGATATTTGTGTTATTGGATGTTTATAACAGTGAAGCTTGGGATACATGATGATTTTTCACTCATGATGGAATGAAAAAGAACACCTCATATCCATTAGTTATGAATGGAAGGAGTTGCGTTTTATGAAGAACTAGTATTAGTACAGCGTGCTATGCGTCATGTTGAAGGGCTAGCTTTTCTTTTTCTTTCTATATCTATAGTCGTAAATTGATGTATAGTAACATGGATACGGTGAGAAAGTTAACATTTGTAAACGATGGGTGATAGATGATTAGCGTTAAATAATCAATGGGGGGGTGATGATTAACGTAAAACCCATAGTTAATTAGAGGAAAAAAATAAAGAAAAAACAAAAAAAAAATTATTAGCGTTAAATAATCAGTGGTTGTCTACATGTTGGTGACGGGTGATTGAAAATGGTTAGGGTGTTGGTGAGACGCTAATGGTAACTTAATCTTTTTATTTTAATAAAATGGTAAATGGGTGTGTTATTTATCACCAACATATTCATTTTTATCAAATTTTTCTACTTCTTTCTTTTATTAATAATCATATTAATTATTAATAATATTATCTATTTATTTTTACATTATAATTATAATTAGCTTTTTAATAAAATAAGAAAGAGAATTGTTTTATTAATGCTATTTCTATAGAGATAGTTTTTTATAAAATGTTTTTTTTCAAAAATAAATAAATAAAACTGTTTTTATGTAATATTTCAAATTGTTTTTGAAAGTAATTTTTATTAAACAAAAATAATTAAAATAAGGAGTTACAGTAAGAAAATTTTTTAAAAATGAAATTTTTTAAAACGTTATTTTAAAACAAAACATTAATTTATCTTTGAAAAAAACAAAAAATAAAATAAAATTTTCATATTATTGTTTTATCACTTATAGTTGTTACTCATACATAATTTCAATCATATAATGTCTTAGTCTATTATTTTATAATTAATAATTTTTATTTTATTTATATTTTATTTATTTAATCCGTGTAATACACGGGGTTACTAAATCTAGTTAATTCATATTATAATAAATGAAGTTGAAACTAGTATGAGTGAATTCTATGCATTTGAATGAAATGTAGAAAGATTGCAAAGAAAACCTCTCACATTACTACATTACTATATAGGAATTTTATGTAATCCAATGAAATATATAAAGATTATAAAAAAACCCACTTACAATGTTTCTCTTTGCCAACAATTGCTTCAAACATGAAAACATCTAATGGAAGTGCATTGAGTTTTTAACAGTAAAGTTGATAGATTCATAGAAAGATCAAAATAAACAAACCAAAAATAAATTTACGTCTGTAATGAAGCTTCATGATTGACATCTCACCATCAAAGTTGTTTGATTACATTGATTGTGTAAGATCTGACTGAGTCAGAAGCTGACCCAGTTAGAAGTTCTGACTGGATATGCATGTAACTGAAATTTGACTGTTTGATTCAGTATCTGACTGGAACCGAAACGATTCAATATTTAAGTAACAAAACCCACCGGAGTCACACCACCGGTCGGAACCACCACCGCAAGGGGGCGGCGGCCTGCGGGTCGAAGGGGGTGGCGACATGAGGGTTGCGAGGGGGCCGCAGCCTGCGGGTCAGCCGGTCAACATATTTTTTTTCAAGGTCTAGGTCAGCACTAGAGACCCGGTCAGCCGGGCTCGAAGCCGAAATCAAACGGGCTGACCCGCTGATCGAGTCAGCCGGGTTAGCCCAAAAACAAGCAACCTCTAAATCAAGACAAGGCGAGCAAGAAGCCGATAATGAACAACTAGTGCTAATGATGAAAAATAAATGACAATACCGATACAACATGACTTTTACACAAGTTGTATGTTTACATGAATCAAATTTCTTACATTAATACGGATCAACAGAAAAATCAAACATGTAAAAACAATTATTTGAGACAAGATTCAAAAAACAACAAAATAATTTTAATACATATATTCTTGTACTTAGGCCGAAATTTTTGAACATGGTGGTTCGTTACACACAAGGGGAATCAGGTGGATGTGGGCACCACGAATCACAAGAGAGACGAGAAGAGATAATAGAGGAGCGAGTAGAGGAGTTGTGACATAGTGATGAAGTCAAATAGAATAGTATCAGATCCGGAATTTTATCCTCTCAAAATAAACTCGAAAAACTTTTAAAAGAAACTACATAATATAATTTTAATATAATCAACCAAATTGAGTTTTTTTAGGGCGTGCTTGGGATTGCTTAGTTTGATTAAAAAAAACTTTTAACAAAAAAAACATATTAGCTTATGACTTTTCAAAAAAAGCTTTTAAAAAGATGTTTGGATTAACTTAAAAATTAAAACGTTATATAATGATCAAAAAAACACACTTTAAACTGATGAGAGTTAATAGGAGGTACTAGATAAGTATAATAGGAAACTAAACTAAATGTAGTTTTCAAAAATCAATAAGTAATCATCTCTTTAATTTTCGAAAATTCATCTTACCTTATATGAAAAGTCAGTTTCAAAAGTCATTTTTTATTTTGCCAAACACTTTTTTAAACTTATTAGCTTCTCAGAAGGGTTGTGTTGTGCAGACTCATGCACTTAGAGCGACAATAAGCAATCCCAGAAGTAAGGGAGAAATAAGCAATCCCAAACATGCATTTAGAACGACAATTCAACACACCAATCTATCCTACTTCTAAACTACACTAAGACAGTCCACAATGCCTCGCTCGTGCCGTCCCTCGGAAGGGTTGCATTGTGCAAACCATTTGTTTTTCACCCGCCCTTTGCCAAGAGCGCTCCATGGTTGCATTTTGTGGGCCCATGACACAAAAATGTGTCTTGTTTTGTTTTTATGAAATTTTTATGATTGTTTATGGGAAAGATGGTGTTGGGAGTATAAATTGATTATGAGAATGATTGATAGAAATTAATGAAAAACTGATATAACATATTAACTATGACTATTTGTAAGAAATACGTTTTTTAACGTTGTGAACGGTCTAAGGGGATGTTTGTTTTGGTTTGACCGGGCTGAACCGGCTGACTCGGTCAGCGGGTCAGCCCGTTTGATACGCGAATGAAACATCTAACCGGGTTATATGGTCTGACCCAAACTTGAAAAAAAAGTTGCTGACCCATTCTCCCCTTCCCTGATCGTCGCCACTTTCCTCCCCCTGAGCTCTCGGTCGCTTCATCCCCTCCTCCTGGCGCTCTCGATTGGCCACCTCCCCTCCCCTGAGCTCTCGGTCGGCTTCATCCCCTCCCGACCGAGCCCTAACCGAGCCCCTCCTTGCACTCGATTGGTCCTAGGGATTGAAAAAGAACGACGGATTTGTTACGGCGGTTGGAGTAATGGTTAGGGTTAGGGTTGTTGTTGTTTTATGGATTTGGGGCGATGAGACTGAGAGAAAGAGAGTAGAATTTGTGTTAATATAATATATATATATATATATATATTAGAGGTTTTGGTGGGATCTGCTAAATCAAACAGTCAAGTTTTAATCAAAACCTTTTGAATAACTATTAAAAAACAAAATACATAGGCTACCCGTCAAATGATAATCAACCCGAATAATAATGCTTTAGAGTTTGCTGATATGAGCAACTCTTGAAACCTACCGTTAACTAGGGTTTAAGAAACAAAACCTTCACTTCCGTCGTCTTCAACCTCTCGACACTAAACTCCACCATGAACTACCGTTTCCAAAACCTCCTCGGAGCTCCGTACAGAGGCGGCAACACCACCATCATCAACAACACTCTCCTCGTATCCCCCGTCGGAAACCGCATATCTGTCACCGATCTCGTCAAATCCGAAACCACAACCCTACCTTTTCAAGCCTCCGCCAACATCTCCCGAATCGCCGCCTCTCCCGACGGAATATTCCTCCTCTCCGTCGACGACAACTCCCGCTGCCTGTTTGTCAACCTCCGCCGCCGCGCCGTCCTCCACCGCATCACGTTTAAGAACACCGTGTCGTGTTTGAAGTTTAGTCCTGATGGTTTGTTGATTGCTGTTGGTGTGGGGAAATTGGTGCAGATTTGGAGGTCCCCGGGGTTTAAGAAGGAGTTTTTTCCGTTTGAGTTGGTGAGAACTTTTGCGAACTGTAATGATAAGGTAACATCGCTTGATTGGAGTCCTGATTCGGAGTATTTGCTTGTTGGATCGAAGGATTTGACTGTTAGGCTGTTTTGTTTGAGGAAATTGAGTGGTGTGAGTAAGCCTTTTGTGTTTTTAGGGCACAGGGATGTGATTGTTGGTGCGTTTTTTGGGGTTGAGAAGAAGACGAAGCGGGTTTCTAGGGTTTATACGCTGTCGCGTGATGGTGCGATTTTTGGGTGGAGTTATGGAGGAAGTGATGAGAGGCTTGATGAGCCTGAATCACCTGGGACTCCTGAACAGAGTATGGAAGTGGATGAGGATGTTAATGTGAAGAAAAGGAAGAATGGTGGTGGTGATGGTTTTGAAGAAGAAAATGGTGCATCTTTGTTGCATAAAGGGAAGTGGGAATTGGCTAAAAAGGATTACTTTATGCAAGCTCCTGCTAAGTTGAGTTCTTGTGATTATCATAAGGGTTTGGAGATTGTGGTGGTTGGGTTTTCGAATGGTGTGTTTGGGTTGTATCAGATGCCTGATTTTGTTTGTATACACTTGTTGTCTATATCGAGAGAGAAGATTACGACGGCTACTTTTAATGAGCTTGGGAATTGGTTGATGTTTGGGTGTGCGAAGCTTGGACAGTTGCTTGTTTGGGAGTGGAAGTCGGAGAGTTATATATTGAAGCAACAGGGGCATTACTTTGATGTGAATACGATTGCGTATTCACCTGATTCACAGCTCTTGGCGACTGGTTCAGATGATAATAAAATCAAGGTGAGTATGCAATTTGACTTAGATGAGAAGAGGTTGTATCATTTGCTATAGTATTGATATTCATATCTTAACAAAATGGTTTTTTGAATAGGTTTGGACAGTGTCATCTGGATTCTGTTTTGTGACATTTTCTGAGCATACAAATGCAGTTACTGCACTTCATTTTATGGCTAGCAACCACTGTTTACTGAGTGCATCTTTGGATGGCACTGTTCGTGCATGGGATCTGTTTCGCTATCGGAATTTTAGGACATTTACAACCCCTTCATCTAGACAGTTTGTTTCTTTAGCATCAGATCAAAGTGGTGAAGTGATTTGTGCTGGAACTCTTGATTCATTCGAGGTATTGGTTATTTGGTTGTATTATGTATTTTATTGCATAATTAGCTCTATCTAGAAACTAGTCTTAGTAGTTTCTTTTCTTTTCTAGATTTTTGTTTGGTCGATGAAGACAGGTCGATTGTTGGATGTTCTTAGTGGTCATGAAGGTCCAGTACATGGATTGATGTTTTCTCCTACAAATGTAAGTAATTTTTGCTTGATTGTTGTATTTAACTTTGCATATAGGTCACTGTTTCTATCTATACTTGTCTTGAGGGTTGTTTGGATGCGCGTTCAAAAGTGATTATCTGATATCGAAAATCAGATTCAGATAATTATCTTCAATAAAGCGGGCGGTAGAACCGTAGAAGAGAGTGTCTGCATATGTGTCTGCTGTTGAAGTTGTAATTGGCAAATTCTGAGAATTTATGGCACTAGTATACAGATCGACTAAAACTGATATAGTATTAAATCTTTTAACTCAAACTATGAAAATTTTGTTTTCTATCATATATAATAATTATTATTAACCACATAACAAAAGTTTTATATCTTTTTCGTGTTAGTATAGTTAACAATGAAAGTGGATGAAAAGTCTTTAGATTGGGTTGAAAAGAGGGGTATACAAGTAAATTTTAGCTGCTTCTCAAATAATCAGTTTTAATAAAATGATCATTCAAAAATTGAGTTTTTGGCAACTGTTTGACCAATTATTACATCTGAAAAGTGAAAATTAAATTTTGCGGCTTTAAGAATCCAATGACCCTTTGAATATTTGGGTGCTTTTGTCTATAGTTTATGCATTTATCATTATTATTTTTTTTTTTGTATTTACTGCAGGCAATTCTAGCTTCATCTTCCTGGGACAGGACTGTTCGATTATGGGATGTTTTTGATGGAAAAGGTTCAGTTGAAACATTTCCACACACTCATGATGTTCTTACAGTTGTTTATCGTCCAGATGGCAAGCAATTGGCTTGTAGCACATTAGATGGGCAAATTCATTTCTGGGATCCAATCGATGGGTTGTTAATGTACACCATTGAGGGGCGGCGGGACATTGCTGGAGGGCGGTTGATGACTGACCGTAGAACAGCCGCCAATTCTACTTCTGGAAAATGTTTCACAACCTTGTCATATTCTGCTGATGGGAATTATATATTAGCTGGTGGAAGTAGTAGATACATCTGTATGTATGATGTTGCTGATCAGGTTAGTTTTGTTTATTCTCTTTCTTGAAATTTATTTTAAAGCTTTGATTTACTCCATGTATTATATAATATATCAAGCAAAGGGAATCTAGCAACTAAGTAGCAATCAAAATATAGATTAGAAAGTTTATGTTTGAGGTAGGCAAGTAGTAATCTAAAAAAATCACCCTATTTACTCTAGCCTTTTTCATTCCTTTGGCATTATCCAAGACACCCCTTTTGCAACTTTTAATGTGAAGTGTAGGCTATATATGTTTTGATTAGCTCTTATATAACAAATTTTAAAGCTTCCTTTGAAATCACTTCCCTTAACGTTCTTGGTTTTTTTATATCCAATAATCCAATAATCACTGATAAACATTACATCCCATAATATCAACATTATAGCAGCACTAAAACAGCTCATTTCTCTTTAATTTACAGGTATTGCTTCGCAGATTCCAAATAACCCTAAATCTATCATTAGACGGAGTTCTTGATGTATTAAACTCCAAGAACATGACTGATGCTGGTCCTTTAAATCTGATTGATGATGATAGTAGTGACAGAGATGATGGTGTTGATAAACAAACACGGGTCAACTCAACTTATGATCTACCAGGGTCGATGCCTAACCGCGGGAGGCCCATTGCTAGAACCAAATGTTTAAGAATTGCACCTACGGGCCGTAGTTGGGCTGCTGCAACAACTGAAGGGGTTTTGGTTTATTCAATGGATGATAATTTCATATTTGACCCCACAGATCTTGATATTGATGTTACCCCTGAGGTATGGAAGTTATTTATTGAATCATTTGGTAATCAGAGACTGTGTTTTGAAGTTGTTTTTCTGATTATTGCGATTTTCAAGTTGTATTGATTGGTTCCTAATATTTTGATAAATTCATTCTGCTTTTGGTTATGTGATTATATAGGGTTCAAATAATCAGTTCTGGTGATGAGTTCCATGTTTTGATAAACAGATTCTCTTTAAATAGTCACCTTTGGATATTCTGTTTCTTATGAATTGCAACAAAACTGATTACTGAAGTGTTAAATAAAATGACCTAGTCAAACCTATTTATGACATTTCTACTCCCATCTTACAAGAAATTTCTGAATTTTTTCACAAAATATATCCTTCCTGGTTATTCTATCTTTTGGTTATCTGATCATAATTTGCCAAACCCAAATAACTGATTATCATATTATTCCCGCTTAAAATTGCATAAACATTGTTTCCATCAAGCCATTTTATCACCGCTGATTATATGATTCTACTAATTCAATATCTTATCACTTTCAAAACACAACATCCAAACACACCTAAAAACAAGTTATTTGATGTTGATAAGAGTTTTTGCTAATTACAAATTCACCATCTTTCATACAGGCAATTGAAGCAGCTCTTAGTGAAGATCAACCTAGCAGAGCTTTAATCCTTAGTTTACGGTTAAATGAAGATAACTTGATAAAAAAATGCATCATTGCTGTAGCTCCCGCCGACATTAAAGCTGTTGTTGCATCAATCCCTTTTAAATATTTAAATAGATTGATTCAGACTTTTGCTGAGCTCCTGGAAAATTGCCCTCATTTGGAATTCATTCTTCGATGGTGTCAGGTATGGATATATTGTATGCATTTGCATTATATAGCATCACTTACCACATGCATACTAATATTACTATATCATATGCATATGCATGCTCTAGTATCACTATATTATGCATAATCTAGAGTAGAGGTGTAAAGTAGGTGGGTCGGGTGGTTGTTTACATGTCAAATCAGACCAGGTCAAACACTTTGCTTTCAATTTTTTTATTCATAATTTGCCTTATATATAATTGCAAAAAGTAATTATTAAAGTAATATTTTAATTGTGTGAGTAAAGCCAGTTTTGGATGACTTTTGAATCGTTTAGATTTTTAGCTATTTCTTTTTTTATCCCACATATTTAACTTGTTAGAAATAAAATGTATATGTGCAAGTCAGGGCGATATGTCAAAATGGTTGGTTAGGGGTTGACATGTAACACTTCTGCTCAGTAAAAAAAGGCTTTTAAATGATTTTGTGTCCATATGATTACAAAATGTATGTTTTAACCATAAATTCTAATTCTTTTTTGTTACGTTTGACTTGTTTCTCTTTAGCTATCTTTATTATATTTTTGCCTATTTGACCCATTAGAAATTTAACATAGTTACAATTGACCAGTTAATAAGTAATTGTTTGAAATTTCCGTTTTCTTATCCACTCTAGTTTGTATACTTTTGATAGTTGTTACACGAAAATTAAATAAATTTTATTTGTATTATTTTTCAGGAGCTCTCTAAATGCCATGGTCATTCAATTCAGCAAAACTCGAGGAATTTACTTCCTTCTTTGAAATCATTGCAGAAAGCAATTACAAGATTACATCAAGATTTAAGCGATACATGTTCTTCCAATGAGTACATGCTTCGATATCTATGCTCTACAACCTCTAAACCATGACAACTTGTGAACACACTTTATAGAGCAATTTTGTTACAAATGTGTGTAGGTTATGGGCACTGCTATACTCATCACCAATGCGGAATTTTGTTTTTTTATCATATGGTAGGCATTTTTGAACACGAATGTGAAATGACAACTTTGTTATACACATGTGTAGGTTATTTAGTTCAAGGATAATCACCAAAATCGTGGGTTTGATCAACATTATCTACCATTTTAACCAAACTTATTCGCATTAAAAAGAAAGCTAACCTCCTAGATAAAATTTTTAGTTTGAACACTTGCAATGTTTATGAATAGGTTTGATAATTCATTGTAGGGGTTTGTTAGACATGATCATCCTATTGATATTTTAGTTGAATTTACACAATTGAATATTATATTCTTTTTGCATTCATTATCTTATTAATAAGAAAACATGATTATTTGTGTTCTTTCTTTAATTTTTATGATGGTTGTTACATCATCTATTAATACTAATAAAAGAAGATTTATTTGTTACTTTATATTTTTAATTTATCTTTTTGCAACTTGTCAAATTTCTACACATTCATACATTGATTTTTCCTTCAAAGAGTATTATAGTAATTTAAATATTAATACAAGTTTCTCTCTCTTATTAAAAATTATTTTTTATTAATTGTTATAATTCTCTCTTTTATCTAGATTTTTGAAATCAAACTATATTTTAAAAAAATATATAATTTATTAAAGTTAAAAATTACATCTTTTAACTAAAATATAAATAATAAAATTTTTTTATATAATATAAAATTTCTAAAACACTAAACCTTTTCTAAGCAAGTATTTTAAATTGTTTTGTTTCTAAAAAATTATAAAGGTTAATTTTTTTAAAAACAATCTTATTAACACAATTAAAATAATTACAAATCATAGTTTAAAAAAAATCAAGATTTTGATAAATATAAATTTTAAATAAAAATATAATTCCTTGTAATTCCCATTCAAATTACAATTCTAATAAATTACACGAACTAAACACCCTCTTAGAATATGAATCGACCCATATATCGATCCAACTAAGAAATGGTTAATGTATGGATCGATTTTCAATATATTAATCTTTTTTTAATTTGCAAGGTGATGTAATTGAATCATATCAGATTTTTGCACTAAACATGACCTTGAACAAGAGTTTTTAAACTCCCAATTGGGTTCGACTATTTTTACATCAAAATCAAGACCCAAATCCAACTATTGATTCCATTAGATTGGTTTCCAACTATTGATTCCAAAAGATTGGATCAACCAAGTATAATCTTAAAATGAATATTTAAAAATGAAACTATTTAAATAAGAGAGTTATAAATAGTATAATTATTTTATTTCTTGACTATTACATATGTATAATTTTTAATTATATTAAATATTAAAATATTATAATCTAACTATTCATGTGTTTACTAACTATAATCTAGTTAATTAATTGGGTTTTAGCCTATATATCTATCTATAAAAAAAGTAAAATAAACATAAAACAATCGTAAGCCTTATCATATTAATTTTCTTATTTCTTTATAATAATAATAATAATAATATAATAATATAATAATAATAATAATAATAATAATAATAATAATAATAATGAATACTTATACTTTTACTCTTACCATTTTCAAATTAAAAAATATATAATTTAATAAATTTTTACTAAAACACACTATTAAAAATAATTTTTTATAAAATACATAATACAACGAGCTTTTTTTTAAAAAACATTTTTCTTAAAATAAAATATTTAAAAATCATAATTTTTTTTATAAAACAAAGTTTACGAAAAATACATTATTGCTTATTTACTTAAAATACTATTTAAATGTAATCATAATCATATATTATCTTCAAGCGTGATTTTATAATGCATTAATTTTGATTACTAATTATTTAATATTTTACATATTCATTCCGTGTAATACACAGATTTCACACACCGACCGACGGTGGAATCATCGAGGCGGACGAATGTGAAACGATTGTTCATAGCACATGAAACTAAATAAGTTGTAATAATATTAAATATTATTTTTATTGAACATTACAAGACAATTTAAATAAATATAATACAAACAAGATATAAACAACATCATAAGACTTTCAATTAACTAAGTCCAAATCTTATATCAGCACGAAGAGATCTTCAAGTAGTAAACCTGAAACATGTTAAAAATAAAGAGTCAACTTTGAAAGTTGGTGAGTTTCCATGGGTTAAACGTACATATATATAAAAAGATTTACAAGTAGCAATTCACGTCAATGGTTATGAGTTAGCAAGTTTATAGAACATATATAGTTACAACCAAACCTCGACTTGATTACAAGTTTATAAGATTGGCTAAGTATACTTGGTTCCCATGATGAACAAGTCATACGTCATCAGGAGCTGGCAATACACCGGCTTTAGCACCAAATAGGCTTGTCAGGCCTAAAGATCTAAGACGTCACCAGGCTAGCAATAGTTAATGATTATAAACAAAATATGTATCTCATATAAGACTTACAATAACACAAATAACCATGACAAAAAGTAAAGATGAATTGTATATGCATTTACAAGTATCAAGATGTTTACAAGTGTAAGTTTATAAGATTAACATGTTTCATCCCAAAAGGTGTGAAATAAAGTAAAAAGATGGCATGGATAACTCACATGGAAAACTCACAATAATAGTGATGGTTGTAAAGTACATAAGAAAGCTTGGATGTTCATTCAGAAATATTTTTATGAAAAAAATCCCTAAATAAGTCAAACAAACAGCACAAGACAGAAAGTGCTAAAATACGCACTTATCTTGTGAAGGCTAATGTTAAGTCATGCGATTGAGTTTGAAGACGTATAAACTGTCGCTGAAAAGATAATTCAACGAACTTAACATTAGAGTCTAAGTTTACTCAAATTTAGTTTGTTGTGATCAAATTATGATCGGTTGAAGTAAGATTATATTCTGCCAGAATTGTTGTAAGGCACTTATGTGCATTTTTAAAATCGTTAAAGCATGAAACGGGTTAAAACAATTTATTATGTCAATATATGGTATATAAGTCTTTATTTGAGTTATAAAAATATTCTAAGACTTTGGAATAACCATAATTTAGAAAAATAATCTTGTGAAATAACCGCATGCGGCGGCATAACCGTCCATATGCAAACGAGATTCTTTGTTTATGTTAGTGTGTTGTTAGATTGATTTAGGAATGTTAGTGATTGTTATAAGGTTAGTGATTAAAATATTAATGATCAAATGATAATGATTAAAATAAAAAAGTTTTGGTAGAAGAAAGAATAATGGTAAGAATATAAAGTCATGAGAAAAATTGGATGTTAGGATGATTGAAATTTATAATATAAAAGCAATAAAAGATTACCTTAGTATTAAGAATTATTAAATTTTTTTATAAAATAAAATTTTTTAAATTGATCATAACTAATGTATTTGATTTTTTAAAATTAAATCAACGAATTCGAGTTTAAGTTTCTATTTTATAAAATTGGTAGATGTTACAACAGAGACTAACCTCTAGTTGATAAATAAGGATAGGAATTGAATTGCACTCATTATCTTATTAATCAGGTTTGTTAAATCTGAATGTGATGCTCATGGTTGTTGCTGTCTATTTATTATTTCCTACAATTATTATCTTTTTCAAAAGGAAGGCGGGGGTAAAATATGGAATGGCTACTTAAAATACAGTTGACTTGCCTTCCAAAAAAAACAGTTAGGTTGACTAAATTAACATACCTACCACTTAAATTAAGTTGACTCAGTTAGCAATATGTTATGTTTAGTAATTGTAAATGCAAAGTGAAGCATTCAAATTTCAAAGTCGTTGCCTTGATCTCCTTTCTTCTCCGTCAAAGATTAACCCATAAGCAGCTGTTCCTCACCGGAAGTTTCAGGTGCCACCACCAGTTACCACCGCTGCTGCCACTCGGCCACCGGAGCTACTTACAACAGGTGTTAACTACAGATGAATAATTCTTATTCTCATGATATATGGTAAGAAAAGTTGCCATCACAAGGTTAAAATAAAACTTTGACAAAGTTATTTGAAATTGGGATCGGAGGTTCTGGGAAAATTTACTGTTAAAGTAAATACTTACACTTCCATAGTTCCATTTCATCAATATGCCTGAACCGTCAAGCTCCATACAATTGCCACAACCATGCCGTATATTTAAACTTGATGAAATCCTGAAAGCAACAAAAAACTTTCACAAATCAAAAGAAATCGGGATTGGAGGTTTTGGAAAAGTTTACATAGGCGAAGTATACGATGGAGCGCGTCATGTGCATGCTGCTATTAAACGTTTGGATTCGTTTTCGAACCAAGGGGCAACAGAGTTTTGGGCGGAAATTGAGACTCTTTCTAAGTTACGTCACTATAATCTTGTGTCTTTGATTGGTTACTGTAATTATGAAAGAAAGGGCTACTTAAATCTTGCGTCTTTGATCGGCTCTCATAGTTATATAAAAGAAATGATACTTGTGTACGAGTACATACCCAATAGAACTTTAAGGGATCATCTTCATAAGCTACGTACCCCTCTTCCATGGGAACTGCGACTCCAAATATCCATAGGTGTATGTCGTGGGTTACATTACCTTCACACTTGTAACGGTACTCCTACTGGTGTGATACATCGTGATGTTAAGCCTTCTAATATTTTATTAAGTGAAAGATTTTGGGTTGTCAAAAATATCAGATTTTGGGTTGTCAAAAATAGGCCCAGCGAATCAACTAACTTCTTCTGTCCTGACAGATGTTAAAGGCACTTTCGGATATTTGGATCCTAATTATTTCTATACTAGAAGGCTCACTAGAAAGTCTGATGTGTATTCTTTGGGACTAGTGTTGTTTGAAGTGCTATGTAGGAAGCCAGCAGTGGAGCAACTTCCTAATGGGGAAGCGAGGGATTTGGTGACACGAGTTAAAGATTCTTTCAAAGACGGGAGTTTTGCGCTTTTAATTGATTCGGAAATAAGGAGTGCAATATCCGAAGAGTGTTTAAAGGAGTTTGTTGATATTGCAAATACATGTTTGCACAAGAATCCAGAACAAAGACCTACCATGGTTGAAGTTGTGGTCCGTCTTGAGCATATATTAGCATTACAAAAGAAATCCACTATTTCATCGCAGTTTGTAGGCAGAGCTGTATCCGATGAAATGGTTAAGGAGTTTTCTGTCCCCTCTGATGGAGAAAACTCCTATATCTCGTCGCAATTTGTAAGCAGTAACAGATTTCCCGTCCCCCCTAATGGAGAAAACTCCGGTATCTCATCACAAATTGTAGGCGGAGTAGTAACCGATAGAATGACTAATGAGTTTCCTATCTCCTCCAATGGAGAAAACTCCGGTACCTCTGTTTCCTCTTAAATTGTGTTGACCTATTCTTTATATTTATGCATATTCTTTTATATCTATATGTACATAGACACACATATATATGTACCTATATATGATGAAAATTTTGGTATCTCCAGGTCCTATCTCATTGTGTGGACATATTCTTTATTTTTATAGGCATCTCTCTTTGCATACGCACATGTGTATATATAGGAGCGTGTCAATACATAACCAATTTTAAGTGCGAGAACTGCAAAATACAATTGTATGAAATGCTTTGCTAATATATAGTGGGAGAAAGAAAGAGAGGGGTAGGTGATATATACAATGAGAACTACTAAATGTTTAGGAATCTTTAGGAACCATCTTTTTACCCAGATATTGAACTCGAGTTTGTAGATTAACCAAGACAATATGACTTTCAAATCCTTTCCCAGCATGTTATATAGCCTTTTAGAGCTTGAAAGAATCACACTATTAATGTATTGAAACTGTGATTGAATACAAATGATTTCTAAACATACATATTCGTACAATATCATGTGGTTTGGATCCGCACCGATGATGTGGCTTATGGTCCCCTATCTATGTGTAAACAAAGTTAATTCCATTTAAAATTGTGCTTGTAAACAGGCGATTAGAGTTTTCATGATTAAATTTGATGAGTGAGTAATGCGGTTCTGTAACTTATGTTGCTGACGTGCAGGGTGGATAAAGGCCCCAATACTGCTCCATGGCACTCTTCATGTAACGATCTATGAAGTCGATAAGATTCATACTGATGGTGGTGGCAACATATTCTCTAAGGTATTCCATATGTTCTTTTACAGAGATCAACTTCCAGTTTGGTTGTTTTTCTGGTGCACTACTTTGTCCTGAACTGGTACTCTTTTTAGAGTTGATGCTCTCTTTTATTGCTTGTAAATTTTTGAGACATGACTAGACACGAAATTAAGTGGGTTAGATTTGGGGTAAACGGGGCCCGGGACATAACGAGGTTGAAACGTTAATGACATGATGGATAACGTCTCTCAATGAGCTTAACTCATCTAACCTGTTTATGACTCGAATAGCACGCTTAGCTAATCATGTCAAATGGGCTAACAGGTCGATATATACCATACGTTTAAGATCCATTCATCAAAACAACATTCTTGGCTTTTTATAATCTTATTATTTGTTAACCATGTTAAGTGAGTCGTGTCGAAGATATGGCGTGTCATTTGCGTTATTGAGCTAATTATAGTTCATCATGCTTATGGGTTGTCTCGCATCATTCGTGTTATTGAATTGGTTATAGTTAACTGTGATAAAAGTGGCGTGTGATGTAACCTGCTTAGTAGACATGTTTGTATTAGTGTTTAAGTAAATGACACGTTTAATTAAACATGTGGTGTTGTTCGGGTTCAATACTCGTGTTAAAGTCCCATGTTAAACATGAGTTTTTGACACTGACACATGTTTTTTATGGTCTGCCCTTTGTCCTTATTATCTGTCTTGATGTGAAATCTTCTTATGCTAAGTCTACAACTGTCAACCCTCTTGAGTAACATAATAATATAATATACAATATTTTTACATGTGAAGTTTACATAATTTGACATTTTTTCTTCCAGATTGTGGCTAACAGAGAGAAGACTGTTGGATTTGGAAAAGGAACTCGCAAAATTTATGCAACAGTCAATCTTGAGAAAGCACAAGTCGGGCGGACTAGAATGATTGAAGATGAGCCTGGAAACCCGAGGTGGTATGAATCTTTCCTGATTTACTGTGCTCACTCAGCTTCTAATGTCATCTTCACAGTCAAAGATGATAATCCCATCGGTGCAGCCTTAACCGGGCAAGCTTATATCCCCGTTGAAGAACTCTTAGATGGTGAAGAATTGGACAAATGGGTCGAGATATTAGACGAAGATAAGAATCCTATAAAAGCAGGTTCTAAACTCCATGTGAAACTACAATATTATGATGTTACACAAGACCGTAATTGGGCTCGTGGAGTTAAAAGTGCTAAGTATCCTGGAGTCCCGTACACCTTTTTTGCTCAGAGACGTGGATGCCGGGTTTCTTTATATCAAGACGCTCATGTCCCCAACAATTTCATTCCCAAGATACCCCTTGCTAATGGGGAATATTACGAGCCACATAGATGTTGGGAGGATATACTTGATGCAATAACTAATGCGAAACACTTCATTTATGTCACAGGGTGGTCAGTTTACACGGAGATAACTTTGATCAGAGATTCAAAACAGCCAAAGCCGGGAGGTGATGCTACACTTGGTGAGCTTTTGAAACAGAAAGCAAGTGAAGGTGTTCGGGTTCTTATGCTTGTTTGGGATGATAGAACACCGGTGGACGTACAAAAACAAGATGGATTAATGGCTACACACAATGAGGATACCAAAAACTATTTCAGAGATACTGAGGTTCATTGTGTTTTATGCCCCCGCAACCCTAATGATGGCGGGAGTTTCATTCAAGACCTTCAAATCTCCACCATGTTCACTCACCACCAGAAAACTGTAGTGGTGGACGCTGCAATGCCAAGGGGTGATTCCACACACCGTCGTGTGGTGAGCTTTGTTGGCGGTATTGATCTCTGTGATGGGAGGTATGATTCCCCATTTCATTCGCTTTTCAGAACACTCGATTCTGCCCACCATGACGATTTCCACCAGCCAAACTACACGGGTGCTTCCATAACCAAGGGCGGGCCAAGGGTACCATGGCATGACATACATAGTCGGCTTGAAGGACCAGTCGCTTGGGACGTTTTGTTCAATTTTGAACAAAGGTGGAGAAAACAAGGTGGGATGGACATTCTTCTTAACTTAAGAGAACTTGATGACTTCATAATACCGCCATCTCCCGTCATGTTTCTGGATGACCAAGAAAGCTGGAACGTTCAAGTGTTCCGGTCAATTGACAGTAGGGCCGCATTTGGGTTGCCGGATAATCCTGAAGATGCGGCTAAAGCAGGTCTAGTCAGCGGCAAAGATAACATAATTGATAGAAGCATACAAGATGCTTATATTCATGCTATACGAAGAGCTAAAAGTTATATTTATATTGAAAACCAGTATTTCCTTGGAAGCTCGTATGCATGGGAATTCGACGATGTTAAAGGCGAAGATGTTGGTGCTTTGCATCTTATCCCAAAAGAACTTTCTCTAAAGATTGTTAGTAAGATCAAGGCCCATGAGAAGTTCACTGTTTATATTGTGGTACCAATGTGGCCCGAAGGATACACGAGAGTGCCTCAGTTCAAGCGAAATTGGATTGGCAAAGGAGGACTATGGAGATGATGTATAAGGACATTGTTCAGGCTCTTCGGGCTGAGGGGCTTGATGAAAGCCCGAGAGATTATCTCACGTTCTTTTGCCTTGGGAACCGTGAGGTGAAGAAGAGCGGAGAATATGAACCTTCTGAGCGACCCGACCCTGATTCGGATTATATGAAAGCACAAGAGGCTCGACGATTCATGATCTATGTGCATGCCAAAATGATGATCGGTAAGTATATTGGATCTTATTATGATGAGTAAAAATAGCTCAAATTAGTTTTAATGGAAGCATGTCAATGGTTCTAACGGGTACAATTGTATTTAAATGCTTACACATTTGACCCCAACCCATTTCACCTCCAACTTATTTTGACCTCGACTCATTTTGACTTGTTACTTATCCAAGACCCGCTTTTGTTTGCACCTATACCTTTTCTTATTTTCTAGTCTGATATATTATCACCCGTTTATTGTGACTTCATGCCACAAGAATTAGTTTTTTATGTTCACATAAACAGATTTTGGTACTAATCATGTAATATTCAATTTCATAGTGGATCCAACAAAATTAATTATTTACTATATTACAATTTTCTTAACATAAGTTTTCCTTCGATAGAAATCACATTGTTGGTCAGTTTATGTATTGAATTTTATTAATTGATCTAAATTTGTTAAATACAGTTGATGATGAATACATAATAGTTGGATCTGCAAACATCAACCAACGATCCATGGATGGTGCAAGAGACTCAGAGTTGGCCATGGGTGCCTACCAACCATACCATCTATCAACCCGCAATGGGCCCGCGAGGGGTCAGGTCTACGGGTTCCGTATGGCGCTATGGTATGAGCATTTAGGCATGCTAGATGACGCTTTCCATCATCCAGAAAGCACAGAATGTGTCCGTAAAGTTAATCGTATTACCGACAAATACTGGGAGCTTTACGCTAGTGAGAATCTCGAACATGATATGCCTGGTCACTTGCTCCGTTACCCGATCATGTTGCTAGTGATGGTAAAGTGACAGCACTGCCAGGAACAAAGTATTTCCCTGATACAAAAGCTCGGGTTCTTGGTGTTAAATCTGATTACCTTGCTCCAATTATTACATCATAAGAAGGTAAAATGGTTTTAATCCGTATGTTTGTTTTTTATTCAAGTTGTGTTTATGGTGGTATAATTCGATACGTTCAATGTTATTGTTGGGTTTAGACACACTATCATGTGTAAGAGTTGAAGTTTTTAAGATTTTATTGGTAATCTTATGTATGTGTAAAATAGACTTGATTGATTATGTGGCATTTTATCAAGTTATTTTCTTTATTTCTATAATTTTATTTTAGTACTTGGTAAAAATAGGGATAAAATCATAAAATAATAATTAGGTTTTAACATTATTTCGTTAAAATTGTTATATATCTATTAAAAAGTTATGTTGGTGGCTACAATGCCACCGATCACTATAGATTATTATTGGTTGGTTTAATGGTATAAGCTTCATTGCATGATGTGCTATATTTTTTTCATATGTTACACACGTGTACAAACATAAAGCACAAGGTACAAGTCTTGACAACATGCGTTTTTTCAAAAATTATACTTTTTGTCCTTTACTTTTACATAAAAATCCTAGTTTTGCCCTTACAAATATCATAAATTGTTCTATGTGTTCTTATTTTAAGGGTTTCATGATTCTACTAATAAACATAATTTTTTTATATTAAATGCTTACTTCCTCTACATCCACCACCAATCCACCACCATCAAAGTACTCTTATGGGCCAACATTACATTCCCCTATGGGCTATGGCCATCTCTCCATCTCCGTGCACCCCATTGTAACTCTTAGTAAGGGATCAAAAGGTCATTTTCTCCAAATCTACTCAATGGAAGCTTTAACCATACTTTTTATCCATTACTGAATCAAATTTAACGTTCAAAACTTACATATTACCAAGGTTAGACTCAATTCTGGTTGCGATCAAATAGCCGACCAATTCTATCACCAAGGTATAACATCGCATACAATTGATATCAAACATTGGAATCAACCCTAGAAGCAAACCCTAATTCAACTTCAATTGCAAATTGCAAATTGCAAATTAATGATTAGTTGTGCACTAATGTTAGATTTTTATATTAGTTTTCTTTTATTTTGGTTTAGTTGTATTATTTTTACTAAAAAAAGTAAAATGACTATCCTCATCTACAAGGCATAATACTAGACTTAACATAAAAATTACCTAAAAATTTAACATATGCTCGTGGAAAGAACTATTAAAAATACGAACATAAAAGATAATTTCGGATATTACCTTAATTTTAGTATCATATTTGAAATTTTATGTAAACCAGATAGATATAGGGTTTTAGGATGATGGTAGATATGAGATTGTCAGTGAGGAGATGAGATGAGCGATGATAGAAGGTTGTTATCGATTTCGTTTTGTAAACCGAGTCGTTGAGATAGAAAGAAAAAGAGCACAAGGTGTCGAGAAATAAACAACAAATATTTGTTTATGAGATTGTGAAAAGAAATGAATTCGTAGCCTTGCATGTAACGATGTTAGGGTTGGGGAACTAAGATGGGTTAGGCTTACTTTCGGTATAAGTTGGGCCAAGTCATGAACCAAGAAATTATAACTTAAGAATCAAAATTGAATAATAACAAAATTAACCAATAAATGAAATGCATAGAAATGAATGGGATTTATAAGTTTTAGTTGATTTTGATTATTTGATTTATATTTGACTTTTACCTTTTATTTTGCCACATTTTAAATTTGTTGATTTGGCTTTTTATCTAGGGAGGATTACATATTTCCCCTACAAACATCATTAATTACATATATATCCAACTTAAAATTTTAATTATATATATTTCCTTGTAAAACTTAGTTAATTTTATATATATTCAAATTATTAATTACATACCCCCTTTTAAAACATAGTTAGTTACATATATACCTAAACTAAAAGTTTAATTACATATATCCGTTTTATTAAACATATATATTACATATTTATCCATTTGATTATTTTTATAAAAATAACTTATATAATTAGTATTTTACTCTTATTTTTAATAAACTATGAAATTATTTTTTATTTTTTATTAGTTTTTGAGTTTTAATTATTTACTAATATTTCTATACTAACATTTTTATGTACTTTTATTTTTTTACCTTTTGATGCTAATTTTTTCTGCTTTTGGTACGACACACTTCAAGTCTCGTTATACAACATGATCCAAACACATAATTATATTGTATAATGAGAATGAGAGTGTCTCGTACAGGTATCGGAAAAGGTAAAAAACAAATAGAACATAAAGTATAGAAATATCAATAAATAATTAAAACTTGAAAAGCAAGTAAAGAAGGAAAAATATAATTTTATAGTTTAATAAAATAAGAGTAAAAAACTAATTAAATAATATATTTTTAACAAAAGTAATAAATTGAGTAAATATGTAATATTTATGTTTAATAAATTGGATATATGTAATTGAACTTTTAGTTTGAGTATATATATAATTAACTACGTTTTAGAAGGGGATACATGTAAGTAAACTTTTAATTTTGGTATATATGTAATTAACTAAGTTTTACAAAAGGGTTTATGTAACTAAAAATTTAAGTTGGGTATATATGTAATTGATGAAGTTTATAAGGGGACATATAATTCTTCATTTTATTATTTACTAACATATACCTGTATATCACAAGGTAGGGGTGTACAATAAACCATAATAACCAAACTATAACTGAAATAATCTTTCAAATCGAATCGAAAAAACCAAAACCAATAAAAAACCGATGGTTTGGTGTGATGGTTTTTCAAAAACCATTTTTTTGGTTCGGTTTCAGTTTTGCTTGTAACAAAAACCGAAAACACCGAACCGAAACTATACAAACCAAAATTTTAAATTTAAGGTATATTCATACACTTATAAATATGATAGCCTATTACCTAGTTTTTTAACTTATATTATCTATTTTTTAAAATTTTTAGATTTCAAGAATAATATTTAAACTTCTTTGTTTGAATTGATATATTAAAACATTTTATTAATTTTTTTGTTATTGTATTTTATGAATTGTAATTATTTTTAATGTCAAGTAATTTATAAGAATATGTTGATTATATTTAAATATCAATTAATGTTGTAAGCCTAAAGACTTTAGTTTATATTCATTAATTTGACCAAAATTTTCTTTAAGAACTTGAAGCCCAAATGGTAAAACAAAAAAAACGAAACCGACAACCAAAAACCGCAAAAACCGAAACCAAACGGTTTTAAAAACCTAGAAACTGAAATATCGATTTTTGGTTTCTATTTAGGCTCAAATAGAACCAAACTAACCCATGTGCCCACATCACACGACTTGAACATATAATCTTCTATATATAGTTAGATATCCAGTTGAAGGTACCATAGTTAAATTAAATTTTCTATTAGTTTGATCCATGAATAAGTTAACCAAATAGTTCTACCGGATATTTCTACTATAACGTTCGAAATAAATGTTCGATGACTAACTTCTTTTCTTGTTGACAATTGAACTTTAATTTCTTGATTTTGTAATTATGAAACTTCACCATCATCCAAGCATGATATGATAAAACAAGGTTAAAGGGTTTCTTTGTATCATGTTGTTAGTTGAAGGACTTATCTTGTAATTCTTGTAATAAGTCGTTAGTCGTTATAAGGCTGTTGTAACGAACATTTCAGGTATGTAATGAAATCAGGAGTTCTCTTCTCTCTCTCTATAGAATCTTCTTCTTCTCTGTTTGATTTGCATAAGTGGTATCAGAGCTTCCGATCCTCGGTGTAACATCTGTCTATTTTCAAAAATAGAAACCCAAACCCAAATCCGTTTGGGTTATTTTTGGAAAAATCAAATACTTAGTTAGAAATTTAATTTATTTTAATCCTTGAGAAACAATAATAATACTATTTATTCAACTTCCATTTATTAAATTAATTCATGGTAATTTCATGATTTATAGAATAAATTTTATAAATTCATGAAGTTTATTTGTCATTTATGAGTTTTAATTATAAAACTAAAATAAAGGGTTAAAATACAAGATCATTATTTTTACAAATATGTAAGGTCTATACAATGTTATTAATATTATAAGATTTTAAATATTTAATTAAAATAAATAATCAAATTAAAAGTTATTATTAGATTTATCAAGTCTATAAAGATTTAATAGAAAAGAAGTTGTTAAATTAAAATTAAAGTTTTAATATTTTAAAGTTTAAATTGTAAGTATTCTTTTATTTATTTAAATTATTAAATTTTATATTTATTTCAAATTCCAATCATAACCCCCATTTTAAAAGACTTATAAATCACCATTAACATCATTCATAGCCTCCTCCTCCTAACCTCAAGTATAAAAGCAAAGTTTAGGCCTTACTTTTCATTTGTTCATTCTCTAAAAATCTCACTCTTGTATCTTTCTTTCATCTATTGGTTATGATCAGTTTGAATAATTTTATTTTACAAGAAATTTCAAGAATTCTTAATACTAAGGTAATCTTTTATTGCTTTTATATTATACATTTCAATCATCTTAACATCCAATTGTTCTCATGACTTTATGTTCTTACTATTGTTCTTTATTCTACCAAATCTCTTTTTATTTAATCATTATCATTTGATCATTAACATTTTAATAATCACTAACCTTATAACAATCACTAACATTCCTAAATTAAGCTAACACACACTAACGTAAACAAAGAATCCCGTTTGCATATGGACGGCTATGCCGCCGCATTTGGTTATTCCACAAGATTATTGTTCTAAATGATGGCTATGCCAAAGTCTTAGAATATTTTTATAACTCAAATGAAGACTAATATACCATATATTGACATAATAAAATGTTCTAACCCGTTTCATGCTATAAAGATTTTAAAAGTGCACATAATGCCTTACTACAATTATGGCAGAATATAATCTTACTTCAACCGACCATAACTTGATCATAACAAACTAAATTTGAGTAAACTCAGACTCCAATGTTAAGTTCATTGAATTACATTTTCAACGACAGTTTATACTTCTTCAAACTCAATCGGACGACTCAACAATAGCCTTCACAATATAAGTGCACATTTCAGCACCTTCTGTCTTGTGCTGCTTGTTTGACTTATTTAAAGATCTTTTTATAAAATTGTTTCTGAATGAAAGTTGTCCGGGAGACTTTGAACTAGTCAAGTATAAATTTTTATAATTTTATGAAACCATTTTCTATTTTTAAAACCTGTTCAAACACATACCAAACATTCTGTCCATTGATGCAATAATCCTTTTTCAATCTACCTTTGGCTTTTTAGCATTCTCTAAACGTCCTTACTTCTTGTAATGAATTCCAACCTCAAGTTATTATTATCTTTTTTTATCATTTAGGACATCACCTTTGACTCTTGATATCCAAGCTTTCTTATGTATTCTACAACCATCATTATACTTGTGAATCTTCCATATGAGTTCTCCATTCCCCCTTTTAATTTATTTCATACCTTTTGAGGTGAAACATGTTAATCTTATAAACTTACACTTGTTACATCTTGATACTTGTAAATGCACATGCAATTCATCTTTACCTTTTTGTCATGGTTATTTATGTTATTGTAAGTCGTATATGAGATACATATTTTGTTTACAATTATTAACTATTGCTAGCCTGGCGACGTATTAGATCTTTGGGCCTGACAAGCCTATTTGGTGCTAAAGCTGATGTATTGCCGGCTCCTGATGACGTATGACTTGTTCATCATGGGAACCAAGTACACTTAGCCCATATTATAAACTTGTAATCAAGTCGAGGTTTGGTTGTAACTATATGTGTTCTATAAACTTGCTAACTCATAACCATTGAAATGAATTGCTACTTGTAAATCTTTTTATATATATGTACGTTTAACCTATGGGAACTCAGCAACTTTCAAAGTTGACCCTTTATTTTTAACATGTTTCACGTTTGATACTTGAGGAACTCTTCTTGTTCATATAGGACTTGGACTTAGATAAATCAAACATCTTATGTTGTTGGTTATTTTTTTGTGTATTGTAATGACTTAATTGACTTGTATTATTCAATGAAAAAGGTATTTAATATTATTCCAACTAATTTAGTTTCATATGCTATGAACAATCGTTTCACATTCGTCCGCCCCGATGATTCCGCCGTCGGTCGGGGTGTGACACTCGGAGCTCTATTGATGTCATCCATGGCGAACAACATCAGAAATCAAGAAATTGACAAGGTATTGAAGGAACACGGGCGATCTTTCACCGAATTGAAGGCGTCAGCAGCAGAGACCAATCGTGCAATCACATATAACAATAATTCTATAGTAGAATTGCATTCAATTATGGAGAAATTCATCAACAATGGAAAAGAATCATCATCGAACGGAAGCATGAACATAGTGGATCGTATTTCGAAGGAGAAGGATAGATCAACTCGATTAGGGAAAATTGAGTTTCCAAAATTCAATGGAAAGGATGTTAACGAGTGGTTGTATCGGTGTGAGCATTTCTTTATAGTAGATGAAACACCGGAAAACATGAAATTGAGATATGTTGTGATCCATGTGCAAGAAGATGCTCTAGAATGGCATTAGTCATTCATGCGGTCGAGAGGGGCCATAATTGCTGAGTTATGATGGGTAGATTATGTGCGAGCGATTACCAATCGATTTTCAAAGACAGTGTATGAAGATCCTATGCAAGAAATTATGTTGTTGCATCAGGTTGGTGATGAATTTGAGGATTATTGAACTAAGTTTGACTCTCTACTCAATATGGTAAACGTTACTGATCCTCAAGCTATCAGTTTATTCCTTAAGGGCTTAAAAGAAGTCAAAGGCCCCGTGCAAATGTTTCAACTAAAAACATTGCATGAAGCCTTTGGTTTGGCTAGAATACAACACATCAATCACACAAACCTATGGAAGAAATTGTCAGGGGGATCATCTTTTGGTGGAGTTGTTGCCACTAAGTCTTGGAGCAATTCTTCTAAAGTTGTAAGGCCCCGGTCCCGGGATGCTCACAGCCGGTCAATCATCGCACATAAAACATATAATTTACATTAACTTACTAAAACATAGTAGTGTTATCATTTTAAACAACCATTTCATTTCATATAGATAATCGTTTTCGCAAAATAATACAACATTCATTATAAAATATCGTTTGTTCGTATTACAATGCAAAAACATTATCGCCACATGAAATGGATGCCATCCAAAAATGCCAAGTAGCTGCCCCCTGCCATCCTCAGCAATGCTCACTTGCCAACTGGAAAATGCTTAAAAAGTCAGCGTTGCTAAGTGAGTTCTAGTTTTATAAAATAAAATACTTTATCTTTTGTTTAAAACCGTTCTATACCGTCATACGTGATCATGCACTATACGTACACATAGATAATATCATTATTATATTCATCATTCGTTCGTTATTTTTCATTCGTTCATCATTCACCTTCCATACATTCCATACCATCACCATGAACTTTACCCCACCATCGCAGGTATTGGGCCGAAGTCTATAAATAGACTCACATACATTGTGCTCGGTGGCCTGATCACAGTACCAGGGTAAATTCAGGTGTACCATTGCCATGTGCTATACCCCACCATTACGGGTACTGGGCTGAAGTCTATAAATAGACTCCCATACATTATGCCCGGTGGCCTGACCACAGTACCGGGGTAAGCGGCAAAGGTTCTATACAAATGGTCAATCACAAAAACCTACCTCGGCGTGCATCCTTATGGGGTAACTAACCCACACACCGTTGAGCTATCACCCTTCATTGGGTGAAATTCTCTACATACAAGGCTTGCAAGACTTACTTTTCTTCTGTTCATTTATTAATGCATGCATTATTTCATTACGTTCCTCTTTTCGTTATCTTCCACTTTACATTACATAAAACTTTTCATTCCATTCATTAACATACAACATAAAGCCACGGGAAGACAATCATACATAATAAGAAACATTAATATGAACATACAAAACATTACCATACAAGGCACCATCATACATACATAACATACATCATACATGCCATGTCATACGTGCCTATCACATCGTCTATGACTCCCAAAAAGTCAACTTACATATCCCCCGGAAACCTCCCAAGTCAAAGCCTATATTACACCTTTCCCCCGAGAATCAGAATATAAACTAAGTCCTTTCGGGCACATGAGCCCAATCTGGGTGTATGGATACTATACAGTCGCAAGGCCTTCAAGGCATATGAGAACACTTAGGCGCATGGACACTAATGGACGAATGGACACTATTGGGGCGTATGGACCCTTAGTCACACGACTTCCAGTCATGTGACCTTCAGTCGCATGTATTAAATGATCTTTTTGGAGACAATGCCTAAGGTTGACCACATTTAGTGAATGCGGATGAACACTTTCGGCTGCATTTGGCAAATGCGGATAG
This sequence comes from Flaveria trinervia, assembly GCA_025506515.1. Classification (NCBI taxonomy): domain Eukaryota; kingdom Viridiplantae; phylum Streptophyta; class Magnoliopsida; order Asterales; family Asteraceae; genus Flaveria; species Flaveria trinervia. The sequence goes on along the minus strand of CM046441.1, from coordinate 77,825,410 downwards.
GCATGTTTAGCCGCATTTGGTAAATGCGGATGAACATCATCATCCGCATTTCCTCCTGAGTCATCTGCATTTGGTAATGCGGAGCATCCCTTTCAGGCGTATGACCTTCTGTCGCATGCTTCTCGATCGTATGACCTCCAGTCGCATGAGGAAACTCCCGGTCGCATTAGCCCTAACTAGGTGCAGAATGCAATCTCTTCGAGTCTGAACTGCAGATTTCGGTCCCCAAACCCTCTCTAACCTGCTCTAAGCTTAAACCAACCATCCTAAGCCTTAGAAACACAACCATAACATCATCCTAAACGTAACCCACCCAAATCCGAACCCCCCACCAGACCACACACATACACTTATATACGGGTTCCACAGCCAACCCACCAAAATGGGTTCAAATGCATTCCAGCCCCAAAGTCAGTCAATAACGTGTAAGAGAGGGGTCCTAGAACTCACCTTGACAGCCTCTTCGGGTAGAGCTTCCCACAAACCCGCTTGACTTTGATTTTTGCACCTTGATTCTTCAAAAACCCAAAACTTTTGCCTTTTTCTCCCTTTTCTTTCCCTCTGGCTGATTGAAGACAAGTATGGAGAGGGGTGTGGGCAGCCATGCCCTTTTCTGTAACACCCGCTTATTTATTTATTTTGAAGTCGACGAATAAAGAAGAAAAGAAATAAAGTCCAAAGCCGAGGGACCAAACTCGCCAAAGAGAGAAAGTTGGGTGAGTGTGGTGATATTTGTAGGGAGAGGGCAGCCATTACCCTCTCCCCACACTCACATTTTCAGCTAACAAAAGAGGAGAAGAGAGAAAGGGAGAAAAGAGGAAGAAAAGTTGGTTCGGGTTGGTTCGAGTGAGCAAAATCGTTGAGAAGCGGGTCAAATCGAAGCTCTTCTCGCTGTGATCGTTTGTGTGAGTTCTAGGACCCTTATTTTACATGTTTTTGAATGATTTGGGGTTGGAACACATATGAAAATCAGGTTTTTGATTGTGTATGTGAGTGACCCGTATGCGTATGTGTATGTGTGTTTATGATTCGTTTGAGCCTTGCTTTTGAGCTTGTGTGTGCTTGAATGGTGTTGTGGTATGCATTCCTAAGGTTTAGGATGGTTGATTTGGGCTTAGAATGAGTTTGGATGAGCTTGGAGGTCGAAAATGGCGGATTGGGTTCGGGATGAACCGCATTCTGCATCAGCTAGGGCAAGGCAACCGAATGAAGGCCATACGGCCGAATGAGGTGCGAATGGGGTTCATTCGCACGATTGAGAGTTCATTCGCACGATTGGGGCCAGTCGCATGGGGAGTCATGCGACTGAGGGTACAGTTGCATAAGTGCTTATCCACATTAGTTCCATTCGCATAAGGTGTCACACCCCAACCTTGACGGCGGAAACGTCGAGATGTGAGGGTTAAGATTGTTCACAACCACATAATATATTAAATTGTAAAATATTATCATAAGTCTTGAAATGGAAAAATACAATCATAAGTCTTATACAAGAAATAAGTTTAACATAACATAACATAACATAATGTAACTTTTTATTTCATTATCTAGGTCCAAGTCCTAGATTATAGCATGCTTCAAAAGGTGCACTTTAAACTTGAGGTGACCTGAAAACATGATAAAAATAAGAGTCAACTAAAAATAGTTGTGTTGTTCCAAGGTTTCATGCATAATATGAAAAAGGTTACAAGTAGCAATTCATGTCATAGGTTATAAGATAGTAAGGTTATAGAACACATATCGTTACAACCAAACCTCGACTTGATTACAAGTATAAAAGATTGGCTAAGTGTATTTGGTTCCCCAGCACAAGCATACGGCTCCTAGGAGTCGGCAATACATCGACTTTAGCACCAAATAGGCTTGTCAGGCCCAAAGATCTAAGACGTCGCCAGGCTAGCAATAGTTAATGATTGTAAACAAAACTATGTATCTCATATAACACTTACAATACACAAATAACCATGACATAATAATAGATGAATTGCATGTGCTTACAAGTCTCAAACGTTTATAAGTGTACAATGTATATAATCATGTTTCACCCCAAAGTAGTGTGGAATAAAATAAAATGGGGCAAGGAAAACTCACTTGACAATAACTATATAATGGCGATTAATAAGAATAACAAGCGTCGCTCCAAGGTGTATCGTCACAAGACACCTAAATATATATATTTACAAGATTAAAGCTTTACAATAAATTTAACAAGGACTAAGAAAATCAACTTTGAGGTTTGGGGTTTTGTTAATTATTATTGTTAAATAAGAACTCAATTATATTTTCGTGGGAACGATTTTTTATAATTTATATAAATATATGGATTAAGAATATCTTTTATAATAATTTGGTAATGTTTATAAAGTTTAGATAATTTTATAATTAAATAAGAATGAACACAAATTAGACAATAATTTAAAGTCAATGTTGAAATAATAGTTCGTGTAAACTAAACTACTATTTAAAGTCTAAATTTTTATAAAAAAATATGCTAGCTATATTATTAACTTTAGGATATTAAATAAAAATATAAAGGTATTTTTATAAATAAATTACAGAAAATGATTAAATAGTTTCAAAAGAAACAAAATTTATGAAAATGATTTTTCATAACTTTTAGAAATTTTTAATATTAGATTTGAAGGCCAAAAAGCCTAAAAAAATCCCTTTTTTTTATAAAACAGAGGGTGCCCGGGTTCGAACCCGGTACCTCTAAGTGGAGATGGGAGCGTTTAACCAGTGAACCAAGGCATCCAGCCGCGGTTATACCCTGGTTTTGAAACTTAAGAACCATCGCGAATGAAACCCCCAAATTCCCATATAACCCTAGAACTTGTTCACCCCAAATCGAACCCCAATTCGATTATAATCATGAATTAACCTTGGGGCTTTTAATCTCCAAGCAAAACCGAGTGTGTAGGTGAAATCAATTACCCGAATTGAAGAAGAATAGATGAAGAACAGTCGCTGCTAGGGCCGCGACACACGTGCGAATGGTTCGATGTTCAAACAATGATGGAAATCAAATTGAACTCGTGGGAAGTTTCGAATAGTGTTCTCGATGCAAAACCCTTGCCAATTTCAGTTTAAACCAATCGGAAGATGGGTTTCGACTATGTCGCAGCCTCGCGATGAATGTGATGATTGAATTTGATTCTTGCGCTTGTTTCAGGTGGAATTGAACGTTGTAATCGATTGCAGATAGCTAAACGGTTGCTTGTGTTAAGTTAATTCGATTATTGTTGTTTTTAATGACAAAACGGCCATGAGTTAAAAGAGTTTCGGTTATACGATCGAATGGACTTGGTAAACGATGTATAACTCGATTATTAAGTGCATTCAAGTTCGAAACACGTATGTGAAATGATTCAGATAAATTTCGGGCTATGAAACTAACCGCTTTTTGATGTTTTAGACTCGCCGGACTTCGGCCGGAGTGTGGCCGGAGTCCCGGCCTGAATTACGGGAATGGGCGGGGGGTTTGGGTTGAAAGTTTGAAATTTTACACATTGGCCCCTTTTAGTTTAATAGTTATCATTTCATGCTTAAAAGTTCTATATTAAGTTTCCAAATTGATAAATAAAACCCCAAACTTAATTTAAGTTTATTTTTAAACATGGTTAAGTTTAATAACCCTTATAAATTATAAGTAACCTTATTAAAAGTAATCTTATTATTACTAATACTATTATTCATTATTATTACTTATTATTATTGTTACTTTTATTAATATTGACATTATTATTTTTAATATTTATATGTTTAACCTTCATAAAAACTCAATGACAATAATGAATAAACACAAACAACACACGAGTTTAAAATTACAATAATAATCCTTGTAAGAGTAAACGAAGTTAACTTTTAGTTAACAAAATACGGGATGTTACATAAGGTCCATCCGCATTTAGTCCATTTGCACGATTGGGTGTTCATTCGCATAAGTGTTCATCCGTATTGGTCCAATCGCATGATGTTCAGTCGCATGGAGGCCATGCGACCGAAGGATTTCCATACGCCCGAATAGGGCTGTTGCACTCGAAGAGAAGTGTAGTTTTAACTTCTGACTTTCGGGGAAAAGTGCAGATGTAAGTTTGGACGTAAGGTTCCCGTAAGTTCATGTAAGATGACTGTTGAGGCCTTAGAGAGCATGTTAGGCATGATGATGATGTTGCATGATTATGCATGTTATTTATGTATGATGTTGCCCTGTATGATGCTTATGGCAGTGTATGTTACGTTCCTTATTATGATGTATGTTTATCTTTCCTGTGGCTTTACGTGTTACCTTAGTGAATGAATGAAGTATTATGTAATGTAAAGTGAAAGATAATGAAAGAGGAACATGAAGTAAGAATGCATGCATTAATGAATGATGAAAGTAATGAAAGTCTTGCAAGCATTGTATGTCGGGACACGCCATTAAAAGGTGTTAGCCCAACGGTGTGCGGGTTTGCTACCCCGGGAGGATGCACATCGGGGTCTTTCTTTGTGATTGACCATATGTATGAACCATTGTTGCGTGCCTTAGGTACTGTGACCATTTGGTGCCGGGCACCACAAATGAAGGTCTGTTATAGGCTTAGGTCCAGTACCATGAGCATGAAGGGCATAACATATGACAATGGATACCTGAACTTTACCTTAGGTACTGTGACCATTTGGTGCTGAGCACCACGGATGAAGGTCTATTATAGGCTTAGATCCAGTACCATGAGCATGAAGGGTAAAGTTCATGGTGATGACGAAAGGAAAAGATGTAATGATAAACAAACGAATGAAAGTAAGATGAATGAATGAACGGAAGTTAATGAACGATGAAGATAATAATAACTATTATCTATGTGTACGTATGATGTACGATCGCATGAAAGTAAAGAACGGTTTTAACGTAAGAAAAGTATGTTTTATCTTATAAACTAGTACTCACTTAGCAACGCTGACTTTGATGTGTTTCCAGTTGGCAGGTAATGATTGCTGAGGATGGCACGAGGTGGCTACTCAGCTCTTTTGGGATGACATCCATTTATATAATGCTTTTGTGATGTAATGCAACAATGTATTTTGTAACTGATTAACGATGTATTATTTGGCAAAAGTTTTTATAATGAAATGAGATGACATTTTTGAATGTTTCCGCTGCAATATTTTCATAAGGCAAATGTAATTATATGTTTTATGTGCGATGAGGATCCAACTATAAGCGTCCCGGGAACGGGGCCTTACATTTTTACACCCACCCTTCCAAACTTTTGTCATTTTTGGCAAAATTGGTCCCTCAACTTAGGCTTTATTTATTTTCTTTCTTTTTCCCACTTTCTTCTTCTTTTCTTTGACTAAGAGTAACCATGTGTTACAAAAGTGGGTACCCTTACTAATACTACTAAACCGGCCTTACTTACAACACCTACCATCAAACCTAATACTTCATCTAGTGTTGCAAATCCAATATTAAAACCCTTACAAGTAAAGAAATGGCAGCAAAGAGAGCTAACGGAGATGTTTCTGGTGTACAGAAAAGTTTTCACCATCTCATAAATGTCAAAAAGAACAGTTATTCTTAATTGAAATAGAAGGTGAGGAAGAAGGGATCTATGTTCTGTATTGGGGCCTGATCTTGATCCTCAGTTGTCTTTGAATGCCTTAATGGGTAGTCACTCGTTTGCAACTATGCGAGTTCAAGGATGTATGGGAACCAGACAATTACATATTAATTGATTTGGGTTTGACTCACAATTTCATCGACTCAAAACTTGCCAAGAAGTTACAGTGCACTGTTCAAGACATCAAGCCATTAAAGGTCAGTGTAGCTAATGGGAAACAGTTATCGTGCATGCAAGTTTGTCTAGATTTTCAATGGTGTATGCAGGGAAAATGGTTCACTACAGAAGTGCTTTTAATTCCTCCCAAGATTATGATAATGTTTTAGGGGTATAGTGGTTATTGCTTTTGAATGATATCTTATGGAATTTCAGTAACATGACTATGAAATTCATGTTAGATGATAATCCTTTTGAACTTAAAGGATTGGTGGATAACAAGGTCTCATTTTGCTCGATGGAAAAGCTGCATAAAATTTTTCAAAAACACAATGATGTCTCTGCACAACTTTGTAGTTTGCATGTAGATGTTGATAATGAAGTTAAAACTTATGGTTCAAAAGTATTACAGACACAATCTGATAGTCATTTAGATGAACTTTTACACCATTTCAAGATATTTTTGCTATTCCTACTTCACTTCCACCTTCTAGAGCATTCGATCACCGTATTATTCTGAAGGAAGGTAGTGGCCCGGTGTGTCAAAAACCTTATCGATATCTTGTTGGTCAGAAAGATGTCATTGAAAAAATGACAGTAGAACTTAAAGAAGCAGGTGTTATTAGAGATAGCCATAATGGATTTGCAGCACCAGTTGTTCTTGTTAAGAAGAAAGACGGGCAGTGGCGTATGTGCATGGATTATAGGAAGCTGAATGATGTAACAATTAAAGATAAGTTTCCAATTCCTCGTATTGAAGAACTGTTGGATGAATTGGTTCAGTCGACTATTTTTTTCCAAACTTGACTTGAGATCGGGCTATCATCAAGTTAGAATGTTTGAAGATGACATTTATAAGACCGCATTTAGAACTCATGAAGGCCACTATGAGTTCTTAGTAATTCCTTTTGGCCTTACTAATGCTCCAGCAACTTTTCAAGCTTTGATGAATCATGTATTCAAGCCTTTATTGCAGAAATGCGTGCTCGTTTTTTTCAATGATATTATGGTATATAGTAAGTCCATATCTTAACACCTTTCTCACCTCCATCAAGTGTTTACATTGTTGAGTGTCAAAAAGTCGAAGTGCTCTTTTGGAGGGTTGGCAGTGGAATACTTGGGTTATATGATTTTAGGTCAAGGGGTATATACTGTTCCTACTAAGATTGCCGCCATTCGTGATTGGTCTGTGCCTACAACTCTCAAACAACTCAGGGGATTTCTTGGTCTTGCGAGGTACTATAGGTGCTTCAATAAGGCCTTTGGGATTATTGCTCGACCCCCTTCATGATCTGCTTAAAAAAGATAGTTTTATGTGGAATGAATTGGCCCAGGAAGCATTTGACAAACTGAAGGTGGCACTTACTTCAACCCCAGTCTTAGCTGGATTTTTCTAAATCTTTCATTATGGAAATAGATGCTTCCAATGGAGGGCTAGTTGCGGTACTAATGCACGAGCACCATCCTATTGCCTTTATCAGCAATCTTTATGAGCCAAACAACAAACAATCTATGTTTATGAGAAGGAGTTATTAGCCATTTTAATGGCTGTTAAGCACTGGCATTATTACCTTATTGTTGGGCATTTCATTATTAGAGCTGATCAATAAAGTCTCAAGTACTTACTTGGGCAGAAGATTACTACTCCACTTCAACACACTTGGCTGGCCAAACTAATGAACTACGACTATGAAATTGTGTATAAGCATGGCAAAGACAATAAGGCTGCCGATGCCTTATCTCGTGTGCAAGGTACCACTATTTTACTTTACATATCTCCACAGTGGAACCTCTTTTGTTACAACGGATTATTTCAAGTTGGCATGCTGATGAGACTATTATGCACATTATTTAGTTTTTGACTGGAAACACACATATTTACATTATACTTGGGATGGTTCCTTGTTGAGGCGAAAAGGCAAACTAGTGGTAGGAATAACACTCAACTGCGTTTGATATCACTTCTTCTTTCCATTCTACGCCCACTGGTGGTCATTCAAGGGTGCATGTCACTACTCAATGGGTAAGAGCTATGTTTTATTGGAAGGGAATTACTAAGCTGATTCGTCATTCATAATGCAATGTGATACTTGTCAGCGAGCTAAGTCTGAAAATATGGCTTCTTTCGGATTGTCACACCTCTTTTCCAATTCCTCATGCTGTTTTTGATGAATTGTCTATGGATTTTATTGGTGGATTACCCATTTCTTAGGGTAAAGATACCATTTTTGTGGTTGTTGATCAGCTAATGAAACACTACCATTTGATTGCTTTAAGGCACCTTATACAGCGAAAGGTGTTGCTCAGGTTTTCATGGATGCGGTTTATAAGTTACATGGTTTTCCTTCATCCATTGTTTCTGATCGAGATCCCATTTCTTGAGTCTTTCTGGCAACACTTTGTCTTTATTGGAATTCAACTGAAGCTTTCAACTGTTTTTCACCCCAAAAAGAGGGCCAGATAGAGATGGTCAATCAATGCATCAAGAGCTATTTATGTTGTATGGTAATGGATAGGCCAAATTCTTGGGTCAAGTGGTTAGCTCTGGCAGAGTGGTGGTACAACACTTTATTCCATTCCTCTATTCTAATGACTCCTTTTCTTGCCCTGTATAGTTATGATCTACCACTGCATTTACCATATGTTCCTTCTGATTCCACTGATCCTACCATTGATTTTGCTATGCAATCTCGTGAAGCTACGATTCAACTTCTTTGTCAATCTTTGTTCAAGGATCAGAATTGAATGAAACAACAGTTAGATAAGCACCACTCCGAACGTTCTTTTGTGGTGGGAGATTGGGTTTACTTGCGTTTACAACCTTATATGCAGAATTCTGCTCGCGCTCACAAATATTCTAAACTTACTCCCAAATATTTGGCCCTTTTTTGGTGTTGGAGAAAGTGGGTCAAGTTGCTTGTCGATTGGATCTTCCACGTGAATTCCAACTTCATTCTACATTCCATGTCTTGTTGTTGAAGAAGGCTTCAAGCCCACCCTCTACTTTAATCCCTATTCCTACTGATTCTCGCTTCCATTTAACTCCACAAGTTGTTTTGGATCGTTGAATGGTTAAGCGTCATAATTGAGTGGTTGTGCAAGTTTTGGTGCAGTGGACTAATTTATCGCCAGCTGATGCCACGTGGGAGTTTTTGACTGATATGCAGCTACACTTCCTAGATTTTACTTCTTGGGGACAAGAAGTTGCTTAACGGGGGCATTGATATGATAAAACAAGGTTAAAGGGTTTCTTTGTGTAACATCTCGTATTTTTGTTAACTAAAAGTTAATTTCGTTTACTCTTACAAGGTTATATTTGTCAATTTTGAAACTCATGTGTTGTTTGTGCGTATTCATTATTGCCATTTGGGTTTTTATGAAAGTTAAAAATAAAATTAAATAAAAATAATGTTAATATTATAAAAGTAACAATATAACAATAATAATAATAATACTTGAATAATTAACAAGTTAGATTAAAGTTTAGGGGGTTGTTTTGTAACTTTGCAACTTTAAAAGAAAGTTTTTATGCATAATATAACAAAACTAAAACCTAAGGGACTAAATGTGTAAATTATTAAAAACCCAAACTCCCCCCATTCTCTCCTACCCGATTTTCCGGCGGGAGCTCCGGCCAAGCTCCGGCCGGGCTTCGACCACCCTATAAACGACAAAATGGTCGTTTCTTGATCTCAAACCGTTAAGAATGTCATCGGGATTATGTTTCGAACCTTAAGTACCCTTTAATTGGAGTTTAAAGTTGGCTAAGGATGTCGTTCGAGTTTGGAAACCGTCGGCATCAAATTTCTAACCGTTCAACGATTAAACCATAATAATAACCTAATTAACTCAATCTAATCAATCATCTAACCATTACTAAGCGTTCACGACTATCAATTACATTTGATAACACACAAAAAACGCAATCTGATTTCCCTTTCATCGCAAACCTACAACCCGAACAAAGAATATCTTCTGTGTATTATTACCTTCAATTAATTGAGGGTTTTTCATCTTCAAGACCATCAGAAGCTTCGTATGCAACAAATTTGCTTATCAACATTGTTTGAACATCCATCGAGTGAGTGTGGCCGCGACTTGTTCTCTTCGGTTGTCCCTGGCATTGTTCCAAATCGAATCGGGTAATTAAATACTACATCTGTTTGAATTGACATGGGGAACGAAAGCCCCATGATTATCAACATTAATAATAAGGATTTGATCTCCAATTTGGCTCAAATCCATTCTAGGTTTATATGAAATTGGGGATTTGGTTGAAGCATGCTTTTAAGAATTAAAAACCAGTTTATACCGCGGCTGAGAGCCTGGTTCACTGGTTAAGTTACTTCATTCACACACATGAGGTCCCGGTTTTGAACCCGGGCACCATCATATTATTTTTTGAAGGTTTTAACCCTTAATTAAATTATAAAAACTTTTAATATATATAAAAATATTTTATAAACTTTAAATATTTCCAAAGCCACCATATATATATTCTGTATTTCTCTTTTAGTTTGAATAGTTATTTTTATAAAACATTTTAACAAAGATTGTTCATGAATAATAAATGGATTACAAATAATAATTAAAAATTATTATTGTTTCAAAACGTTTCTTTTCAATTAATATTGTTTAATAGTACTTAATTCTTTTTGTTATAAAAATTTCTTCAAACTTTATGAAACTTTCAAAATGTTAAGTGTTTCTTTTTCACATTTTTTGTATAAAATATAGATATATATTTTTTTTTTAGAAAATATAAATGATTTTCATTTGTTAAATATAATTATTTAACAAACCCAAAATCCACTTAACCCTAGTATTCATTAATTAGTTAACTCATTATGTTTAAGCTTAAATATTGTAATATCTATATACTAGGGTGCATTGTGAAGACTTTACGTTGGAACGACGATTACTATATCTTATTAATCATCTAATATATACTTATTTGACCAAGTGAGTTTTCCTGCCCCCTTTTTACCTTTTTCACACTAATTTAGGGTGAAACATGATTATTTATACTTAACACACTTGTAACGTTTAGACTTGTAAAGCACTTGCATTCATATTTTTGTCATGGTTATTTGTGTATTGTAAGTGTTTATATGAGATACATATTTTTGTTTACAATCATTAACTATTGCTAGCCTGACAACGTCTTAGATCTTTGGGCCTGACAAGCCTATTTGGTGCTAAAGTCGAGGTATTGCCGACTCCTGATGACGTATGCTTGTTCATCATGGGAACCAAATACACTTAGCCAATCTTTTATACTTGTAATCAATCGAGGTTTGGTTGTAACGATATGTGTTCTAACCTTACTTGCTTAACCTATGACATGATTGATATTTGTAATCTTATCATATTATGTATGAAACATTGAAAACTCACCAACTATTTATAGTTGACCTTTTTATTTTTATCATGTTCAGGAAATCCCCAAGTTTAAAGTGGACTTTTGAAGCTTGCAATGAAACTAGGACTTGGACCTAGTTTAATAATTAAAATGTATGTTATGTTTGGATTTATGTTTGAACTTATTTCAAGTTTGATACTTATGTTTGTACTTCCATTGAAACTTATAATTTAAATATTTATATTTAATTATAGCGTTATGTGTTGTGAACAATCTTAACCCTCACATCTCGACGTTTCCGCCGTCAAGGTTGGGGTGTAACACTTTGTATCATGTTGTTAGTTGAAGGACTTATCTTGTAATTCTTGTATAAGTCGTTATAAGGTTGTTGTAACAAACATTTTGGGTATGCATGAAATCAGGAGTTCTCTTCTCTCTCTCTCTCTAGAATCTTCTTCTTCTCTGTTTGATTTGCATCAAAGCAACATCGTGATCTACCAGCCAAACTTGATAGTAAACCACTGCTTTAGAAAAATTGTAATATACAAATATATGTGTCTATCATTTACCGATCGATGATCACATAAGAAATACATCATCTGTAGTTTTCCTTTTAGATAGTTTCAACTAGGTACATTAATGGAATGTAGTTTAGGTGCAATTTAGGATTAATGACAGTAGTTTAACATTAACAACAACAATTTTGAATTACAATTCACACAACAGTAGCAACATGAGGTACACTGATCTCGTAGGCTCAGATTTATCAAACTTTAGGAGGGATGTTTAATGGATATTACAATTCCTAAATATTTAGTTCTAATTATTTACTTCAATATTTTAACTTGGATTAAAAATATAATCTTGAGGGAGCAGATTGTTTCCTTTTTTAAGAAATGTAAAAATATTATGAAATTTGATTTTTAAAAACTCATGAAGATATGAATACTAACCTTTTAGGACCTGTCATAGCTTCCATGATGATGTACATGACATGATGACACTTCATGTTTAATGGATTACAGTATGAGATACTGACCATAAGCTGCCTGAAAAAATCAAGAAAAAGAGGAATGTATTAGTGTTATTACATTTCAAGTAATCATAAGGTAATAAATTATGATCACCATTACTATATTTATTCTTCTTCATCCATTATGCATTAGTAAGAAAGGGATAAACTTGTAAAACCAAGTTACCTGATAGAAATTATATGATCCCTTCATCTTCTTATATGTAGAACTATCAGGACGGTTGCATACCCTTGCTATCATCATAAGACCATGGTAATGGTTAATGCCCATTAAAAAGCATTTTTTGTCATATTATGATACGTGTCGAATATCACTTAGGCTCCATATGTCATATTGTAATAGTTGAGGGGGTTATTCTGTAATGTTTGGTTGTTAATGTCATTGGTTTATAACTAATTGTAACGAACTCTTTTGGGTATGCAATTGAATAACAAATTTTTGTTCTTCTCTTCTCTATTCTCTCTTCTCTCAATTGAGTTGCATCAATGGTATCAGAGCTTTCGATCCTTGTCGGGGCTCAATTTATCACACAACTATGGCAACAAACACTCGAAATCAGAAGTTGATAAGATCCTTAAGGATCATGATCGAGCGTTTGCGGAATTGAAGTCTTCTTCGCTAGAAACTAATCGTGCAGTTATGGAACTTTGTGCGATGGTAGAGAAGATGACGAATTTGATCAATCAATCTCATTCAAATGGAGAACCAAGTCGTGATGCAATAACGAAAGGTTCTGATTGAAATGAAGACAAGAGTTTGTATCGAATGACTAGGATTGGAAAACTTGATTTTCCAAGGTTTAATGGAAAGATGGTGCAAGGTTGGTTGTATAAATGTGTGCAATTTTTCACTGTTGATGAAAATCCTGAAAATATGAAGCTCAGATATGCAGTGATTCATTTGGAAGACGAAGCATTGGAATGACATCAAGCGTTCATGTGTTCTAGAGGAGCTACGGTTGCTGAACTAAGTTGGATGGAGTATGTTCGTGCAATTACGAACAAATTTTCGAATGAATTGTTTCAAGATCCAATGGAAGAAATTGCATTACTCAAGCAAAACGATGATTATGATGAGTATTGCAATAAGTTCGATTCTCTTTTGAATAAGGTAAACATCACTGATTCTCAAGCTGTTAGCCTATTTCTAAAAAGATTAAAAGAGGAGATTAGGGGACTGGTGAAAATGTTTCAACCTAAAACTATGATAGAAGCCTATGATTGTCCAGGATCCAAAATATGAACCATGTTAATTTGTTGAAGAATTTGACGACTGATCAATCGGGTTCTAACTTTAAGCCATGATCTACTACCCCTAAACCACCTATATTCAACAATGCTCAAAGATTACCTTTGCTACCGAAACCATCTTCAACACCTTTTACTACCAATCAACCATCTAAAACCTTAACTAGTAAAGAAATGGCAATTAAAAGAGCTAATGGTGAGTGTTTTTGGTGTACGAAGACATTTACTCAAGGGCATAAGTGTAAGAAGAAACAATTGTTTGTCATAGAAGTAGAGGGAGAAGAGGATGATGAACTAGGTGTTGATAATCCTCATGAGCAACCTCAAGATTATAGTCCCTAATTATCTCTCAATGCACTGTGTGGAAGCAATTCTTTCACTACTATGAGAGTTTTAGGATCGATGGGAACTAGACAACTCCACATTCTCATTGATTCGGGGTCAACACATAACTTCATGGACATTAAGTTGGCCAAGAAGTTACAATGTGTTATTCAAGAAATCACTCCTTTGAAGGTCGGTATAGCCAATGGTGAACAATTGTCTTGTACCCGATCTTGTCCTCGTTTTCAATAGTGCATGCAAGGTAAATGGTATATTGTAGAAGTATTTCTAATTCCATTAGAGAACTATGATATGATATTAAGGGTATAATGTTATTGCCCCTGAATGATATACTAGAATTTCAAATAAGATGACCATGCAATTCGTTGTTAATGGAGAGCAATGCGAGTTGAAGATCGATTATAATAAGTTGTCACTTTGCTCCATAGAATCTTTGTCTAAAAAGTTTCAAAAGCGTGGTCTTACATCTACTCAATTGTGTAGCATGCAACTAGTTTCTGATGATGAGGTACTTGGAACCACTTCTCAAGTCTTGCATACTCGTTTTTGTAAAGACTTATAGTTATTGCTGACAAAATATAGTGATGTTTTTGAAATCCCTACATCATTGCCTCCAAAGCGTGATTATGATCATCGTATCTATCTCAAAGAAGGGGTCCAACCTATTAATCAAAAGCCTTATCGGTATCCTATGGGTCAGAAAGATATGATCGAGCAAATGACTATGGAACTTAAAGAATCGGGGGTTATTCGTGATAGCCATAGTGCTTTTGCAGCTCCGGTTGTATTGGTAAAAAAGAAGGATGGGCAGTGGCGGATGTGTATGGACTACAGGTGCCTTAAAGGTGCAACTATCAAAAATAAATTTTCTATTCCTCTCATCGAAGGAGTTGTTAGATGAGCTAGGGAATCTGCTATTTTTTCTAAGTTGGATTTACGGTTCCGTTACCACCAAATTCATATGCATGAAGAAGATATCCACAAGACTACTTTTCGAACACATGAGGGTCACTTTGAATTCTTAGTTATGCCATTCGGCTTGACTAATGCACCTGCAACTTTCCAGCCATTGATGAACTCAATATTTAAACCTTTACTACGTAAAGGAGTTCTTGTATTCTTTGATGACATCTTGATCTATAGTGCCACTATGGATCAACATTTATTGTTGTTAGAGCAAGTCCTTCTCTTATTACGCACGAATCAACTATATGCCAAATATTCTAAATGCACCTTTGCGGTCTGGCAGCTAAGTATTTGGGTTATGTGATCTCAGGTAAGAGGTTCATATGGATCTGGCCAAAGTCGAAGCAATGAAGAATTGGCCATCACCTACATCGGTGAAGCAACTCTGAGGATTCCTGGGCTCAGCTGGATATTATCGACGATTTACTCGTTCTTTTGGTATCATTTCTCGGCCACTCACTGATCTATTGAAGAAAGATGTTTTCCAATGGAATGACAGAGCTCAAGCGGCCTTTGAGCAGCTAAAACAAGATTTAATGTCCACACCTATATTAGCTTTACCAGATTTTTCAAAACCATTTGTGGTGAAAATGGATGCCTCGACTATGGGTCTTGGTGCTATCTTAATGCAAGACAATCACCCCATTTCCTACTTGAGCAAAGCTCTATCTCCTCAGAAACAAGCTCTTTCTATTTATGAAAAGGAGCTGCTAGCCATTTTGATGGCAGTTAA
Organism: Flaveria trinervia; assembly: GCA_025506515.1. Lineage (NCBI taxonomy): Eukaryota > Viridiplantae > Streptophyta > Magnoliopsida > Asterales > Asteraceae > Flaveria > Flaveria trinervia. The sequence continues at coordinate 77,809,964 of CM046441.1, read as the reverse complement.
AGCATGGCATTATTATTTGATAATGGGTCACTTTATCATTCGTACGGATCACCAAAGTTTGAAGTTTTTACTGGGACAAAAGGTGACTACCCCTCTCAGCATTCATGGTTAGCTAAACTCATGAACTACAGTTATGAAATAGTTTATAAGCATGGTCATGAGAATGTAACGGTGGATGCTTTATCTCGAGTTTAAGGTGCTACTATCTTTGCTGCTAATGTTTCTCGTGTAGAACCTTTATTGATGTAACGCATAGCTGCTAGTTGGGTTAGTGATCCCGAGCTTCTCGTCTCGATTGATTGCTTCTTTAAAGCAGGCACCGCAATTCCTCATTATACTTTGGTGGTTGATGTTTTTTATCACGACCATAAGTTGGTTGTTGGTTTTGATCGACCTTTACGTTTGGATATTATTCGCCTTTATCATGACTTTCCTATGGGAGATCATTCTGGCGTTCATGCCACAACTCAACGCATCCGCAGCATTTTTTATTGGAGAGGATTATCCAAAATGGTGCGCCATTTCATACGGCATTATGATGTGTGCAAACGAGCAAAAAGTGAAAATGTGGCTTCGCGGGCCTATTGCAACCTCTCCCTATTCCTAATGCTGTATTGCTGACTTGTTAATGGATTTTATTGGGGACTTCCTAAGTCAAAGGCAAAGATACGATTTTGGTGAAAGTGGATAGGTTAACTAAATATGTCCACTTAGTGGGCCTTAGCCGCCCGTTTTCACACATATTATTGCTCAACTTTTTCTGGATCACGTGTTCAAGTTGCATGGTTGCCCCCATCAATCATTTCCGATCGCGACCCGATATTTTTGAGCACTTTTTGGCAAGAATCATGTCCCTACTTGGAGTTACGAAGGCTTTATCCACAGCCTTCCATCCTCAGTCGATGGCCAAACTGAGGTTGTCAATTGTTGTATTGAACTTACCTATGTTGCATGGCTATAGAACGACCATCTTCTTGGTCTACTTGGCTATCTTTGGCCGAATGGTGGTATAACACTTCATTTCATTCAGCCATTCGTATGACTCCTTTTAAGGCTCTTTATGGGTATGAGCCTCCATTGCACATTCCTTATGTTGATTGCGATTCTCAAGAAGTGGATGTTGATATCGTGATGCGAAGTCGAGAAGCTACAATTCAATTATTGCGAGCTTCTCTTCTTAAAGCTCAAAAGCATGAAACAACAGGCAGATAAGCATCGTTCGGATAGAGTTTTTTCAGTGGGAACCTGGGCTTGTCTTTGTCTGCAGCCTTATATGAAAAATTCCCTACGCTTGCATCGCCATTCTAAGCTGGGTCCCAAGTATTTTGGTCCATTCTTGATTACCAAGCGCATTGGATCGGTAGCATACCGTTTAGACTTGCCTTCGGATGTGTCCATTCATCCGGTTTTTCATGTCTCTCTTCTGAAGCCAGCTGCCGGGCCCCCTACAAAAATTCTCCCTCCTCCCTAGGATCCCCGTTTCTCTTTTGCTTCGGCTACGGTTTTGGATCGTCGGATGTTTCAATGTCGCAACAAGGCGGCTTTTCAAGTATTGATTCATGGTCGGGGTCCAATCCACCAGCTGCAACTTGGGAATATGTTGATGATCTCCGGTTGCGTTTCTGACTTTCTTTCTTAGGGTCAAGAAAGTTCTTAAGGGGAGGGTATTGATACGTGTCAAATATCACTTAGGCTTCATATGTCATTTGTAATAGTTGAGGGGGTTATTTTGTAAATGTTTGGTTGTTAATGTTGTTGGTTTATAACTGATTGTAACGAACTCTTTTGGGTATGCAATTTGAATACAAATTTCTGTTCTTCTCTTCTTTGTTCTCTCTTCTCTCAATTGAGTTGCATCATATTAACCCAAGTCACCGTTACTTTTTTTTATAAAACATAAGTAATATCCAATGCCCTATAACGCTCCTTCATTATTAAACATCACACCCCACCATAATGATGATGAGGGTATTATGTGGCGTTATGTATAGTTTAACATCCACTACATATAGTCTAAGAAAAAGACATAATTTCACTTGGCCATCATTGGGTTCATCCACAACGGAAGTTTGATTCAACAAAGATTCATCAACATTAATTAACTTCAGCCTCTCACAAGAAATGATTTATCTTTGACAAGAATTATTCTAATATGATCATTCAAAATTGTTCTATTTAGAATATTTTCAAAACTTTAGTGACCTTATTAAAACAAATAATATGAATGATCTAACTGGAACACTATTAAAATTTGCTTACTATTCTATAAAGTTTTCCCTGTTTTTAACTAACCTGCCACAAAATAAACCCTTAAGCTTACCCTTCTTCATCGTTTTCACACAACGGAGGGTTCTTCTTTTGGTGATGGTGAACGAGAGGGCGGAAGCTTCTGGTTATAAGTGAAGTAGCGAGAAAAAGTAACAACAAATGTATAACAAGTATTATTTAATTGAAAAATAGAAAAAAAATATTATTTTTAATGTAATTATATAGATGATGATGAGAAATGAATTGTAAATGTTCTAACAAACATAACATAATAATCAAATATTTACGTTTGATTTGCACTCACTAATTTTAACTTTAATAAGAAAAAATGGCTTTAATGGTGCTTAAATCAGAGGAAATAAAAGGCAATACATGGAATGACCACATTGCCACTTAAGTCTTAAATTAATTTGACTTGCTTTCCAAAAAGAAATAAATTAGTTGAGTGAATTAACATACCTACCACTTAAATTAAGTGGACTAATTAGCAATCAGTTTAGATGTAAATGACAGGTAAAGCATTCAAAGTCGCCAGCTTAATCTCCTTCCTTCTCCGTCAAAGATTACACCCATAGGCCGCAGTTCCTCCACCGGAAGTTTCAGTTTCCACCACCAGTCACCACCGCAGCTGCCGCCAGCTAGTCACCGCTGGTGTTGAGACGTTGATCACTGATCTATAATTGATCTATGGTAAGATAGAAAACTTGAGCAACATAAAACTTTGACAATATTAATACAAATTGGGATTTTAAGGAGGTTTTGGGAAAGTTTACTGTTACATTAATATTTAATATATACATTCCATTTCATCAATATGGCTGAACCCTCAACCTCCATACAACCGCCACAAGCATGCCGTATATTTAAACTTGATGAAATTCTGCAAGCAACAAATAAGTTTGCCGAATCATCAGAAATCGGGGTGGGAGGTTTTGGAAAAGTTTACAAAGGCGAAGTATTCGACGGAGAACGTCGTGTAGATGTTGCTATCAACGTTTGGATATGCGTTCAAGTCAAGGGCCAACAGAGTTTTGGGCGGAAGTTGAGAATCTTTCTAAGTTGCGTCACTATAATCTTGTGTCTTTGATTGGTTACTGTAATCATGAAAGAAAGGGCTACTTAAATCTTGCGCCTTTGATTCGCTCTCACAGTTATAAAAAAGAAATGATACTTGTGTACGAGTACATACCCAATAAAACTTTAGAGGATCATCTTCATAAGCTACATACCCCTCTTTCATGGGAAATGCGACTCCAAATATCCATAGGTGTATGTCGTGGGTTACATTACCTTCACACTTGCAATGGTACTCCTACTGGTGTGATACATCGTGATGTTAAGCCTTCTAATATATTACTAACCGAAAAATGGGCTGCAAAAATATCAGATTTTGGGTTGTCGAAAATAGGCCCAGCGAATAAATTAACTTCTTCAGTCTTGACAGAGGTTAAAGGCACTTTCGGATATTTGGATCCCAAATATTTCTATACTAGAAAGCTCACAAGGAAGTCTGATGTGTATTCTTGGGAGTAGTGTTGTTCGAAGTGTTATGTAGGAAGCCAGCAGTGGAGCAGCTACCTAACGGGGAAGCGAGGGGTTTGGTGACACGGGTTAAAGATTCTTTCAAAGACGGGAATTTTGCGTTTTTAATTGATTCGGATATAAGGGACGAAATATCCCAAGAGTGTTTAAAGGAGTTTGTTGATATTGCAACGGCATGTTTGGAAGATAATCCAGATCAAAGACCTACCATGGCTACGGTTGTGGCCTGTCTTGAGCATGTACTAACATTACAACAAAGATCCAGGAACCCTTTGCAATTTGTAGGCAGAGCGGTATCCGATGGAATGGTTAATGAGCTTTCTGTCGCATCCAGTGGAGAAAACTCCGATATCTCGTCACAATTTGTAGCCAGAGCAGTATTCGATGAAATGGTTAATGAGTTTCAAGTCCTCTCCAATGGAGGAAACTCCGGTATCTCGTCACAATTTGCAGGTAGAACTGTATCCGACGAAATGATTAATAAGTTTCCTATCCACTCCAATGGAGAAAACTCCGGTATCACCATCTCCTCTTGAATTGTATTGACATATTCTTCATATTTATGCATATTCTTTTATATCTATATATGCATACACACATACATTTATGATTATAAGTACTAACTAAATGTATACACATATATGATGATAACTACTAACTAAATGTGTTGGAATAATCTTTTTAGCTAATAATAAAACTAAAACAATTCACAAAATTTTAAATCATTACCAGGTTGTTATATAGCTTTTTAAATCATAGTATTATTTTATTGAAACTGTGATTGAATACAAATGATATCTGATTGAATACAAATAATATATAAACATACAAGATTATACTATATCATGATGTGCTTTGGATCCGCACTGATGATGCAGCTTGTGGTCCCGGTCTCTCTGTAAACAAATTAAGTTAATTCCATTCAATCTGTGTGCGGTTAGGTTGTTCATGACTAATATGATGAGTGAGTAATGTGTTTCTGCAACTTATATTATTGACTTGCAGGGCGTATAAATACTCCGATACTGCTTCATGGCACTCTTCGTGTAACGATCTATGAAGTCGGTAAACTTCATACTGATGGTGGCGGCAACATATCCTCTAAGTATAACATATGTTCTTTTAGAGAGATCAACTTCCAATTTGGTTGTTTTGCTGGTGCACTGATTTGTCCTGAATTGGTACTCTTTTTATAGCTTGCAAGTTTTTATACCATATGTTCTTTTACAGAGATCAACTTTCAACATACCAGAATATACCAACAACTATTTATGTCAAATGGGCTAACAGGTCGATACCACAAACTTAAAATCCATTCATTTCAGGCTATCCTTAATTTAAACTTCAACCTTCTCCGCTTCTTATAATCTTGTTATTTGTCAACCATGTTAAGTGAGTCGTGTCAAAGATATCGCGTGTCATTTGTGTTATTGAACTAAGTACAGTTAGGTGTGTTTTCTCGTGTCATTCATCTTATTGAAATGGTTATGTTTAATCGTGATAAATGTGGCGCAATGTAACCTGTTAATAGACTTATTTGTATTAGTGCTTAAGTAAATGACACATTTATTTAAACATAATACAGTATTTTTACATGCGAAGTTTTCATAATTTGTCATTTTTCTTCCAGATTGTGGCTAACAAAGAGAAAACTGTTGGATTTGGACAAGGAACTCACCAAATTTATGTAACTGTCAATCTTGAGAAAGCACAAGTCGGGCGGACAAGAATGATTAACGATGAGCCTGGAAACCTGTGGTGGAATGAGTCTTTCCATATTTATTGTGCACACTCAGCTTCTAATGTCATCTTCACAGTCAAAAATGATAACCCCGTCGGTGCAACCTTAATCGGGCGGGCCTATATCCCCGTTGAAGAACTCTTAGATAGCGAAGAAATGGACAGATGGGTCGAGATTTTAGATGAAGATAAGTATCCTATAAAAGCAGGTTTTACAATACATGTGAAACTACAATATATTGATGTTACACAAGACCTTAATTGGGCTCGTGGAGTTGATAGTGCAAAGTATCCTGGAGTCCCATACACATTCTTTGCTCAGAGACGTGGATGTCGGGTTTCTTTATATCAAGACGCTCATGTCCCCGACAATTTCATTCCCAGGATACCCCTTGCTAACGGGGAATATTACGAGCCACATAGATGTTGGGAGGATATATTCGATGCAATAGCTAACGCGAAACACTTCGTTTATATCACAGGGTGGCCAGTTTACACTGGGATAACTTTGATCAAAGATTCAAGACGGCAGAAGCCGGGAGGTGATGCTACACTTGGTGAGCTTTTGAAACAGAAAGCAAGTGAAGGTGTTCAGGTTCTTATGCTTGTTTGGGATGATAGAACCTCTGTGGCCACACATGAAATGATGGCTACACGTGATGTAGATATCGAAAACTATTTTAGAAATACTGATGTCCATTGCATGTTATGCCCCCGCAACCCCGATGATGGCGGAAGTTTCATTCAAGACTTTCAAATCTGCAGCATGTTCACTCACCACCAGAAAATGGTGGTGGTGGATGCTGCAACGCCAAGTGGCGAATCAACAAACTGTCATGTGGTGAGCTTTGTTGGTGGGATTGATCTTTATGATGGGAGTTATGATTCCCCATTTCATTCCCTTTTCAGAACACTCGATACCGCCAACCATGATGATTTCCACGAGCCAAACTTCATGGGAGCTTCCATAACCGAAGGCCGGCTAAGGGAACCATGGCATGACGTACATAGCCGGCTCGAAGGAACTGCTGCTTGGGACGTTCTATCTAGTTTTGAACATAGGTGGACAAAACAAGGTGGAAAAGACATTCTTCTTAACTCTAGAAAATTCCTAGAACCACAACATCTTGTCATGTCACTAAATGACACAAAGTCGTGGAACGTTCAAGTGTTCAGGTCAATTGATGATGGGGCCTGCACGTTTGGGTTCCCAGATAATCCCGAACATGCGGCTGAGGTTGGTCTAGTTAGTGGGAAAGATAACATAGTTGATAGAGGCATACAAGATGCTTATATTCATGCTATAAGGAGAGCTAAGCATTTTATTTATATCGAAAATCAACGTTTCATCGGAAGCTCATATGCATGGGAGTTTGATGATGTTATGGGCGAAGATATTGGTGCTTTGCATCTTATTCCAAAAGAACTTTCTCTAAAGATTGCTAGTAAGATTAAGGCCCGCGAAAAGTTCACTGTTTATGTTGTGCTCCCCATGTGGCCAGGAAAGAAACCCGAGAGTGCAATAGTTCAAGCAATATTGGATTGGCAAAGGAGGACTATGGAGATGATGTATAAAGATATAGTTCGGGCTCTTCAAGCCGAGGGGCTTAAGGAAAACCCAAGAGACTATCTCATGTTCTTTTGCCTTGGGAACCGTGAGGTTAAGACACGGAGAGAATATGAACCTTCTAAACAACCCAACCTAGATTCTGATTATTTGAAAGCACAAGAGGTTAAACGGTTCATGATCAATGTACACGCGAAAATGATGATTGGTAAGTGTATTGAATCTTATTGACGACGAGTAAAAAATAACTCAAGTTAGCTATAAGGGAAACATGCCAAATGGTTAAATGGTTCTAACGGGTCATAATGTATTTAAATGCTTACAACATCTTATGGTGTTTTGTTATAAAACTAGACTATTACCTTTACAATATAGTTATTAAACCTATTAAATACACAAAATGTTTTGGGTCAATCCAACCCCACCTTCCCTTTTGATACCATACTTAAAATTACTTATTTGACCCTAACCTGTTTTAACCATAACGCATTTTGATATGTTATCTGATTTCTGCTTGTATTTTCACCCATACCTTTATTTATCTCTAGACTGAAATATAATATATGTGACCCTTTTGGATATGCATTATGAAAATGATTATCTGATTATTATGATTTCAAGCCACAAGATGATAGGGACGATACCCTAGCAAATTTAACAAATAGTAGGTTTTTAATGTTCACATAAACAACAAACCTGTTTTTTTTTTACTATATTACCCTTTTCTTAACCTAATATCTCCTTATATAATCTTAATTTTTATCATTATATGTATTGTTTTTTACTGATTGATCTAAATTTACTAAATACAGTTGATGATGAATACATAATAGTCGGATCTGCAAATATCAACCAACGATCCATGGATGGTGGAAGAGACTCAGAGTTAGCCATGGGTGCCTACCAACCAAAGCATCTAGCAACCCCCAATAAACCCGCGAGGGGTCAGGTTCACGGGTTTCGTATGGCTCTATGGTATGAACACTTAGGCATGCTAGATGACACTTTCCGGCACCCAGAAAGAACTGAATGTATCCGTAAAGTTAACCAGATTGCTGAAAAAAACTGGGAATTTATGCTAGTGGGAATCTTGAACAAGACATGCTCGGTCACTTGCTTCATTACCCGAGTGAGGTTACTAGTGAAGGTAATGTGATCGAACTGCCTGGAACCGAGTTTTTCCCTGATACGCAAGCTCGAGTTCTTGGTGCTAATCTGATTACCATCCCCCAATTTTTACATCATAAAATGGTAAAATGGTTTAAAATTTGTAAGTTTGTTTGTTTTAATTAAGTTGTGTTTATTATGGGTATAATAAGGTATTTTCAATGTTATTCGTGGATTTTGGCAGGCTATCATGTGTGATAATTGGATTTTTTAAGATTTTATTGGCAACTTATTTATGTGTAATGCTGACTTGTTTTTAACTCTTTGGTAATTTACTAAGTTATTTTCTTTATTGCTATGATTTATTTTATTTCGAGCTTGGTTTAAAAAAACGCGAGGCGAGGCGAAGCGTTTCGGTACCAAAATCTGAGGCGCCATGCCTCAAGTGCGAGGCGAGTGCTTCACGTATGTGAGGCGCTAAACTATAAAAGGAATAAAAATATAAATAATATCTTTGTATAACTCTTAAAAACTATAAATACAACCTAAAGAAGCAAAAAATCAGTTGTTAAGCCGAATGTACAACAAACCAAGCTTGGTGTACAAGAACTATAACTTCATAAAGAAAAAAAGAAAACAAATAAACAAATAAGAAAAAGTTTAGGGTAAACTTCAACAAAAATTATAATTTTAAGGGTGAAGAATGTAATTTTCTAAAAATAAAATAAAAGGTGGGTAACTCTAAAACTTAAAGCAACATTATCGCCGTCCTGGCAGCTCTCCTCCATCAAGAGATTTCTTCATCAGAATTTCTTTCATTGTAATCTCTTGTAAGTTTGATATGACCTCTCTCGCTATTGCACCTCTAATTCAACTTCATGTCTTCATCTCATTTGCTTGTTCGATTTTACACAAAAGTACATGCCCTAGCACCTAAAAAGAACCAAAGTGAACTCTACTCCTGAGAATCACCGGAAATTGGCCATCATACATGAAGTGCCGCCTTGCCTCGCCTAGCGCTCCAAGCCTAAAGCGCCGCTTCAGTGTGTTTCATGTATTCTGGTGCCTCAACTGAAGTGAGGCAATTTGTCCAGCGCCCCTAAAGCCTCATGCTTTAAGCAGCGCCTCATAATGCTTTTTAAACCAATATTTTGAGTGAATTGTAATTTTCATCCCTATAGTTTGATTACATTTGTTAGTTTCATTAGTGCGGGTAAAAGGTAAGACACGACATGATAACCTAACATGGAAAACATGAACATGATAACTTATCGCCATTTTTTCAAACACAAACATGTTAAGAAACATATTTCACGATATGACCTATGTAGAAACCTATTTACAAACACATGTTTAGGAACCTATTTAATGAAACAAATATTATATGACGATCGACAATGAAGACGACTCGACGAAGATGATGATGATGGAGATAGATGTATGAGCAACGATAATGGCAGGATGGTGATGGCTGGATGATGATGGTAGGATGATGATGATGGTCGGAAGATTACGACCAGATGATGACAGTCGGAAGAGTGGATGACAGTGGCTAGATAAGTGGACGACGACAGCCGGATGAGTGGATGACAACATCTGTATAAGTGAAAGATGACAACTGAATGAGTGGATAACAATGGTTGGATGACGCGATCAGATGATGCGGTCAGATGATGACTATCGGATAATGATGGCTAGATGACGATGCGCGGAGGAAAATGGTCGGAGATCAAGACTGAGTGATAAGTAGTGACTAATGAGAAAAGTAAGTGGCGGTTTCCAAGGGGTAGGGTATATAGAATTTTTAACAATGGGGTTTCTAAATAGATGATGTTGACATGGGTTTTTTTTCTTATTGGAATTAGACTTTAAGGGTACCCGCCCATGCCAAGGACGGGTTCCTTACCTTGTTGACCGCGACACCATAATGATTTGACGGGGTTTTTCCTTTAGCCAGAACTTGCCCATGGTAGGGGGCGAGTTCTCAAAAACCATCACATCATATTATGCTTGGTTATAGATACATACACAGTTGCAATGTTGCATGCATGGATACATACATACATACACGTGTTTGGCTTCATTACGCAGTATTATGGGTCTGGAATAGCTACCTACAAGCATATGTAGCTTTCTTTTTATGTTCAATTCATTCCATAGAAATAATATCAATAATAAGACAACGTGCAACTGCCAATACATAATATACAAGTTGTTATATTATTGTTAGCTGCATTAAGAAGTTTTTGGACTAGATAAATTAATTACTTCCTTTAATGGTCAAGAAAGGTTAAAAATAATCAAGAATTCTCGTTTTAGTTTTAAAAGATATTTTGAATATTTATATACAATAAGTAATTAATATAAGAACATCATTCATAAGGTAAAAACAACGATTTTATTATTTATTCATTTGAATTAAAATACAAAGGTAAAAAGAAACATTTTTTGATGGTGCCTTGATGTGTCAAATCAAAATAAGAACTCGCTCATAGCACAACATAATTCCAACCTTTTTTTATATAAACGACCAACATTTATACATTTATTCTCAAGAGTTTTCTTTCAACTCAAACCTTATAAAAATTTCATCATTTCATTAAAAAAAGTTGAAAAATTACACCAGGTTCACTAAATAACGAATTATTATTTTTAAATGATCAGTATAGAGCTCATTATTATTTTCGTGATCTAGAAAGCGATGAATGAATTTTACGTATAAGACGAGGTGATAAAGGTTTTTGAGATTATATTGATGAAAAGCATGTCCCTAATAATATTATGAAATATCACCACCCTAAAATAATTATAAGAAATAGGTCGAGACATTTTTAACATATTTTATAAATGTGTGTACTATATGAGAGGTGGGTATTATAGGAAAATATATTTAATAAAATAATTCTTCTACAATAATTAAATAAAGGTGATGTACGGGGTTTGGAATGAGGTTTATCATGGTTAATTGGTTATCTTTAATGTATTTAATATGGTTAATTGTAAGAGATTGTGTTGAACAAGTTAACTACGATGATTTGATGTTTTGTAGGTTAAACGCAATCATTTGAGGGTTTTTGAAGAATATATATGAATGATAATTGAAGATCATGATATATGAGATGAAAGAGGATTTAATTACGAGAACGTGGCCGCAAACGGGGAGGAAAACGGAATTCGAACGAAGAAGTTATGAAGAAAACAAGAATCAGACAAATTTGACTGAATATGACCTACGGTGGAAACATGACCTACGGTGCAACCGTTCAAAAGAAAGCAGAATGGCCCTAACGTAACTTACGGCAGAAACATGACCTACGGTACAAGACGCGCTGAAATCACTTATAAGTCGCGAAAATTAGGTTTTTGGGGATATCTTTTATTCTAAGTCGTCCCCAAGGGGGAGATTCGTCCCCAAGGCTTCCCGAAGGCTTCCGGAGGCGATTTCAAGGCTTCCCAAGTGTTTCTAATCATTCGGTTTGATTCTTTAATGTTAGATGCGATGTTTACTTTTGTTTCTGATTTGTTTTTCGTTGCCATGTCCGGCTAATCCACCCGTGATCTTCTCCGGGTGATTAGGGTTTATACTATGATTTGTTCTTGATGGTTTTTGGTTGAGTTAATGTTTGAACATGGCAAGTTAAGCCGAGTAACATTATTTATTGTTTAAGGATTCTAAAATACGTGTGTTGCCTTCAATTCAATTGTTCTGGTGTTGATTGTTTTAGATTTCTTTTCATCTGTAAACGTCAATTTTGGATGGGATTGGGTAATACAAACGTAGGATATGATTCGAGTAGTTATTTAACAACGGTCTCATTCAATCTATTGTCGTTAATCAAATCAACCCGGTTATGTCTATGTAACTGTTTTAACTATCGAAGCAAATCTAAGTTGTAAACCTGAATCCGGAGAGGATTACCTTTTCACATTATTATTTGCAACTCAATTATTCATAAAGTTTGTTACTTTTTGCAATTAGTCATTTTAGTTAAGTTTTTACAATCAAGCTTCAAACTTTTGGATTTAAACTACACTTTCCACATATTCCCTGTGGATCGACCCGACTTACCCTAGCTATCTTAGGTGAGTTTGGAACCTTATATATCGTTTTTGATTAGGCTTGACAAACCGATATCAAAATGGCGCCGTTGCCGGGGAATTAGTGCGCAAAGTGTCAAGTTTAAATTTTTATTTGTTTTGCTTATTTTATTTACTTTTTTTTGTTACGCTAGGTGTGTTTGTGTATGCAGGTGACAGCTCCGTGCATGCATACCCGGTACGCAAGGAACAAATCTCCATTAATTTTTGATCCAGAAGTTGAAAAGACCGCTCGACGAAATCGAGCACAATCCCGTGCAAAAACCCAATCATCTAGTGCAGTCAAAGAGTGCAAGATGGAAAATCAAAACCCACCCGATAACCTACCACCAAATCCACCACAAAACCAACCCTTACCAAACCAACCCAATGACCCACAAAGACAACCTCCAATTGCTCCAAACCAACCACCTCAGAGACAAAATCCCTACCCTCAACCAAGACGGAACCCTTACCAACATGGACCTGCAAGACAGAATCCGAGACAACCAAGAGGGGTTAACAGGTTCGAAGATGAAGAGGATAGGTTCGACAGGCTAAGTATTCATACTTGGGATGATGACATAGATGGACGAAGTGATGGGAATGAAGATGAGTATGTTGAAGAGGATGTGCAATACAATGAACCGAATAACAACCAAGGCCGATATGGACAGAATGAACAACCAAGGCAATATAGGCAGAATCAGGGCCAGGGTCAAGGTAGAAGGCAAGGATTTCCTTGGGCAAATCGGAACCCCGGGTTTCAACCGCACCAAGCTATCGTTCAAGGGGTCGATAGCCATTTTCGCCCTACCATAGCTGGAGCTGCATCACCTATAGTCAGACCACAAGTTAGAGGGAGATCATTTGAGATTAGATCCAACAGTCTGGCTATTCTTCCTGAGTTTCATGGACTATCCAAGGAAGAACCTTATTTGCATCTGAATGAGTTTAGTGCAATTTGTGAGACCATTGGGGCACAAGGCTTTACACCCGAAGAAGTGATGTTAGTGTTATTTCAGTTCACATTGAAAGGAAATGCAAAGAAGTGGTTTCATTCCCTACCTGCTACAAGCATTTTCACCTGGGAGCAAATGCAGCAGGCGTTCTTAGAGGAATATTACACACCACAGAAGACAAGTGAAGCCAGAATTGCCATTCGTACCTTCAGTCAGCAACAAGATGAGCCATTCCATGAGGCATGGACAAGATTCAAGGAGTTGTTGAGAACCTGTCCACATCATGACATTCCTCAATGGGAATTGATTTCTTCATTTTATGATGGCTTATCTGCTGAAGATGTGAGAGATGTGAACTCAACAAGTGCAGGAACTTTCATGACGAATACTGAGGATGATGATTGGGAGTTATTGGAAAGGATGAGTACACATTCAAAAAGGCAAGCTCAGTCTCGGAGGAAATCAAGGAATGTGGTTGATGATTCGGATAGAAGAACGTCCAGGTTGGGTCAGTCATCTGGTAAAGCTACAGTAAAGGCTACAAGTTCCTTTACCATATGTCAGGGATGTGGTGAAGCTGGACACACTGCTAGAGATTGTCCAGAGTTTAATGAGGGTTTGGAAGAGGTGAATTATGTGCAGGGTGATAGGCGACCATACAACAACACCACCAATAATAACACCTACCACCCCGGTTTGAGGAATCACCCAAACCTCAGATATGGTAACCCAGACAACCAGTTGAACCCAAACTTTCAAAGTAATTCACATCAGCAGTTTCAGAACAGGTCTATGGGTCAGAGTGGTCAATACAATCAGGGGAATTATAACAGGGGTGGTCAGAGAAACTATCAGAATAATCAGGAACAGGGTGGATCGGGAGGAAGTGCAGAACCATCAAACAGGGAACTTCTGGAGTTTATGAAGGAGATGAGGAAGTCCAATGAAGTGAGAGACAAGAGTGTTGAGGCTTTATCCAAGCAAGTGGGACAATTAGCTGAAGAAGTTTCTATTCTGAAGAAAGCTCCAGGGAAACTTCCTAGTGATACTCAAAGAAACCCAAACCACAGTTCATCTAATGCAGGATCCTCAAGTAGCAGACATCCTTCAGTTAGTCAGGTAAGTATCCTTCGTTCAGGTAAGATTTATGATAATAAAGTTGAGTCTCCATCACAATTCATTGAAGGTGTGGTGGAGGATGTTAATGAGGATGAGGAAAGCGATGGTGAGATTGAACTTGTCACACCTAAATCACCCAAGAAAGTAACTTTTTCAAATAAAATTGATAAGGTGATGGGACAAAAGTCAACTAGTATCCAGGAAAAGGGTGTGGAGGCTAATACCATCCCATTTCCTAGGGCATTAATTGACTCAGGCAAAAAGGTTCCATCGGGTAAAAGGGGCCCACAACATGATGAGATGTGGGAGGTTTTTCAACAAGTAAAAGTTAATATCCCATTGCTTGAGGTAATTAAACAAGTGCCTGCGTATGCAAAGTTTTTAAAAGATTTGTGCACTCAAAAGAGAAATGTTAAAATACCCAAGAAAATTGAAGTGTCTAATAATGTGAGTGCCATCTTAGCAGGACAGCCTATTCCACCCAAGCTTCCAGATCCAGGAGAGCCGGTGATATCCATTCAGGTGGGTGACTTTCACGTATCACGGGCCTTGTTGGATTTGGGAGCTAGTGTGAGCATTCTCCCAGGCAGTTTATATGATCAATATGATTTTGGTCCATTGCATAAAGCTCACACCACCGTGGTGTTAGCTGACAGAACACCCCGACTGCCTAGGGGAATGATCTTTGATGTTATTGTTAGGGTGGAAGACTTTTACTACCCGGTTGATTTCTTAGTTCTTGATTATGTGTCGGGAGAGTCAAATGATCAACAAACAGTTATACTGGGTCGTCCATTTTTAGCCACTTCCAACTCACTAATCAATTGTAGAACCGGGGTAGTTGATATGACATTCGGAGATCAAAGGCAGTTAATAAACTCTTTTTCCCATACATCTAATCCTCTGGTCCATAGTGAATGTTCGTTGGTAGACATTATGGACAGGTGTGGCCTTCATGTCAATGAAGACCACATCACAGAGGCGTGTGTTTATTGTGACAGGGATCAGGTGGAACTAAGCAGTGAAGTGGAGAAGGTTGAGCAAGAGCTGGAGGTGATGGCAATCAAGGAAGGTAGACCTACATGGACTCATCAAGTGGAAAGTTTACCCGAGCATATCGACACAAAGCTACAACCCTCACTAACGTTGCCTCCTAAGTTGGAATTGAAAGAGCTTCCTAAGCACTTGAAATATGCGTATGTTGGAGACAACAACACCCTTCCGGTGATTATTGCTTCTAACTTATCCGAGGCACATGAGAAAGCTTTGATGGAGGTATTGGTAAAGCATCGGGCTGCAATAGGATGGACCATTGCTGATTTGAGAGGGATTAGCCCGTCCATTGTCATGCATAAGATCATCACCGAAGAGGGAGCAAAACCGGTTCGTGACGCTCAAAGGCGATTGAATCCAAACATGAGGGAGGTAGTGAAGAAAGAGGTGCTGAAATGGTTGGATGCAGGTATTATCTTTCCTATCTCTGACAGTGAATGGGTCAGCCCAACCCAAACAGTACCAAAGAAAGCAGGCATCCAAATTGTTCAAGGCGCGGATGGTACGGAGGTAGCCACCCGGCCGGTAACCGGGTGGAGAATTTGTATTGATTACAGGAAGTTGAATGCTGCAACTTCTAAGGACCATTTCCCGTTACCTTTCATTGACCAAATTGTAGAAAAACTAGCGGGTCAGAAATATTACTGTTTTCTAGATGGATATTCAGGTTATAACCAAATTGCGATCCATCCGGATGATCAACATAAGACAACCTTCACTTGTCCGTATGGCACTTTCGCATTTAGGCGAATGCCATTTGGCTTGTGCAATGCCCCCGCCACCTTTCAAAGGTGCATGATGAGTATCTTTTCAGATATGGTGGGGGATTCTATGGAGATCTTCATGGATGATTTTTCAATATTTTCAACATCTTTTGAATCATGTTTAAAGCAATTACAAAAAGTGTTAAAAAGATGTGTTGACTCGAACTTGGTCCTTAGTTGGGAAAAGAGCCATTTCATGGTTCAAGAAGGTATCGTGTTGGGACACGTTATCTCAAGCAGGGGGATAGAAGTTGATAAGGCAAAAGTGCAAGTCATATCCACCTTGCCACCACCAACAAACGTTAAAGGCATTAGGTCATTTTTAGGACACGCAGGTTTCTACAGGCGTTTTATTAAAAATTTCAGTGGGATAACAAAACCTTTGTGTAACTTGCTTCTAAAAGATGTACCTTTTAACTTTGATGATGAGTGTTTACAAGCATTTAATATTCTAAAAGAAAAGTTGGTGGAAGCCCCAATTTTGCAATCACCGGATTGGTCACTTCCTTTTGAAATCATGTGTGACGCCAGTGATTTCGCAGTTGGGGCGGTGTTGGGTCAACGAGTGGATAAGAAACCGGTCGCGATTTACTATGCAAGTAAAACTCTTTCTGATGCTCAATTAAATTACACAACCACTGAAAAAGAGTTACTTGCGGTTGTTTATGCTTTAGATAAGTTTAGGTCATATATTTGGGGTAGTAAGATTATTGTCTATTCTGATCATTCTGCTGTCAGGTACTTGATGGCTAAAAAGGATGCCAAGCCTCGATTGATTAGATGGATACTGTTATTGCAAGAGTTCGACTTGGAGATAAGGGATAAGAAAGGAAAAGACAATGTGGTAGCTGATCACCTGTCACGAATTATCCATAATTTGGATGAACATGATTTAGAAATCAATGAAACATTTCCTGATGAGCATTTACTGTCTATTTCTACATCTACTGACCCGTGGTATGCTGCCTTTGTCAATTATTGTGTTGCAGGTGCAATTCCCGAACAGTGGTCAAAGGCAAAGAAGAAACATTTTGTGTCACGCGCAAAACAGTACTTTTGGGAAGACCCAGATCTGTTAAAGATAGGGGCTGATCAACTGATCAGACGATGTGTTCCAGATTCAGAGATACCGGATGTCTTAAGTTTGGCACATGCATCTGCATGTGGTGGTCATTTCAGTGGACAGAAAACAGGGCACCGCGTGTTGCAATGCGGGCTATTTTGGCCTACTATTTTTAAAGATGCCTTTGAGTTTGCAAAAACATGTACAAATTGTCAAAAGATGGGTAGTATCACCAAGCGTAATGAGATGCCCATGCAACCAATCCTAGTAATCGACATCTTTGATGTTTGGGGGATTGATTTCATGGGACCATTCCCCAACTCATTTGGCAATTTATACATTTTATTAGCGGTTGATTATGTGTCAAAGTGGGTCGAAGCCATTGCTACAAAGACCAATGACCATAGTGTCGTGTGCAAATTTGTTCAAACCAACATTTTCAGTCGATTTGGGGTGCCCCGTGTGATCATAAGTGATGGGGGATCACATTTCAAAAATTTTAATTTTGGTAAATTGCTTAAGAGATATGGAGTTGATCATAGGATTGCCACACCTTATCATCCACAAACAAGTGGTCAAGTGGAGGTCTCAAATCGGCAAATCAAGGAAATTTTACAAAAGACAGTACGACCTGACCGCAAGGATTGGTCTAACAAACTGAATGACGCCTTGTGGGCATATTGTACTGCCTACAAAACGCCGATTGGCACCACCCCTTACCGGTTGGTTTACGGAAAGGGATGCCACTTACCTTTAGAATTAGCTCATCGTGCATTATGGGCTATTAAAGAAGCTAACTTTGATTATGACACTGCAGGTAAACAGAGACTGATGCGTTTAACAGAATTAGAGGAGTTACGGGAAGAAGCATACGAGAATGCCTCCATCTACAAAGACAAAATGAAACGTATGCACGATGCTAAATTAAGGCTGAAAAACTTTGAAGTGGGGAGTTTGGTGTGGCTATACAATTCCCGCTTAAAGTTGTTTCCGGGTAAGTTAAAGAGCAAATGGACAGGTCCTTATAAAATCATACGGATAGGGAACTCGGGAGATATTGAGATCGAAGATTTCGATGACCATATCCGACAAGTGGTGAATGGACATCGGTTAAAACCCTATTTGCGACCAAACGATTTGAATGGGCCGGATAAGCAAACCGACGAGCTTTTATCGGTCACCATCCGGGTTTCTAACCCGGTCTGAGGCTGGCAGGAAAGATGAGTCGAGCTATAGACGCGTAAACGTAGCGCTTCCGGGAGGCAACCCGTGTTTGTGAGTTTTTAATTATTTTTATTGGTTTTCGTTACATTTCAGTCGTTTCATTTGTTTTGTTTTGTTTTGTTTTGGTTTGTTGTGTTTTCTTTCGTCATTTTATGAAACCGTGAGTCGAGGACGACTCGATTCAACACGTGGGGGTGGTGGTTTAAAGCACGTTCTACGATAACTTAAACGACAAATTTTTATGGGGGTAATCGCTGATCGTGATTGTTCCGATCGATCAGGTCCAATTGCTCTAATTTGAATTAGGTTACCTCATATGGTTGTGTGCTTATTTGTGATATTTCGGTTGGTGGCAAGAACAATGGAACAATATGGGGGGCGGGTAGTGTTTGATGTTTGAACTCTTTATGTCATGTTCTTAGGAAATAAGTAGCTTGTTTATAATTATGTCTATGTTTCATGGTGAGTCAAAGTAAAGAACCTCGATAATGTTAATGGGAAAGTCAAAAAGGGATCGAAATGGTTGAAATCCTTGGAAACCACCATACATTGGGGACAATGTATCCCAAGTGTGGGGATGGGGGATTCATAGGGAGAAATGGAATTTGAACAAAATTTTAAAATTTTTAACATGGTTTCTTAAAATATTAATCATTGGTAGAGGTTCTTAGTCATGGTTAATTCCCTAGGTGTCTAAACCCGTTTGGTTTGCGGAAGTTGGATAGGGGATGCCTAACTAGGGGTGGCAAAACTTTGGGTGTAGTAAACTTGCATGTGTCATGTCGGTAACCAAAGCCCACCGTTTCCATATGTGAGAAGCCTATTCTTTGACGTTGTTATATCTAATTGCTAGTTTTGAGTGTTCAATAATGCTTACTAAGTGGTAGAACTTGGGGGCGCGTGCACCTTGAAGCTCGAGACCGGGATTCACATTGAAATGATTGAGGCATTAGGATCAACCATAGAACAACCTCATAGGACCCACTCACCTAACATTTATCCGTAGGAGCCAATTTTGAACCTTTACCCATTTTCTTGTTTCAATAAACCCTTGAACCACTAGCCTTTTGTTTAGCCTTATTGTTTGTTCACCCGTGTGATGGAACTTGAGTTACTTCGCGATAGTTGTAGTACTAAGTTTGATATGAATTCATGGTTGAAAGTTGTGAAAAAAAAGAAGAAAGAAAAAAAAAATGAAAAGAAAAGAAAATGTGATCGAAAAAGTTAAGTGGAAAGGCTTATTATTAGAAAAAAAAGAGATTATGGTTTGAAGTAGATAATAATCAACTCAAGTTTTTCATCACCCTAGTCACTGTACCCAAATTACCCCTACCCGAACCTAAGCCTAACATTACAACCTGTGAAAAGCCCTCCTGATTAGTGTGGTATCTTGTGTTAGTGGGTGGAGAGATGATTGCTTCACAAGCCTATGTTCACTAGTTTGCATTGTTGTTTGAGTGCCTCATAAATACCGGCGCATCTTTGGCCGAGACAGAAATTACACCGAGTAGAGAGTTTCATTGTGAGGGGTGTGACATGTGCAAGGGAGCCACTTAAGGTTCTAAGAGTTCTAGTTAGGTAATCCAACGGGTTAGAGGTTGTGTGGTTGTACACGGGTTCATGATTATCAAGATTGGGAATTGGGTATGACTTTGAACCTTGGGTGGTGGTTAGTATTTTTGCGTCTTATTTGAAAAAAAAGGGGTTTTAACCTGAGTTGTTGAGTTTTAAAAGCAACCTCGCTTGAGGGCAAGCGAGAAACAAGTGTGGGTATGTGATGTACGGGGTTTGGAATGAGGTTTATCATGGTTAATTGGTTATCTTTAATGTATTTAATATGGTTAATTGTAAGAGATTGTGTTGAACAAGTTAACTACGATGATTTGATGTTTTGTAGGTTAAACGCAATCATTTGAGGGTTTTTGAAGAATATATATGAATGATAATTGAAGATCATGATATATGAGATGAAAGAGGATTTAATTACGAGAACGTGGCCGCAAACGGGGAGAAAACGGAATTCGAACGAAGAAGTTATGAAGAAAACAAGAATCAGACAAATTGACTGAATATGACCTACGGTGGAAACATGACCTACGGTGCAACAGTTCAAAAGAAAGCAGAATGGCCCTAACGTAACTTACGGCAGAAACATGACCTACGGTACAGACGCGCTGAAATCACTTATAAGTCGCGAAAATTAGGTTTTTGGGGATATCTTTTATTCTAAGTCGTCCCCAAGGGGGAGATTCGTCCCCAAGGCTTCCCGAAGGCTTCCGGAGGCGATTTCAAGGCTTCCCAAGTGTTTCTAATCATTCGGTTTGATTCTTTAATGTTAGATGCGATGTTTACTTTTGTTTCTGATTTGTTTTTCGTTGCCATGTCCGGCTAATCCACCCGTGATCTTCTCCGGGTGATTAGGGTTTATACTATGATTTGTTCTTGATGGTTTTTGGTTGAGTTAATGTTTGAACATGGCAAGTTAAGCCGAGTAACATTATTTATTGTTTAAGGATTCTAAAATACGTGTGTTGCCTTCAATTCAATTGTTCTGGTGTTGATTGTTTTAGATTTCTTTTCATCTGTAAACGTCAATTTTGGATGGGATTGGGTAATACAAACGTAGGATATGATTAGAGTAGTTATTTAACAACGGTCTCATTCAATCTATTGTCGTTAATCAAATCAACCCGGTTATGTCTATGTAACTGTTTTAACTATCGAAGCAAATCTAAGTTGTAAACCTGAATCCGGAGAGGATTACCTTTTCACATTATTATTTGCAACTCAATTATTCATAAAGTTTGTTACTTTTTGCAATTAGTCATTTTAGTTAAGTTTTTACAATCAAGCTTCAAACTTTTGGATTTAAACTACACTTTCCACATATTCCCTGTGGATCGACCCGACTTACCCTAGCTATCTTAGGTGAGTTTGGAACCTTATATATCGTTTTTGATTAGGCTTGACAAACCGATATCAAAAGGGTAATATTTGGTCTTTGAGAACTCGCCACCTGCCAAGTGCGAGTTCTCAAATATGATGTGATGGTTTTTGAGAACTCGCCCCTGCCATTGGCGATTTCTGGCTAAATGACAAAACCCCATCAAATCATTATGGTGGCGTGATCAACAAGGTAAGAAACTCACCCTTGGTAGGGGCGTGTACCCTAAAGTCTAATTCCAATGAGAAAACCCCTCATGTCAACATCAACCCTTTAAAAACCCCATTTTTAAAATAAATTAGGGTAAATATTAGGGTTTTGTTTGAAACAATAATAGAATATTTATATATTTTTAAAATTAAAAATTATAAGCATGTTTCTTAGCAGATCTTAACAGGTTCATATGTATTTAACCTGTTTAGACACGGATGTTATTATGTTTTAACGTGTCGATCTGTTTAAGACACGAAACTTATTAAGCTCAAAAACAAAACATGTTGATTTTGTCGTGTTAACAGGTCCGAGTTAGAATTTTTCAGTCCTAAGTTTCTGTTGGAGCATATATAGTCATATATAGTGTGTCCGTCGCTTGTCGAATAGTCTAGGCTTAATGTAATACACCTGATATGTTGTAAACACATGAAACTGGGTCATTCGCAGGAGCATATGCGAATGAGACAGACTGAGCCATGCTAATGGACCAGTCGTGCGACTGAGAGATGCGATTGGGACATTCGTAAGACTGAACCATAAGTATGGTCCAGTCGTACGATTGAACCATACGCATGGTCCAGTCGTACGATTGAACCATACGCATGGTCCAATCGCACGAATGGGCCCAATCGCATTTAATATGGGCCGAGGCCTATATATACCAGTTTCAATGTGTAGAGATATAAGGATTCTCTAAAGGGTTTTAGAGAGAGTGTGCCGGAAGCCTAGGGCTGCCGGATGAGAGGGGAGATCATGCTCGATCTTTCCCTTGCCAAGAGTCTTGATTCTTATGTTGTAACGAGCTTGTAATCGTTAGGTTTTATCAATGAAACCATTCAATTATATTTCGTATTATTGTTTGACTTTTGGTTTGTACAGTTGTTTATTCTTCCGTCAAGAACATGCTCAGATGTTTATCGATCCAAAAACCGACTGCATAGTTTCATCAACTTTTTTTGGTTGCATCTGGCCCCAGTAATAGTTAGCATACCTAAGTTGCAGTGGGCCCATCCCACTGCATACATCAACCGACCCTAGTCTAGATCTATAGCTTACTATTGTAACCTAGCATGGATCTATATATATGTCTCTATTGTATTCTCTTATTATTACAATCAATACACAATCATATACAACCTAACAGAGCCTAGGTTTTTCTGTCCTGCTCTCTTTGCCGTCACCCTCCTCACAAGGGGGCGATCCATTTTTTTTCCTTCGTCTCATCGATCCAAAACGGTCGATTAGATTATTGCCTTCACCACCACTGAGAAAACTGCACACAACTCACATAAGTTTGGATTCACCCTTTCCTCTACCGGCTATGGTCATTGGAAACTAATTATCCAACCCTTTCTTGCTACCCACTGCCTTCTCGGTTATGTTGATGGAACTATTCAATGCCCTTCTCCCACTATATCATCTCCAACATCGTTGATCAAGTTGTTGTCACCACCCCAAACCCTAGTTACAAAACCTGGTTGTGTAATGATGCCCACGTTCGTATGCTACTTCTTTTCACAATTTTTGAAAAATCCTTTCCACATGTCCATGGTACCACCTCGTGTGATCTTTGGCTTGGCCTTGAACGAGCATGTGCCCCACACATGTCTTCAAGAGAATTTACCTTGAAAAAACAACTCTTAAAAATACAGATGAAAGGAGATGAGACAACAAGCGCCTATCTTGCTAGGGCACAGGAGTATGCCAACGCCCTTGCAAATATTGGCCAACTTATGCCTGAAAATATCTTGTTATGTTAGTATGCTTGAAAAAGATCTTGTTATGTTAGTTGTAGCAGGTCTTCATGACGAGTACAATGGAGTTAAACAAGGACTTCTCACGAGGGAATTCACTGTTGTTTTTCTAAACTACCTACACTTCTTGCAGAGCATGATTTTCTAATCCAGAAACCAGCAAGTGAAATCCCACCTGTTCAAGCCTTCACTGCTGTCATTGCAACCAGCCCCTCTCCTATTCAAAATGACACTATTCAGGCCCTTCAACATGTGTTGCTCGTCTCGGGTTCCGGCTGCAACCGTCCTCCAGCTTGTCCTATGGCCCCTGCAACACTGTTCCAGTAGTCACTACCCCTCGAGCCTTTTACACCAACAAATCTGGCCCTTCCAACTTCTGGCGTGGCCATGGACACCATGGTGGCCATAGTAGCCGAGGTTATAGATCCAATCAGAATGGCAACACTCGCAATCTAGGTCAGTTCAGTTGGGCTTCTAACCAAAACATTGTTTATGGCACTTGTTACAGGTGTGGTATTGGACCTGTACCATCACAATGTCCGAATAAAGACCCATCTACCATTCGGTCAAGACAACCATCTGTAAATTATGCTGACTACCATTCACAAGCTTCTACTTCATGGCTTCTGGACACAGGTTCCAATAGCCATGTAGCAGCAGATATGTCTAGTTTTAACTTCACCGAGCCTTATTCTGGTGATGACACTCTAAGCATTGGCAATGGTAAGGCCCTACCCATTCTACATATTGGTACCTCACAAATCTCCTCACCCAACAAAAATTTTTATCTAAACCATATACTTCATGTACCTAAAATCAAGAAAAACCTACTTTCTGTACAGAAATTTTGTCAAGATAATCATGTATATTTTGAATTTCATGCAAATTTATTTTCTGTGAAGGACACGTCTACTCACATTACCCTCCTCACGGGTCCAAGTGACGGTGGCCTTTACTCCATCCAACTTCCAACAACTCGGTCAATTCCAAAAGTTTCTTTTTCCACCACACATGCTACAACAACCACATGGCATCAACGTTTGGGACATCCGCACTACTAGTTGTTTCAAACTATGCTTTCAAAATATAGTTTACCTATTTCTGTAAAGACTTCTCATTTTCATTGTGATTTTTGTTTAGTTGGAAAATCTTCCAAACTTCATTTATTATCTTCTGATTGTAAAAGTACTAATATTTTGGATTTAATGTTTTGTGATGTTTGGGGACTAGCTCCAGTCACCTTGTTTGATGGTCATACCTATTTTTTACTGTGTGTAGATCACTTTTCTCAATTTATGTGGTTGTTTTCTTTAAAAAGAAAATTAGATGTATTTTCCACGTTTAAACAATTTGTCACGATGGCAGAACGACAATTCTCCACTACACTTAAAATTGTGCAAACTGATTGGGGAGGGGAATTTCGAAAACTCTCTTCCTTTTTTTGCTTCCATGGGCATAGTTCATCGTCTCTCTTGTCCACATACAAGTGAACAAAATGGTGTTGCTGAACGAAGTCACCAACACGTTGTTGAAACTGGCCTAACTTTAATGGCACAATCTCACGTTCCTCAACGTTTTTGGCACTATGCTTTTGAGACTGCGGTTTATCTAATCAACCGAATGCCTTCCCGTGCAAACTCCTAGCTTTCTACCTTCGAACACCTATTCAAACAAAAGCCAGATTTTTCTTTCCTTCGGGTGTTCGGTTGTCTATGCTTTCCTCATCTTCGTCCTTACAATCCACACAAAATGGATTTTCGGTCTACCCATGTGTGTTTCTTGGTTACAACACCTCTCATCACGGCTATCATTGCTTTGATCCTGTCTTTGAACATATCTATACTGCCTGTCATGTTCGATTCAATGAATACATGTACCCTTTCTTCCTAAAACACCAGAGCCTTCACCCTCACCCAAACGTTATGTCTCGTCTTACCCGACAAATTCCATTCCTCCACACACTAACATGACACCTTCACCTACAACCACATCTGACTCCGCCTTTCTAGGTTTGACCCAAGCCACACAACAACCAACTCATACTTACACTTGTCGGTCCACAAGCACACCAACATCTTATGCTCCTGCCTTTGATCGTTACAACCACCAACAACCTCCTTCTTCACTTGACTAACTGCCTACCCAATCCACCCAAATCGACCAATCACCACCCTGCCCCACTCAATCTGACTCCTCACCATCCTCTCCACCCATACCACCACCTCCACCTCCACCTCCACCCCCACCCAGCCATCCATACAATGTCAACATCCACCTAATTTAAGACCCAATCCACAACAAACCAACCCTTACAATCCCTCTGCCTTCCATACGTCCACCACTGCACCTGACAACGAACCTACATCTTTTACCATTGCAAACCGAGAACCTCACTGGCGTTAGGCTATGGCAGATGAATATTTCACTCTTATTCGTAATGGTACTTGGTCCTTGGTACCTCGTGTTCCAAACGCCAATGTCGTTGATTGCAAATGGGTATACAAAGTCAAACGTAATCAACATGGGAATATTAAGCGCTACAAGGCGCGTTTAGTAGCAAAAGGTTTTAATCAACAACCTGGTATTGACTACACTTAAACCTTCAGTCCTGTAGTGAAGCCTACCACCATCCAGGTTGTTCTTTCTCTAGCAGTTACTCACCGATGGTCCCTTCGTCAGCTTGATGTTCAAAATGCCTTCCTGCATGGCGATTTGAAAGAAAAAATATATCTTAAGCAACCACAAGGATTTGTTGATCCTAATAAACTAGACCATGTGTGCCTCTTACATAAATCCTTATATGGTCTTAAACATGCACCTCAAGCTTGGTTTGACAGGTTTTCAACTGCTTTACTTGCTCTCGGCTTTCGGGGATCTTAAAAAATCCTTCTTTGTTTATCTATTCATGGGACGCTTATGTATATGCTAGTATATGTCGATGATATTATCTTGAGAGGTAACAACACCCAGGCCATTAATCATGTGGTACATCACCTTAGTCAACTATTTCCAATACAAGATACGGGGCCATTATCTTATTTTTTGGGAATTGAGGTGGCTCATAAAGGTTCTGATCTCATTCTTTCACAAAGGAAATACATCAATGAGTTGTTGCACCATGCAAAATTGTCTCATCCCAAATAGGTTCCATCCCCATGTGCTATAGGTGTTTCCATATCTCTGGGTAACAGTTCCCTTTTTGATGACTCGGTTAAATATCAACATATGGTTGGCGCCTTGCAGTATGTTACCTTTCATGACCTGATATCACATTTTCCATTAATAAAGTTTGTCACTTCATTCATTCACCCACTGATAATCACTGGTCAGTTGTAAAGCGCATTCTATGATACCTTCATGGGACTACTAATCATTGTCTTCTAATTTCTAGCTCATCATCCCCTATTCTGCATGCCTATATTGATGTCACTGGTCCACCGGTGACCGCTTTCTCTGATGTGGACTGGGCTGGTTTCCAGATGACCGTCGATCCATGGGAGGTTATGCTATTTACCTTGGGTCCAATCTAGTTTCATGGTCAGCCAGAAAACAAAAGACTGTATCTCGGTCAGCTTCTGAATCTGAATACAAGGCCCTGGCTGACACGGTTGCTGTACTAGCATGGCTTCAAACAATACTGATAGAACTTCGTGTTTCACTACCTTTGGCTCGAATTCTATGGTGTGACAATTTGGGAGCCACATACCTATCTGCTAATCCTGTTTTTCATGCAAGAACAAAGCATGTGGACTTCCACTTCGTTCGAGAGAAGGTTGCCCAAAGAAAGTTATTTGTCCTATTTATTCCTACAAATGATCAGATGTGTTCACAAAGCCGTTGCCTCATATCGTTTCCTATTCTTGAAGTCCAAGCTAAGAGTTGATCCTCGGCCTTAGCTTATGGGGGAGTAATAGTCAGTATACCTAAATTGTAGTGGCCCAACCCACTGCATACATCAGCTGGCCTAGTCTAGATCTATAGCCTACTATTGTAACCTAGTATAGATCTATATATATGTCTCTATTGTATTCTCTTATTATTACAATCAATACACAATCATATACAACCTTTTCTCTTGTTTAATTCCCACAAATTTTTAAAAAATATCATTTTCATTCAAAAACATTAGCTCGGGTAATTTAAAATGGTAAACATCCATTAAAAAGGGGTAATTATGTAATTTTGCATAGAAAAACATAATCTTAGTTTATGTTTACGTATTGGTATAAAAATTTCATTATGTTTATTGTTTCATTCATAAAACCTATATCGGATCTTTCATCTTTTAATATTTGAACATTTTATCATCTTCAGGATCATAATATTGTCAACTTCATCGGTGGGGGAAGAGGAATGAGCTGATTTCTAGTGGCGCTCTCGAACCGTTGCAAAGTGGTTGTACAATGGAGGCCATCGTCATTAGTCGTCCTTTCTCCAATATTACAATTTTATTCCACTTGATTAGTGTTATATAATTACGGTCCCTATTTAGTATTTTAAAGGCTAATTTTGTTTAATTATATGTTTAACATTTTAAAATAACAAAGGTTAATGTTTTCTAATGAAAAAGATATTTTTTTTAAAACCTGGGGACCGAGATGCAAAAAAATAGATGAAAATAACATATATGATTAAACCACAGGAAGAAAAACGATAATTAACTCTTTTATTTTAGTACGTATTAAATGTAGGGCATTGTTTCACAAAAATCATTATATATCTATCAAAATGTTACGTTGATGGCTATAGAGCCACCAACCTTAGTATATTATTATTGGTTGGTTTGATAGTACAAGCTTCATTGCATGATATACTATCTACATTTTCATATGCTACACACGTCTACAAGCATAAAACACAAGGTAAAGCCTTTAGCCTTGATAACATGCTTTTATAACAATTAATATTTTTCATCCTTCATGTTTACATGGAATTTTAAGTCTTGTCCTTTAACTAAGATAATATCATAATTTTTTGTTTGTTTTCTTATTTTATAATAGTTTTCATCATTTCTATTAACGGACATTAATTTTGTAAGTTAAACACATACACATGAAGGTAAAATAATCATTTGTACTTCTATTAAAAGAAACTAGAAAATATTAAATACTTACTCTCTCTGCCTCCACCACCAGTCCACCACCATCAAAGTACTCCTCTAGGCCATTGTCACATTCCCCACCGGCTATCCCATCATCTCCGTGCACCAGTTAAAGCATTCATATCCTATTCCTTATCATCATATATATATAAATACATTAAAAATCAGAACTTTTTCTTATCTTTCCACTTAAATATTATTTTTATATTTATATCATTATATTTTATCTCTCCTACACTCATAATCATTTTAAAATATTACAAATTTATAAGGAGTTTGAACATATTTCCTTAAATTCACGAATGAACAATAACTTTTTCACTCTCCAAAACTCACAACCACGTACAAGTGTACAACCATTCCATATATATAAGGACTACACTCTCGTAATTTTATTTTAGGGAACATCTTATGAATGCTCTAAGGGATCAAGAGGCCATATTCCCCAAATGTACTCAATTAAAACCCTAACCATACTTTTCATCCATTAATGTATCAAATTGAACATTCAAAACTTGAATTATGACAAGTCCAGACTCATCTCTAGTTGTGATCTTACAATTTTTAACCAAATATCGTTTAAGAGCAATATAGTTAAAATCAAATGGTGGAATCAACCCTAGAAGCAAGCCCTAATTCAACTTCAATTGCAAATTCAAGAAGATTTATGTATAAGAAATGGAGAAGAAGAAGAAGAAGATTTGTATATTACTAGAAAGCTTGATAATCCTCAGCAGTGGTAGCTCGCTTTTATCCAACTCTTTGAAGTAAGTGCAATGGCAAGCAACATAAGTTGCTCTTTGTTATTATTAGTAGTTTTGTAATCAACCCTCTGTTGTTATCAATTGTGTCAGTTGGTATCGATCCTTATAGGGTTTCTTAATAAGAGTAATCATCCCAATCGATCAACGATAGAGAAGCAACCGTTGATGTTATTGTTGACGATGCGTGGGGGTATCGCTAACAAGCGATTTGGTCTGTAATGGGTGAAGCGGTGACGATGAGATAGTGTATATCGAAGATTTGGTCATTGATGTGTTTGGTTGCGCACTATTGTTAAATTTTGATATTACTTTTCTTTTATTTTTTGGTTGTATTATTTCTATTTTTGTTAAACATAAAAAATGAAAAGTATAATCAATGTTTTGGAGACCAGCCGGTCCGACTGGTTCGACTAGGGATCAGTTCGGTTGTAAGGCCTCGTTCCCGAGATGCTTACAGTTGGATCCTCATTGCACATAAAACGTATAATTACATTTGCCTCATGAAAATATTGCAGCGGAAATATTCAAAATGACATCTCATTCCATTATAAAAACTTTTGCCAAATAATACATCGTTAATCAGTTACAAAATATATTGTTGCATTACATCACAAAAGCGTTATATAAATGGATGTCATCCCAAAAGAGCTGAGTAGCCACCTCGCGTCATCCTCAACAATCATTACCTGCCAACTGGAAACACATCAAAGTCAGCGTTGCTGAGTGAGTTCTAGTTTAATAAAATAA
Source organism: Flaveria trinervia (assembly GCA_025506515.1). Taxonomy (NCBI): domain Eukaryota; kingdom Viridiplantae; phylum Streptophyta; class Magnoliopsida; order Asterales; family Asteraceae; genus Flaveria; species Flaveria trinervia. The sequence continues at coordinate 77,779,955 of CM046441.1, read as the reverse complement.
AACATACTTTTCTTTCATTAAAACCGTTCTTTTCTTTCATGCGATCATACATCATATGTACACATAGATAATATCATTATTATCTTCTTCATTTGTTCATTCATCTTTACATCTTTACTTGCGCATTAGATATCTTTCGTACCAATACCATGTGCTACACCCCAAACTATTTGGCTACTGGGCCGAAGTCTATAAATAGACAGCTAAACATGGTGCCGCAGTACTAGGGGTAAGCATTAGAGGTTCTATATAAATGGTTGATCACAAAGAAAGACCCCGATGTGCATCCTCCCGGGGTAGCGAACCCGCACACCGTTGGGCTAACACCTTTTAATGGCGTGTCCTGATATCCAATGCTTGCAAGACTTTCATTACTTTCATCATTCGTTAATGCATGCATTTTTTCTTCATGTTCCTCTTTCTTTATCTTTCATTTTACATTACATAATACTTCATTCATTCATTAACATGACACGTAAAGCCACAGGAAAGATAAACATACATCATAATAAGGAACATATCATACACAGTCATCAACATCATATAGGGCAATATTATACATACTCTCTAAGGCCTCAATCGTCATCTTACATGAACTTACGGGAACCTTTACGTCAAAACTTACATCTGCACTTTCCCCCGAAGTCAGAAGTTAAACTACCATTCTCCTCGGGTGCAACAGCCCCATTCGGGCGTCACCCTTCAGTCGCATGGCCCCATGCGACTGAACATCATGTGAATGAACACCCAATCGTGCGAATGGACCTCATGCGAATGCAACTAATACGGATGAGCACTTATGCAATTGGACCCTCAGTCACATGACTCCCTATGCGACTGCCCCTAATCATGTGAATGAACTCTCAATCATGAGAATAGACCCCAATCACACCTCATTTGGCCGTATGGCCTTCATTCAGTTGCCTAGCCCGAGCTGATGTAGAATGCAGTTCATCCCGAACCCAATCTGCCATTTTCGACCTCCAAGCTTATCTAAACCCATTCTAAGCCCAAATCAACCATCCTAAACCTTAGGGATGCATACCACAACACCATTCAAGCACACACAAGCTCAAAAGCAAGACCCAAATGAATCATACACACACATACACATACACAAACAGGTCAAACATGCACACACTCGAAAAAACAGATTTTCAGATGTTTTCCAGCCCCAAATCGTTCAAAAATGTGTAAAGGAGGGGTCCTAGAACTCACACAAATGACCACAACGAGAAGAGCTTCGATTTAACTCGCTTCTCAACGATTTTGGCTCACTCGAACCAACCCGAACCAACTTTTCTTCCTCTTTTCTTCCTTTCTCTCTTCTCCTCTCTTGTTTGGCTGAAATATGAGTGTGGGGAGAGGGTAAAGGCTGCCCTCTCCCTTTATATACCCCCACCCACCCGTCTTTCTTTCGTTGGCGAGTTTGGTCCCTCGACTTAGGACTTTATTTCTTTTCCTCTTTCGTCGGCTTCAAAATAACTAAATAACCGGGTGTTACACCGGTGGCCGGTCCGGTCTGCTATGGATCGTTTTTTAGTGCTCGAATTGACCGATTTGTCTCGAACCGCTAGTCGGACCGGGAAACCGAACCGGTTTTGCTATTTTTTTATTTTAATGGGTAAAAACGGAGTGTTAAACCATAAATTAGTACGTTGGATATACAAATATAGTTAAATTTTATACATAACTATAAAATACATAAATAAAACATATATAAATGACTTATATTTAACTACATATATAAATATAGTTAAATCCAGTCCAATCGGTCCAACCACCAAACCAGTAAGGCGTCCGGTTCGACGTCCGATCCGATTCTAAAAACATTGAGTATAATTTGTTCATTTGCTTCTGGAGCTAGAAACCTTAGTAGGTTGGCTAATGCGTCCATGTTTTGTATGTGTTTAAAGTGTTTAAATGTATGCTTCTAACGTGATTTTCCTATCGAGCGTAATCACTTTATGTTAGGTTTGAATTATAGATGTGGGAAGTTTAAATGATGTATTCAAAGGTTGTACGAAGATTGGATTATATGGATGAGAATAGATGAGGAAAATGAAGAAATTGGTGCAAAATGAGCATACGACGTAACTTACATCCTAAAAGAAGTTAGCTACGTCCTTTCTAAAACTAATAGTTTTTTTGGATGTAAGATAAAGACTAACCATGTATATCATGGGGGAGGACGTAATTTACGTCCCTAAGGACGTAACTTACGTCGTAGGGTCGGATTTGACATAATTTTCTGGATTTTGACCATATTTAAGGAGGGTTATCAATTCTAAAAACCCTAATTTGCATTGGGAGCAAAAAGGAACGAACTTGGACGATTCTTGAGGTCAATTCTACTTCTCCAACTCATTCCAATCCATTAAATCATGTTTCAATCCGATCTTATTGCCAAATTCATAAAGACGCAAGGCTAAATTTTTCGTGATTTACCTCGGTGATAGGTTTCGTGTTTTTAGGTTTTCGTTTATGTTCAAATTGTGTTGGGATTTAACTTTAGAACCCGTTAAGTTCTTTATTAAGTTTAACTTGTGTCTTGATTGTTTAAATAATTGTTTTAGTAAATCTTGATTTGAATTTCATATAATTATAAGCGAGTTGTATGATTGCAAGGTTTGGTTGTTAATTCAATTGACTTGGTGTACTAAGACCCGTTAAGTCTTGGTTATCTCTGCCACTTAATCATTACACGTATAGAATCCTCGTTAAGGATTTCCCACCAAGTTGAACTAGACGACTACCGAGAACCGAACCTGAATCCCGGGGTGGATTACCCTTTTTCATAATCATCTTCTAATCAATTTTATTAATTGCAATTTGTTTTCTTAATGAAGTTGTTAATCATTCTAAGATTCACTTTTCACAGCCAAGAGGCAGTAGTTTGCTAATTCATTAGTTTAAATAATTTTCTTACAAATCAAAGTACAACACACCGACCACTAATTTCACGAGGTTCGACAAACCTACTTACCCTAACTAGTTAAGGTGAATAGGAACACACATTTTACATCTTATTTGATTGATACTTCGACATCGATCATCGGTTGGTCATCTCTGCAATACTGTGATAATGCAATATGACAAAAAAATAAAGAGATGACATCGTCGGCCACCACTACCTAAAATAACATCACAGTACACCATCACATACGCTACCACTCTATCAGATATAAGGTTGTGATGCAAGAAACCCTAAACTAATTAGAGGACTACGAAACCACATATAGGGTTTGATGATGATGGTATATTCGAGATCAACTGTAAGAAAATATAACACCCCACCTAAACGAGGCCTAAGGTGACCGATTGGCATAGACTTACAACAAAAGGCTTATAAATATATTAATAAAGTTCTGTTACCGATACAAAGTAAAGACTAAATTTACTTAATACAAAAGCAAACTTCAAACTAAACTAGGATTTAGTCTTCATATTAAGTATTTTAAAACACCTTTAAAATCTTCAAAATATCATGAACAACAAAGACTTCAAAATTATTCACACTTTTCTCTACTTTTCTCACACGTGCTTAGACATTTACGTGTTCCTTTAGCGTCTAGGTAGTTTAGGGTGTCAAGAAATAAACAACAGATAGTTGTTCATGAGAGTTAGAAAAGAAAAGGATTGTTATTCATGAGAGTTAGAAAAGAAAAGGATTGGTATCCTTGTAGGTAAGGATTTTAAGGTTGAAAAACTAAGATAGGTTGGGCTTACTTTGGGTAGAACTTGGGCTAAGTCATGGACTAAAAGAATTGTAAATGAAAAATAAAAGTTGAAGAATAATAAAACTAACTAATAAATGAAATATAGAGAAATGTATGGGATTTGTAAGTTTTAGTTAATTTTAATAATTTTATTTGATTTTAGACTTGTTTATTTTATTTTATCACATCACAATGTTGCTTTGGCCTTTGGGCTTTTATTTATTTACTAGCCTATTTACCCATGTATCACACATGTTAAACAAATAATCCTCTATATATAATTAGATATCTATTTAAAGGTACCATAGCTAAATTAGATGTCTTCTATTGATTTGATCTATGAATAAATTAACCAAATAGTTCTACCTATTTCTACAATGTCATGTTAAATTAGAAATCCTCCATTGATTTTATCCATCAATAATTATTTATATGAAGACATTCATATATGGTGTTAAAAATTACTCAGCTCTCAATTTATGTATGAGTTGACCACCATCGTTCAATGTTCTTGATAGCGGTGTTCATATGTTTTTCTTTTGGAAAGAAAAATTTTATTAAGCAAAAGAGGCCCAGGCCAGCAAGAGATTAGCAAGGGCAAATTATAGTAGAAAAGCAACGGAGAGTATACAACTAATGTATATTACAATTGAAATTTACACCAACTATCCCAATTTAAGTTAGAAAGTCTTTGTCTAGTTTTCACCTATAAGTAACTGGAACTTTTCACGTCCTCACAAAGAATCAAGAAGGATTGTTGAGAGTTCTGGAAAAACCTTTCTATTCCGCATCCTCCAAATGCACCATATAGTCGTGTGTACGCTTGCTTCAAGGGCATCATTCTGGCTTGGAACCACTGCATATATTTTGACAATCTGATGGGTGCGGATAGTATATATATTTTGATAAAGATTTATCGCACAGATTCAATTTTAATTGGTTATTACTAATACTGAACCACACACACAAAAGACAAGTGTACCTGTCGTGTGGTAATATAGTGTTGGTAAGAACCGAGTATCAATCCGTGGACACACCTAACCCACTCAACAAACTTGATGTTTGACTATCAGATTTGGTTTTTGTTAAAGAAAATGATAAGTTGCATTGGAAAGATTTTTAGGGTTTAAAAACAATGATAAAAATAAAGTAACTAAGATTTGAAGCGTTTGGAAATAAAACCAGGGAATACAAGTTATCATCCTAATTAGACTCTACTTATGTAACCGTGATGAATTGGTGGTGTGATTTAAAGATATGGATTAATGTAATTATCTTAATGTTTATAAAGATGAGCTGGTGCGATTTCTCGTCTATCTTGCTACCGTAGTGACTAGGATCACGTCAGGTTGAGTTTTACTGTGTAGATCAAAGCCTTAGTAATGTAGGTAAATCTTTTGTGACCTATTTGACATATGATTTCTGAAAATATAACTTAATATTAAAAAGAGAGTTGATCAAGTTTCTTTCTAACATACCATTAATTTTAAAAAACCATAACAATTACTAAAGATTTCTCAAACTAATAAAAGAGAACCCGCAAATGATCAGATAGTTAAAGTGATATGATTTCTAATAATCATTTCTAGTTCATTAGCCATGGATTTGTTATGAAGACCGGTTTAGCGAATGAAAGTTAATCATACGGTTTTCAACCTCGTATGATAGTCACAATCACAAACCATAAATTTATAACTTCCTGTTCAAATGTAAATGCTACCCATCAATATTTTTCCCAAGACCACCATAACATTAACATAATATTTATCACACCATTAGTTCATCACAAATCACATAAGTTTGTTTCATCCGATTAGAATGATAAAAAGAGTTTAGCTCATAATGAGCTTGAACATAACAGCAGATAACAAAGAAGATAGATATGTAATCATTGGTGAAATGGAACAATCAAACCGATAATCCACAATGGATGACGTTTAGACAATCCTGAGATTCTTCTAAGTGTTGTATGCACCTCCCGAGCCTCCAAGTGACCTTGCAGTCTTGATTCCCGAGAGAATTCTGCAGAGTAACTCTCTCACTAAAGCTTGCCAAATATGGTGAACTTAGTCTTCTATTTATAGGCTTTCTGGGGTGTTTAAGCACGGCCCCATGCTAGTACAATGCTTACGAAAGTTTGTCGGCTCGTACATGCAGGTTGTGTCGGGAATGGCCCCATGTTGGAGGTGGGGCACGGCCCCGTGCCTTATGGGGCACGACCCCGTGTCTACTTTTAGGGGATATTACTTTTTGTCTTGTCAGATGTTCAAGCACGAGGGTGTGTTAATTTAGCACGGGGGTGTGTTTTTGGCAAGGCATGAGGGCGTGCTTAATGAGGCACGACCCCATGCTTGGACTCCAAAACTCGAATTAGTTCAATTTCATGTTAAATATGCTTCTTTTGTCCATCTTGCCCTTTTAAACACCTAAAAACACAATTTAATATTTTTAAGTACATTTTCATCATTTTAAGGAAGATATTAAGGAATAATTTATGTGCTTTTGATAGGATTTTTATGTATAATTTGGAGCACATCAAATATCCCTACACTTGAACTTTGCTTGTCCTCAAGTAAAAATCACTTAAAACGACAAATCCACTAAAAACCAAATAAATCAAATTATAAACATGTCTTTCGAGAAATACGCAAGTAAACATTATTTCCATCCAAATATAAATATTCTAAGCATATGTAAAATGATATACTAGCAAGCAATAGATTGGTTAGTAAAGATTATTATCATGTAAAAATCCACACTTCTCACAAGATGCACTCACACTCGGCTAAATATATGGAGTTATAATCAAGATTAAATATGACTAATACACTTAATTGCCTAGTATGAATACGTGTGAAATTATATGCTTGTTAAGGGATCAAATCTCCACCTCCTTAGATATTTACTTGCATTAATCATTAGGTCTTTGATGGGTTGTAACTTGGCTCGGGCTCGGGTATGGAATATTTGAAAAAAGTGGCTAATTGCTAAAGACGACGGTCTTAGCTTATTTTTCTAACATAAACTACAAGGAAAGTAATAAAAAGTTCCCTACACAATACTTCAAGCTAGAAGGGATATGCTAACTTGAGGACTCGTTTAAGGTCAGATTGTCAAGACCGTATTTTGCTTTCAAGAACCGTACTTCATCTTTTACCCAAAGATATACAAAACTTTTCTTTCTCAAGGATAGTTCGACTTGAAGCCTAATAGCACCCAATCGGATTAGTTCTGTGTATTCGTATTGAGATTTAGTTTGATTCTTTTTGCATTTTTCATTATGGGACAAATTTCCATAGTTTGGGCATCTTTCATATCTTTTTGCCCGTCTCTTTATATCACTTTTTAAAATCCCACAAAATGGCGGAACTTGTTCTTTTTTTCGCCATTGCTTTCTTGCGTCGAACGTGAGATTGAAAATTTGTTCGCGGATTTCTAGGGGAAGTCTCGGTTTTGCATGATACAAGCAACAAAGCAAATTGAAATCAAAATAATACATTACAGTTCTTTAAGGTCTGTTAGTAAAAGATCAATTTTTAAAGCCAAAAACTGTCTTTAACAAAAACGGGTTTTGTTGAAGGCTTTTTGGTTAAGTGACTTGGTGGTTCGGGTGATTGAAAGATAAAAACGTTTAAGCTCAACGGGGCTAACTAGGGTTGATGTTCAGGTAAGAAAAATTAAAGAAAATGGTTGGGCTCGAATGGTTAAGGTTTCCTAGTGCCTAACTCATTTTTATGTAACAAATACTAATTAAGGTCTTAAAATGTATACCCAAAGCAAGTTCTAATCACATGTATCATATGGCACCCTCAATTAAATCTAGAATGAAAGTAGAATTGCAATTTGCAAAAGTTGTTTAAGGCTAAAAAATAAACTCACATATGGATGGAATTGGGTAAAAATGATTCATTTTATATGATTAATCATTTTACTAGATTATTACTTTTAAGATAATCACAAAAAAAACATTTTCAATTTTATTTGGACGTCATGAATTTACTTCTTTATTTCCTCAAAGCGTATATCTATAATTTGGTTTATCAAAAATTATATTAAACTTTTGGTTTATTGTCACAAAAATTACTTGTTAAGTGATCTTTTCCTAAAAATTTTAAATTTGGAACTTTTTAGCAAAGTCAAATAGATTACTCCCATCCTCACACTTAAAATTCACATTGTCCTCAATGTGATTAACATATTCAAGATCGAGAAAGGGTAATGAAATAACTCTCCTAATAATGATGAATTTGTCACTTGTGTCATGTTTGCCCTCGAGTTGGTAGAATCTTCTGGATCATCTGAAATGTCACCAATTTATTGAAAACAATAAAATCTTAAACACACAAAATAAAAACAAAATGACATAAATTAAAAGATAGATTGGCACGAAACAATTGTGCCGGACCCCCGAAAATGATACGGTTTTCAAGGGCTTTGTGGGGGATATTCCCCCACTCATGGTACATTCGGTTCCTGATGTACGTGACATTGTTGCTCAAGTCATCGACTCGGGAATGCAGATTTTCGACTCGGTTGAAGGCTCGTTGGGCATATTCAAATGATCACCTTGTATGGTCGCTGGTGGTTTGGATTGACTCTTAAAGGTCTAACATGGTTGGGAATTCCCTTGTACGTGAACTTGAAGATCCAGCTTTGGCTCCTTGTGGCTATATCGGCATGTCGAGGTCCATAATTATTTCTTCGGGATCCGCCGGATCCTAGATTTGTCTCTTCTTATCCATGAATCTCGGCCGCCCATTTAGTAGGCTCGTCACCATGTACATACTTGTGCAAATGCTCAAGTCTAACAGTCCTAACATCACTCCTTTAGTTCCCTCAGTGTTACAACCATAGCTCTCGTATAAGTTCAAAATCCAGCTTCCTCCAAACATGGGTGTTGGAGCACCTGCAATCGCATTTCTGGAAAAAGATTACAAAACAAATACCCAATATTACATGGCAATTGATTAACCATACAATATAAAATGAACAAGTCCCTCAAATTAACAACTCCCTCGCTTTGACCACGAGCTATTATGGAATGACTAAGTAACCGATGAATGTATCACAGCAGTGGGTCTCGTATCTGACTGCCTTTTGTTTTACTCGAGTTGAACCCTTCGGTTCCAATCCGCTCCCAAAATGCTTTCCTCATTGCACCACTTTCCGCGTCTTTACTTTCTTCGTCCGGGAAGGTATGGTACGCCGGCATTCCAGATATTGCTTCCTCTTCCATTTCTTGTTCCGTGTGGATTCTGAGATAGACACCGAATAAGGCAATGGATGTTTTATGCCAATGTCCAGCAAGTCTGAATGAAACTGCATTATTATCCCAAGGGTCAGAGTCTTTCACGCTAAATCTGAAAGATGCTAAAAATTCAAGAGTTAGTTCATAAACAGAAGGTCTATTTTGTGAGAATAAACGCTTCCACTGAATACTCAATAATTTATTATATATTTCTAGCTGTCTGACAGCCGTTAGTGTTTCTTCATCTGCTTGTAAGTGGGATCTTTCGATCCTTTGTAGTAGTCTTTGAAGTCTATCACGACACCATCTCTTGCGGCTCCCTTCAAATTGTAAGTAGGGATGATCCATGATCCTGAAATTTTAAAAATAAGTTAATCTATACAAAACAAATTCCTTGAACAATTTCATGATATTAGTAAAAACCATGTATTTTTCAAGACATAACATCATAATGATTCAACTCATGTTCAAAAATAGTTGAAATTTATCATCCAAGGAAAAATTGTTGAACATGGGGGTGCATTTTGTGAAACGTGGGGGTGCGGTTAACATGGTTAGGCATGAAATATTGACTCGAGCACGCGTGGTTTTGTTTGTAAACCTTTGATTAAACATGGGTTTAACATTCTCTTGCTTTAAAAATCAAAGATTATACGTTTAACATTTTAATCACTTCTTAATAATTCAAGATACTCAAAAAATATATATAGTGTTTAATACCACTTGTGAATTCTTGTAACTTGAACATGATTAACAATGATTTCACCATGAATTATGAAGATAGTCTTGTTAACAATAAAAAAAACAAACTAATAATTAACTAAACAAACTAATAACTAACTAAACATACTAATTAACACTAATCTACTACAAGAATAAACATGAACAAGTAGGTTGAAAGCATTTATCATTCCATAATACGTTTAAGAACAAGTCTTTACACATAATTGCGAGGATTTCGGTTGTTTAGAGACCTAATCACCTAACTACATGTAAATGACTATCATAACCATAGGAATTAGCATACTAACCTCTTGATCAAATACTCTTGAAAAGATGAAAGAAAAAAGGAAAATAAGATGAAAATGGAAGTAGATATGAACTTTGCAGGCAATGAACTCGGTTTTTAACATGCAAAAGTGACGGGGAACAAGACCAAAGGCTGAAAATTGTCAGGTGGTGTCATTTCTTGTCGAGCACGGGGGCGTGCCTCCTTAGGCACGAGGGCATGCTCATGTGATGTTGTTCTGTTTCAGTTTTTTGTCGTTTTTTTTTCAGTTTCACGCGTTACGTAATTTTCCCGATTAAGTTTTATCACTTCCAAATCATCATAAAAATACGAAAATAGTCCTAGAGTTAAATAACACAAGCCAAATTGAAAATTACATTTCCTAGGGTCCTACGGTTACACGATACGTTAAAAGCCAAGAATCTGAAACAACAAAACCAGACTCTTTAACACGCATCAGCACACTTAGCACATCACGAAATGCTTCTAAAAGAAGCATCCACACATTTTGTGTGGAAGGTTCGGGATGGGATAGTGAGAGGTGCGGTTGCTTAATTTCGCAAGCTGATGGTTAATGGAAACGAGTTCCTCGCCCATCTTTTGAACTTTTTGGATAAGTTTAGCTAAGCGTTGGCACGCAACGAGGTTCATTTTGCTCAATTGCTTGATAAGTTCATGTAGCTTGAATAAGTATTCTTGATTCGTTGGCTCTCACGTTTCAGAACGCGGTTTCTTCGCAGGATTCCAGTTGAAACTTCCGTGACTTGATTCTTTCATTTTTTTCAGACGTTTTTAAACAGGAATGGGTGTGATGAAAGAATGGAACAAGTGTGGTATTTATATACAGGTTGTGGAAAGTGAAAACTTAAAAATTGTTAAAAAATTAAGAAAAATTTATGTACAGGTGCCGCATTTAAGTTTCGGGTCTTCGGCACGACCCTTCCCCACAATTAGTTTTTGTCGGGGTGAAGGTGTAATTCCTCTGAGGGAATCTTGGTTGGTCCATCATTATACGGTTTCAAACGATGACCATTCACTTTGAAACTTAAACCTTCGTGGTTATAAATTTCAATGGCACCATTGAGAAACACGTTTTTGATCGTATAAGGTCTAGACCAACGTGATTTCAGTTTTCCAGGAAACAAACGTAAACGAGAGTTGTACAGTAAGTGTAAGGCCCCATTCCCGGGACGCTTATAGCTGATCAATAATCTCACATAAAAGATTGTAACACCCGGTTATTTATTTATTTTGGAGTTGACGAAAGAAGAAAAGAAATAAAGTCTAAAGTCGAGGGACCAAACTCGCCAACGAGAGAAAGTTGGGGAAGCGGGAGTATTTAAGGGAGAGGGCAACCCTTTACCCTCTCCCCACACCAATATTTCAGCCAAGAAAAGAGAGGAGAAGAGAGAAAGGAAG